>JASXTE010000015.1:14425000-15025000 GCA_030280995.1 Hemileia vastatrix
AAAAGATGAAATAAATAGAAATCAAAGAAAATAATAAAAAATGAGATAGAAATAAAAAAAATGAAAATGGCATTGTGAGGCCAATTGATGAGCCTTTCCCAACCAATGCTTGCCCACATCCAAGTGACTCTGATGTGGTGACAACATATAATATAATTTTGTGATTTTTCCCTCTTTATATCCTAATAACCCCCATAAAGAAATTAAAAGAAAAAAAGAGAACAAAGAAAAAAATCTAAAACTACTATCTAACACAACCATAGACACAAAAATTAAAGATAAGAAAAGAAAAAGTCCGGCTCCATAGAAATTCCAGTCCAAGGAAATGATCACTGGGTGGGCTCCCTCCAATAAGTAAAAATGATGGGAGACCACCAGTGATACACCACCAAAACCAAAGAAGCCAGTATAAAGTCATTGTGGACTTGAAACCTGAATAACAAAAACCAGAACTAGGATTCAACTAGGACAAACAAAATACTTGAAACAGAAATTTTGGGGTAACTGTTCTTGTCAGCCAGGCTACTAGACTTACCCAGGGAAATAATTAATTATTTACTGGATGAAGCCGCACCTTATCATTTTAATTATTTAATTATAAATTAGTTACATTAAAATTACTTATAATAAATTAACTAATTACAGAATGAAAAATTAAATGAATAATTAAAATTAAATATAAAATTGTCCCTTATATTTTTTCTCTAACACTGTGCTCATTTGACAGGTTGGAAGAAATAAAGATTTATATTAAAAAATAGATTTTAAATTAAAATAATATTTTAATATTCAAATAATATTAAATATATACAAAAACTCAAATTTCTTATTTAGAATTGACTTCTACAGTAAATATTAAATAAATGGATGTATTTCTGACATACTCTGTAAATACATCTTTTTGATGCCTTCTTTTTATAACAACTTTATTATTTGAAAATACTCCTTCTGGAATATTCTTTTTCTCTCTCTCTCATACTACTGTTTTCAGAATTTGATTGCCGTGCTTTGTCCCTCCTTTGCCTATATAAGGCCTATCTTTTGGTTGTTTTTTATTCATTCCTTTTTACCAACTTACTTTATTATCACAACTACAATATAAAACTTATCTCTTATATCTTATATCTTTAGTATTTACAAGAACGTAATTCTAATCTATAACTTATATTAATATTTTAAATTTACCTCTTATCATTGAGTAAAGTCATCTTTGATTGAGAAATACGTACCAAATTATTGAGAGTCCAATTAAATCCTTAATATCTTCATACAAACTACGTACCAAACCTTCTAGACCAAAAGGGGACCTTGAAAATTGGGGGCCTTTCAGAAATATTGATGGCGCAACGTTAATTGAGGCGTAATCGAAGGGACCATCGTTGTACAAGTACCTGTAAAGGATGAGAGAGGCGAGAAAACGACGAACGTCATACGTCACGTGACAAAAGTTTTTGCTGCAAACGGGAATCGAACCGCGCTCCAAAACTTAGGTTCATATACTGACTAAACGTTGTATATATTGTGGTAATTATTGATATTACTATTTGTGGGTTACTCTTCACTCTTCATTTGCTACATATTTCCTTTTACTCAGCACTCTGTAAGTGGCATTAATTTGCTCATTTTACAGGGGGAGGTGTCTGGTAATTTGGAATTTATTTTTATTATTATATTTATTTTTATTTTTCCTGGTTGACCATAATAGAGCAATAAGTGCTCTTAGTCCCAGAAGTAATAAAATAATTATATTTTAATATTAATTATTATAATTTTTCAGTTGACATTTGTCCTGATTAATTTAAATTTTAATTGTTCCAGTTGAAAAATTGTCCTGACAATAATATTTTTTTTAATTAATATATAATTAATATTTAATTACTTCAGTTGACTTTGAGTCCTGGTAATTCAATAAATATTTTAATTAATAAAACTCACATTTAATTATTTCAGTTGACATTAAGTCCTGGTAATTAAGTGATCAAACTTAATAAAATTTTAAAAAAAAAATTTATATTTAATTACTTCAGTTGACATTAAGTCCTGGTAGTTAAGTTATCAGTTTAATAAAATTTTGTTAAATTAATAAAGTTTCATATTTGATTACTTCAGTTGACAATAAGTTCTGGTAATAAATCAGTTGATTTAAATCCTGAAAATAAATAATTAAAAATTATTAATAAAAATTCTAATTTATTTCTACAGTTGATTATATTATAATCCTGGTTTTGAATTTTTTTTTCTATTAATAAATTAATTTAATTTAAGTTGATTTTTATCCTGAAAAAGATTTATTTATTTATTTTATTTTTTTTAAAAAATCAAAAATAAAGACTAATTAATCTTATTGTCTCTTTTCTTCATTTCAGTAGAATCTTAAAATGACTGACCAAAGTGGTTCTGCTGCACGTGAAGAATAACTAGACTTAATTGATTATGATGAGCCTACTTCTGTAAGTTCTCCTTTAACAAGAAGAATTTCTCAAACTAATAAATCCTTGCCCCAAACAGGATGTAGAGATGGAAGAAGTAGAAATCCTAGTGGACACAACTCAGGATCAGAAGCCTATGATAAACCCACCAGAAGAGCTTCCAAAAGGCTTCAGGATAAAAAAGATGCTATTGTCTCAGCAGGTAAAGAATCTGTCTACTCACATAAAGGAGTTAAGGACAGAAAGCTTGAGACTAAAGGTAAGGGTAGATGCTTTGGAAGAAAAGGTGAGAAGAACAGATACTTTTCTCCAAGAGAAGAAGAAACCTCTTCCTCCCAGGGATCAACAACAATTGGCTCCCCAGTCCCAAGAGAAGGTGGAAGTGTCCAAGTGGCAGTGGGACTGGCTAAACACTCAGTGGGACTACCTGGCTCAAAACCAGCATAAGTTACCTCAGGCAGGTCCATCAAGGCCCAACCAGGTCAACCCCACTCCTCCCCACCCTTATCAAGGAGGCAAAAGAAGAAGGAAGCCCAATATGGTGATACCCAGCAAACACTGGTACCTCCCTCTATTGATTCTCAAGTGCCTTTTCTTGTGGCTGACTCTGTTCCTTCAGGTAAATCAGGAAGGGAGGATGAAACTTTGAGACCTATAGAGGCTGGGAGTAGTAGACAAATCACTCATGTATCAAATCCTTTACTTTTAATTGCTACCTCAATGATTAATGATGATATGGCTGTGATTGATGAAACTCTTGACCCTGAGTTCTATGAGAGTCTGGAAAGTTACTCAGTTTCCTTATTGAGAAACACTCCAGATGTAGCAAGAATTAATGATGAGCACTTGAGAGATATTATTGCCAAGCAAAATCATATAATGAACAATATGCAATTGACTCAGAGATATAATAGTTTTTTAACTGATCAGGGTTATCAAGCATTAAGAAGTGAATCACAGAGAGTCTCTGATGAATTGTCTCATTACAAAGCAACCCATGAAAAGAAAGTTGCTTTATGGCAAAATATAAAAAATGATTTGTCTAAACTAAAAGATACTGTATCTGCCTATTGCCAGGAGGTAGAGATAGATAAGATAAATCTGAAAAGATTGGATGACCATTTGTCATCTTTTCAAAATAAAAATCAATTATCTTTTGAAACTATCAATGAGAGTTTATCTAGTCTTCCAAGAATGAAAACAAGACTAACAACCATTGAAGAAAAATTGAACTCATTGTTAAATGACCAAAAATATTCTGACATTTCTGTGAAGGAACATATGGTGCAGGATGCTCAAATAGTACCTGTGGCTAGTTCATATAAAGTAAAAATAGCTCCAGAAATACCTGTTGATAACACTGAGTTTCCATCAAAAACTGATGATGCACCAGGATCTGAAACAGAAGGATTAAACAATGAGATTTCAGCACAATTAGAGAAATTACAGCTGCTTCTTACTCAGAAACAAGCTAGTACTAAGGAGACTCCTTTTAATCAAAAGAATTGGCCAAATCTTGACCAGTATACAACATTTGATGGTGATTCTTCCTCTGATTGGCAACAATTTATTTGCAGAATTGATAACTTAAAAAATTCTTACAAACTCCCAGATGAGGAAATTGTGTCCAAGTTAATTTCTTTGTTCACTAATGTTGCCCTGATGTGGTATGAATCTGTTCTCCTGGATGGGAATGACTACTCATGGGAGGATTGGAAGAAATTAATTAAAGCACAATTTGGTGGCTCCAAGTTCAGAATGGCTCAACAAAGGCAGTATGATGAAACAAGATATAGCTCTTCAACTGATAAACCTATTGAGTCTTTAATGAAACTTGTAAAAATCTTAAGGGCAATGGACCCAAATATGGAGTTTGATATATGGAAGGACAGGATCCTCTATAAATTACCAATGTCTCTGAGAGACTTGATAGTGGCTAGGACTGAGTTCTCCAAAGAACCCTCTTCTTTCATTAATACTTGCAATGAGATACTTCTAAACAATAAGTATGATGCCAGAAGATTCATTCCTAGGACCCCTTTGGAGAAACCCTCCACTTACCAACAGAAACCTCTGGAAAAGGTTGGTAAACCTTCTGCCCCTGTTGCACCAAAGAAGTATGCAACAAACACTTGCTTCAAGTGCAACAAGCCTTGGCAGAAAGGCCATGTTTGTGACAAGAAGATAAATATTGTAGAACAAACAGAGGAGCATGCTGATGACACAGTGGCACTGGATGATACATCAAGTGATTGTGCCAGCAATATTTCATATGGATCTCAACAAGAAATCTTGATGCTGGAAGAGGATATCCATTATTTAAATACTATTGATATTGATAATAATGATTTATCTACAGTTGAAGATGCTGAGATCATAAAGAACATTGAGGATAGCTCAATTATTATTGCCCCTCTCAAGGCACCAGTCTTGATCAATGGAACCAGCATTGAAGTTGTTCTGGATTCTGGAGCTGGAGGAAGTGTAGTATCTGAAAGAGCACTTGCTTAAGTAGATCAAGACTATAAATCTAAACTGATGCCTATCATTTCTGAAAATTGGAGAGGGTATGGCTCTGTTTTGTTCACCATTGGTAAATACAAAGCCACAGTGTTTTTTAAATATAACCATGGTTTTGTATGAGCTATTTGTGATTTTGTTGTCATGAAAAATGATAACTTGAGCAATTGGTTTATTGTAGGGAATGATAATTTAACCAAGTATGGCATAAAATTGGATCCTTCAAACCAAAGTTTCACAATGGGGATGAATGGGAAGAGAAAATTTAATATTTCCTCCCCTAAAAAATTAGTAAAACCAGAATTGAACACATGTAATTCTGTGGTTCAATATAAAGGAAGATCTACAAATGAAATGCATGCCCTTATGTCTGAAATTGACAATGCTTCTTTTGGAGAACAACTTTCTGGTGAGGATAAAGATTCCATCATTAACTTGATAAAATCTTTTCCTATGGCCTTTGCTCATGGGTCACATGAACTGGGATTAGTTAAAGAGGAAATGAAACTTTCATTGTCTTGACCATTAACTGATATACCACCTAGTTTAAAGAAGAAGCCTTATCCTGCTTCTCCCACAAAGAGAAAAGATATTGAAGACAATATCTCTACCCTTTTAAAAATGAATATTATTGAAAAGGTAGTTGAAACACCTAAATATTGTGTTATCTCACCTGTCCTAATTTCTTATGAGAAAGATAAAGCTAGGTTATGTGGTGATTATAGAGCACTAAACACTTATACTGTTGATGATATCTTCCCTTTACCTAGAATCAGCTCTATACATGCTACTTTACAGGGTGCTAAATATATCAGCTGTTTGGATGGTAATAAAGGATATCACCAGGTACCTGTTGAGAAAAATTCTCAGAACTTTCTGATGATTGCCACTCATATGGGTATTTATAAGTATATTAGGATTCCATTTGGCCCTAAAAATGCCCCTTCAGTTTTCCAAAAATTAATGGATAACAAATTCCATCAAGAGATAATTGAAGGATGGCTGATGGTTTATATTGATGATATCATTATATTCTCAAAAACATTTGAGGACCTTCTTAAACACCTGTGTAAAGTATTCCAGAAAATGGATGAAATAAATATGACACTTGCTTTGAAGAAATGTAAATTTGGTTTCCATTCTTTAAAAGTTCTTGGTCATGTTGTTTCAGGCTTACAAATATGTGTTGACCAGAACAAAGTGGCAGCCATACAACAGGTGAAGGCTCCTACAACAGTGAGAGAGCTCCAAAGTTTTTTGGGAATGTGTGGATACTATAGACAGTATATTAAAAATTACCAAGTCATAGCTTTAACCCTTACCCAATTAACTAGAAAGGATGTTGCTTTTGTCTGGAATAGTGGAAGACAAAGAGCCTTTGACGCTATGAAACACTGTTTGATGTCAGCACCAATTCTTGCTTTACCTGACTTTAATCAACCATTTGTTTTGTACACTGATGCCAGTTTCATTGGTCTTGGTGCTGCCCTCCATCAAAAACAAGTGATAAATGATAAAGTTTCAGAAGTAGTAATTTGTTATATTTCAAGAAACTTGAGAAATAGTGAATTGAAATATGGTGCTACTCAATTAGAGTGTTTAGCTGTAGTATGGGCTCTAGAAAAGCTTCATTATTACCTAGATGACCAGAAATTTGAACTTGTCACTGAATGCAGTGCAGTTAAATCCCTTTTAAACTTGAAAACACCTAACAGACATATGTTCAGATGGCAGCTGGCTGTTCAAGAGTACAGAGGGAGAATGACAATTATTCATAGGGCTGGTATTGTTCACTCAAATGTGGATATGTTATCTAGGTTACCTTTGCCAAAGAATGACTCTAATCCTGCGTATGATCCTGAGGACGAAATTATTCATATACATGGGATATATGTGGTTGATATGGAGGAAGAGCTATTACAGCTTATTCTGGAATCATATGATAAGGACACTGACTTGAAAAAGTTATGCACCATATTAAATGATCCAAAGAATGCTTCAATACAAGCATTAATTAAAACCCTTCCACCAAAGTACCAAAAAGCTTTGGAAAAATGTAAATTTTCTATTGATGAAGGATATCTATATTATAGAAGAAAGTTGAGTAATGTTATTGTTATTCCTCCTTCTATGAAAGAAATCATCTTGAAAATTTGTCATGATGACATATTAGCTGGACATTTTGATCTTGACAAAACAATGATCAGAATTAAGAACACTGCTTGGTGGGCTAATATGTCTGAAGACAAAAAATTATATGTTGAATCTTGTGATTCTTGCCAAAAATCAAAAAAATTAACTGGTAAAAGAGCAGGATTAATGCAACATATTGATCCTCCTGATGCTCCATGGCAAATAATAAACATGTATTTTGTAACAGGATTACCTATTGCTGGTAAAGACAGTTATAACTCTTGTTGGGTTATTGTGGACAGATTCACAAAAATGTGTAAATTTATCCCTACCCACAAGGATGTTTCCACTAAAGTATTAGCTTTCTTATGGTGGTCTCATATGTTTAATACTGCTGGTTTTCCTAAAGCCATAATCTCTGACAGAGACCCTAAATTTACTTCTGAATTTTGGATGTCTCTGATGGATGTTTGTGGTTGTGATCTGAAACTTTCTACTGCCCATCACCCTCAGACTGATGGTTTAGCTGAAAGAATGATTCAGACTTTAGAGGACATGATAAGAAGATATTGTGCCTTTGGACTTGAGTATAAAGACAATGACATATTCACTCATGATTGGGTTACCTTACTTCCTGGGTTAGAATTTGCTTATTATAGCACTGTTCATTCTGTTACTCAAAGAAAGCCTTTTAAGCTCTGGCTTGGATATGTTCCCAATACTCCTGCCCAAATTCTCAATAAAAAAATACCTAAATTGGATATACATCCTGGTGTAAAATCTTTTTTTCAAATGCAACAACTATGTAGAAATCATGCTCAAAAATGTATTGAAAAATCATTTGAATATGAGAAGAAAAGATGGGACAAATCCCATAAAGAATACACTTTTAAAAAGGGTGATGAAGTGTTGATTTCTACAGTCCACTTCAACTTACAAGGTAATAACAAATTGAAAGATCCATTTGTTGGTCCATTTGTTGTCAGAAGAATGATTGGAGATAATGCTGTTGAAGTTATTCTGTATTCTCCATATGACAGAAAACATCCTGTTTTCCCAATATCTCTTTTGAAACCTTACACATCCAATAGTGATTTATTTCCAAAAAGGAGGGGTAGACCAAAGAAAACCCCAAATGAAATCACTGAAACAGCAGAAATTGAAAAAATTCTAAATGACAGAATAGTCACTGCTGAAAAAGGTACAGAATACTTATTGAGATTCAAGAATAAATCATCTGAATATGATTCTTGGATACCTGGGAAGGAGATATCTAATCTTCCTACTCTACTAAAAAAGTATAAAAAGAAAAAATCATAGCATTTTTTTTATTGTTTTTTTAGAGTGAGGGAGTGTCAGCCAGGCTACTAGACTTACCCAGGGAAATAATTAATTATTTACTGGATGAAGCCGCACCTTATCATTTTAATTATTTAATTATAAATTAGTTACATTAAAATTACTTATAATAAATTAACTAATTACAGAATGATAAAATTAAATGAATAATTAAAATTAAATATAAAATTGTCCCTTATATTTTTTCTCTAACACTGTGCTCATTTGACAGGTTGGAAGAAATAAAGATTTATATTAAAAAATAGATTTTAAATTAAAATAATATTTTAATATTCAAATAATATTAAATATTTTTACAAAAACTCAAATTTCTTATTTAGAATTGACTTCTACAGTAAATATTAAATAAATGGATGTATTTCTGACATACTCTGTAAATACATCTTTTTGATGCCTTCTTTTTATAACAACTTTATTATTTGAAAATACTCCTTCTGGAATATTCTTTTTTTCTCTCTCTCATACTACTGTTTTCAGAATTTGATTGCCGTGCTTTGTCCCTCCTTTGCCTATATAAGGCCTATCTTTTGGTTGTTTTTTATTCATTCCTTTTTACCAACTTACTTTATTATCACAACTACAATATAATACTTATCTCTTATATCTTATATCTTTAGTATTTACAAGAACGTAATTCTAATCTATAACTTATATTAATATTTTAAATATACCTCTTATCATTGAGTAAAGTCATCTTTGATTGAGAAATACGTACCAAATTATTGAGAGTCCAATTAAATCCTTAATATCTTCATACAAACTCCGTACCAAATCTTCTAGACAAAAAGGGGACCTTGACAGTTCTACAGAGCAGCCAGCTCATCAGTTACCCCCACACTTGCCAAAATAAAATCTAGAAGCCCCCCCTGGGTACCTTCTAACAAAAGCACAACATCCAACACCATTAACCAAAACCAATAAGTGTAAAGAGTCCGGCACTTGAAGACCAAAAGAATTTCCAGTTTTAAGTCATAGAGGACTAAAACCTGTGAAAAGAAACCAATACTAGGGTTTAACCAAATCAAGAGAAGGGGTTGGAAACAGACAATCTGGGGTTACTGTTGATAGAGCAGCCAGCCCATCAGTTACCCCCACGCTTGCCAAAATAAAATCTAGAAGCCACACCCATGGGTACCTTCTAACAAAAAGTTTCCAACAAAACAGATGCACAGCATCACAAAAATCAAAAATTCAAAGAATGGTCCATAGTTTACCCTCATTGCGGAGTCAATCTTCTTCACTTCTAGTGCCCCTAGGGTAAAATCTCTTCACCTTATCAGCAGGCACTCTCTTCTTTAAGACTGCACCATACTACTCATACAAAACATAAGAACCTCCAGACACCTGAGATCTGAATCTGTAAGGTCCATTCCATCATTCAGCAAACATTTTTCACCACTGACTCTCCAAACTTCTATTATACATCAAAACCAAACAACCAGGTTTCAAGAGATTCCTGAGTCTATGAATCAACTTCTTGTTCCATTATCTGACTGATTGATTTCTTATCTTCATCATTCTAGAGTATTCCTTCCTTGACATTCCTCTCTAAATTCCAACTGTTGCATCCTGGCACAGAGCAAATCTTCAGGTGAGCACACATCATCCCAATCAATTCCAAGATTAGAGACTGCCTCTAAATCAACTGGTAGAAAAGCTTTCTTCCCAAACACTAATTCATAAGAAGAATATCCAGTTGTTCTTTCACAGTGACCCTATCAGCAAATAACACCAAGGGTAAATAATGCCTCCATTTTTCAGCACTATCCCCACACATCTTCACCAAAGCATTCTTGATAACTTGATGGCCTGTTTTAACCATGCCTTCAGCTTCAGGATAATAAGGTGTAGCCACTCTGACTTTAGAACCAATACTTGCCACAGCTTCTTTAAATTTGGTGTCAAACCTGGCCCACCATCAACAGTCACCAACTTCATCAACCCATACCTAAATACCCATTCTTTCTTCAAAAATTCCACCACATTTTTGGCAGTCAAATTAACTAGAGGCACCGCCTCAACCCAACCAGACAAATCATCCCTGGAAACAATCAAGTATTTATACCTTCCCTCTTTAATATGGACAGCATCCAGACTGACTCTTCCAAACACAGTTGTTTCTCCAGTAGCATGGGAAACCTCTTTAGGTTTCAAGTGACTTCTTCTTTGACATTCTTCACAAAATTTAACCTAACCCTTTACAGACAACTTCATGCCTGGCCACCAAAATCTATTTGCTATTCTCCTATAAGTCTCCTTAAAGCCTCTATGACCAAGATCTTCATGCAAAGACTTTAGCACCAACTCCTGACCCTTCTTCTGAGTCATCCCTACTTGAGGATTTGGATGCCTCCTCCTCATCAACCTCCTTCCATACAAATAGAAGCCAGGACTCTTCCTCTTGATTGCCACCCAAGTATCATTATCACAAATATCTGGCCTCTCCAAGGTTAACAGATATTCTACCATAATAAAATAAAACCCAGTCTGACCCCAGGTCTCATCTTCAAAATCTTATAAAACAGGATCCAAGGGTACAAACTATCATCAAAATCTCCACTATACAAATGAGCAACACAACCAGCCTATCCAGGACACCAATTCCTAAATTTTGGTACACTCTTTTTCTTCCACTGAATCCTTAGAGAATCCAGTTCACCAACAAAAACAACATTCTCCAATTTTGAGCCATCCCAAACAACAGCCCCATATTCATCAACAAAAACATCCTTATCACCAGAATCAAGATCAGAACCAGCCAGTTTAACCTCTTGGTAAAGGAGAGAGCAATCATCCAGTTTAGCCTCATGGGGGAGGACCAAAAATTGATCTTGATGATCTTCTTTCTTCAAACATATGTGCAGTTTAACCTCTTGCTAGAGGCTAAAAAATTGATCTTGACAATCTTCTTTCTTCAAAAATTTGTGCAGTTAAACCTCTTGCTGGAGGCTCAAAAATTTATCTTGCTGATCTTCACAAAAATAATTCTTTTCTTCTTTTTTGATTATCTTCAAATTTTTTTCTTGCTTTTCTTCAGTTATCTTGAAATTTTTATCTTCTTTTCTTGAGTTTTCTTCCATCCTACAAAAATAACCAGGGGTTTCCCCAATGCTCACAGATGTGGCCAAGGTAATGTTTTTGAAAGGTGTAGAAGAGACCCTAGCGGTGCACAATTGGGAAAACTCACTTTTAGACCCCAATCTCACCACTCCACAGCTTTTCTGCATATCTTTCAATAAAGATATATAACCAATCTTCTTTTTTGAACTTGAATTAAAAATAATTGAAAATCTTGAGAGATAACAGATAGTTGATAAAAAACATGAAGAATATTTTCAGAGAAGAGAAACATTAAAGAGAGAAAGTTTAAAATCCACTTGGTATATCTCCAAGAGAGCTGACCAACTACAACCTGGGATTTCCTCATCTTGGGGAGAGGTTGTAGCACTCGGGCAATCAGCCCTCATCACTCTAAAAAAGACAGAATCTCACTAGAGCCTGAGTTACACTCAAAAAAGCCAGAGGGGGCACCCACCTATTTTCTTCTCCTACAACAATCCATGCACTGGCACATTGAAGACAAGCCAGGCCTGGTCTCCCAACTATCATCTCCAGGAGAGGACAGCCTCATGTGAAGTCTTCTTTCATCTTCACCAGTCAACTCTAAGCTGATTCCCATATCAAACTGATAACCAATTCTTTCCTGGAAATCCATCATGAATGGTCCACCCAAAACAGCTTTTACATTGCCTTTTGCAATGTAAAAATGAACCTTCCCTGAGGCTCCACCAACATCAAGCTTCACAAATTCAGATGTTCCAATCAACTCAGTGACATGGCCACAAATCCCTCTTAAATTTCCACCAATTCCTGTCTTGATGGGGAGGCCCAGATGAGTAGCCTCAAACAAAGAAATCAGGTTAATCTGAGAACCTGAATCAACAAATGCCTTTGCCTCCCTGCCATTCAGAGTGACATTGAAATAACCCAGAGGAGCAGAAAAATGAGTCTCCAAACCCTCACCAAACTTCTTAGAAGTATCACAAATGTATTCTACCTCTCCAAAAGAAACCCTTCTCCTGGTCAACAACTTTTTTTGTCTATCAGCCAACCTAGGACTGATAGCATACAATTCCCCATAAGAAAGGGAAACCTGACCCTGATTCATCCTTTCCAGAACAGATTCCATAACATTTGATTGGCCAGAAACTACTGGCCTCTCAAAGTGAGCCCTTGGCTTCACTACCTTGGTCCTAGAAATCTCCTGAGGACCAGAACCACCAACAGATTAGTCATCAACAGGAATTAAACCAGATTCCTCACCAGAGCCTCTAACTCAAGCAGGCTTTGGCAATGAAGACAAAGAGACATCCTTCTCAGAGTCAGAATTAATATCCATAGGCATTGGCTCACCATTCATGTCCAATGCACCAAAACTGGGGGGGGCCATATCAGCAATCCCCTTCTGCATCTTTTACAGCTCCTCTTTGCTGTACTTCTTCCTTTCTGCACTCAGCTTAGGATTTACCTTTGAAGCCTTAGGCTTTGGTTGGGCTTGAGAACTGCTCTTAGGCCTTCCCACCTTTCCAGCTTCTACATCATAGACACCAGCCAATAATTTACCACTCGACTGTCCACCACAAGAATACAACTCCAATCCACCAAAGGAAGTAGAAAAAGAGACCTTGTTAACCTCCTTCCCTTTTCCCTTGACATCATCATCTGCCTTAGAAGAAGACTTCCCCTGATTGGGAATCTCCTCAAACCTTGGCCTCCTCTGATTAAGATTACTCCTTCTCCTGACCAAATCAAAAGGCGCCTGCCCCTCGCTGGGCTTCACAAATGAGCCATAAGGTAATTTGAAAACCCTGCCATCAAACTCCACCTTTCCTTCTGACACATCTTTGTTCAGAGCCCAAAAATCAATGGACTTGTGCCCCCTCCTGCTGAAATAAGAGCAGACCCAAGGATAACTCCTACCAGCCCTCCTATAAAAATCTCTAGGGTGAGAAAGAGCCTTATTGACCTTCTCAGCCTCCTGAACAAAAATATGTAGCTGTTTTGTCAGATCAGCCAACTGCTCCACCACTGGATCCCTTTTTCTGTTTGGGAACCTTCAAAATATTCTTTTCTTCCTTCTTCACTCTATTCTCCTCTTCAGCCAAAGCCTCACTGACTTTGCTGACATAATTGGCACACCCCTCCTGATAGGTGTCCACAGCCAATAACTTCAAATGGGCCTCCACAGCCTCCTTCACATTTTCCAAGGCAGGCAACTTCTCATCCCCATTGGAAAGAGTCTCCATCAAGTCCTTGAGAGCTCCTTCAACACATCCATCCTGACATCTCTAGCCAAGGCAGACCAAAAAACATCATTGGCAGCATTTTCATGTGCCAGCTCCTCCATTTCCACCAAATATTCCACCACAGGATCAAACTGTAGCAGAAACTTCCTGTAACTGTGCAAGTTACCAACACCACCATAAGACTGCCATTCACTGACAACCTTGTTCAGATCCACCATAGTGAACCTGATACCCCATCTATCCACCAACTCCCTACAAAATGACTTCCAGTCCCTCTTCTTGTAGCCAGACATGGCCACAACCTCCTTCTCCACTTCCCTATCACCAATGAAGAAAATAATCTGCTTCACCATGTCCAGGTAAGACGCACCATCCACACCAGCAGCAGTTTCAAACTTTTCCAGAAAGCACTTCACTTCTTCACCATTAAGCTTGGTACCATCCCAAGTTTTGATATTAACACACTCCCAAACCATCACAGAAGGAGGACCTTCCCCCCCACCAACAGTCACCACAGAAATAGAAGACCCAGAAGCCATTCCTCCAGACCAAAATCACCAAAAAGGACCAACCAAAAACAACAGAGATTCCAAAGAACTAGAAGGTTCTCCCCACGTTGGGCACCAGAAATGTAGGCAATCCTATAGTACTAGCTATAGGCCTTGAAAAGGGGAGTTCGAGAAAAACCAGAAAGAAAATCCCCTGTCCCTTTAAAAAAATAAAGTGAGATTTACCTGCTACAGTAAATTGGTTTCTGTGTGCTAATTCCCCTTTTCTAACACACTTGACTGCCTGATCAGCCGAGAAAGTAATCTCCAGACAGACTACCAAACCAAAGAGCTGAAATGTAGACCAATGTCCACACCAGAGAAAGCAATGATATTTGATGTAGGTTTAAAACCCACACCAGAGACAGAAATAATACTTGATATAGCTTGCAAGACTATACCAGAGAAACCAGTTGCCAAGTTAAGTTAAATGAAGAACTCACCTTGCAACAAACACAGCCAATTGTGGTCAAAAAAACAGTGAAAACTGAGTTAGGAACAAGGATATCACCTCCAGATGGTTGTATGATAATTAAAGTTTCCCAAAACTGTCTTATTCACTATGTACACACCAACCACTATCTAAAAGCCCATGCACCTTAACAAAATTGGTGTTCATGAGCGCCAAATGGCACAAAACCCCTCTAGAAACGCTTTTCAGCCTTCTAGCACCAAGGCAGGCGGTCAGCCCAACGTCGGGAGGCCCGCCTGAGGCAGCTGGACAACCCTGAAACCAGAAAACCTCCAAAAACCTCCAAAAATACCCAAAATACTTAGAAAAATCTACTACAACTACTAAAACCTTTAAAACACATAATTAGGCTATAACAACGTTGAGACATAAATTTTTGAGAAAAATTAGCTCATTCTAATGGTACTAAGCACTTAACCTTAAGACTTAAGGTTGGCCCGTAAAACATGAAAAACAAATTTAAACAGCTATCTTTTTAAATGAAAAATGAGAAATTATCCCCTTAATACTTTTAATCTGAAAAATGTCATCAAGACATAAAATATAGAGAAAACCTGAAGCTATCCAATGGTAGTACCTACATCCCTGAAGTCCCAATATTTGCTGAATAATTCCAGAAAAACACCCAATTATTAAATAATACCATTTAGGACATATCAAAACAATGGCAAATAGACCAACAAGGGAGTCTGCCAATGTTGAAGGACCACAACGGTATGATGAATGTATCTGCAATAAAAATTTGCCTCATTATCATCATATTTTTTGGTACACACAGGCAGATAAAATTATATAGGAAAGTTACAAAAATTCTCATTGAAATTGTATAAAATAATTTATAGGCTATTAAATAAATACATTGTAAGAATTTAAAAACTACTTACAAGTTGCCATTTCTAAGAAGGAGAAAAGCCCTATCTGTGGCTCTGGTCACTGAACTATGTATAATAGTGATTTGGCAGCCAGTTAAGTACTGGCTTCTAGCTTTAAGTGTTGCTTAGTGACCCAAGCCACTTGAAGTGGCTTGGATCACTTTGTGTAATTTAGATGCCAACCAGCCAGGTTTTCCTGCCTGGTAAAATATACAATATAGCCACCAAAGTAGCTTTCAGTTACTTTTTTAGCTCATACATTTCTCTCAGGTGCACCCTCCCAGCCAGCTTAACTGGCTGGGGTAATAAATTTTTTTTGGCCACCAAAGTTGCTTTTGCGACTTTGGTGGTAGCCACTCAAATAATATTTAAAGCAGCCAGTTGAAAATTTAGAAACATTAAATATTTCAGCCCGGATATTCCCAAAACTGAGTAAAAAGTACTTATAAGTTATGTTAAACACATGGACTATACATGGGAGCAATAAATTATAGTACACAAATAGTATACATAAGTAAAATTATGATAATATACAAAATATGCCATTATAACACCTTATATACATGCATATATCCACCTTTTATAAATCTTATTTACTTAATATTAAGTTGGAATATGTTAAGATTATCTTAAGAACCTTAAATATAAGGCTACATAATTTTTAAGTACACTTAAAGCTGTTGTTTTCATTGTTTGATGTAAAAAACAAGAAATGCACTTTAAATCACTTAAAAGTTGATTATATGCAATATAAATTTAATAAAATTGAAAATGCACTTTGACAGATCAATTTTTCTTAATAAGGACTATTGATTTGGCTACTCAAATGCATAAAAATAACACTTTTCAAATTTGGTGTTTTTTATACCAGAAATGGCTTCTGTGTACTGGCCACTTACTGCCTGCATTTTTCCCATGTGAACAGCTTCATTTTTAGCAAAGTTAGATTTTCACACTATAAGTACCCCACATTCTATGCTCACTGTGGGGAAACACACTAAAATAGGGGACAGGCCCTTATTTAGTGTCCTAGCTTAATTATGAATGCATTGACCCTCTTTATATGCACTAATTTCATTAATAACCTCATTCTTGGCACTTTAATTTACTACCATGCTTAAATTTGCCTAAATTAGTCAAGGATTTACCCATGCAAGCCCCTGCCAAGGACTACATGTAGTTACCCCACATTTCATGCCCTTTTTTGGGTTTTTTGGTGGTTTCTCAGTCAATTTTGGTTATTTTTGAATGGGGATTTCACATAGTATAATGTCATGATTAGTCCCAAAATTTCTACAGTTAATCCCCCTTGCTATTAAGTATTAATCAGTCTTAATTTTCCCTTTTTGGCCTTTCATATCAATGTATAATATGCATATACTCCCTTTTTTGGTTATTCTTTATTTTTGATGGATTATCACTATTACTACAGGATTTTGGCAGGTGATATCATTCTAATTATGTTACTAGTCACTCTTTATGGCTCTGAACATGTCTGTTGGCTAGAATGAGGCGTCATTAACAGTTTATTGAGCTGGTGAATCATAGGGTTCATTGGGGAAGTAATTGTGTATAAAAGGAGGAGGTTTTTGGTCTTTTATTCTTCATTCTTTATCATTACAATTTAAACATATAACCAATGAAATTACAATACATATCAATAGTACTTATAAAGTCTTTTAATATTATCTGAATTTATTAAATCTATTTTTCTAACAACTATAAAGATTGTAAGCCATATATAATTAGTGAGATTAGAATTACTGAGACCCTTATATTGAGTTATATTTTAATACTTATTGGATTTGTACTACAGTATTCATATAGGACCATTAAAATCTTCTAGAAAAATGATCATTCAAGCTAGTTCATTTCTTTGTACTTGACCTCAGCCTGACAAAATATGTGACCCAAGACACTTTCAGAGACTTTGTTAGATTTAAACAAAAAAGTGCAACAAATCAGGTTTTCCTGACTGATAGCAAAAAATTAAAGTATCCAAATTTTTCTTGCAGTAACTTTAGTTTCTGCATTTATGATAATTACACTTGCAGAAAGTTTAAGCTGGCTGGTATTTTTAAAATTTATTTGGAAACCAAAATAACATCTTGCCACTTTGTTTTCTTAATTTTTAATTTTTTGGCACATTTTTTTTAAGATGTATATAGGTATTTACACATCAACTCATTGGAGGTTTCAAATAAATTAATACTTTTTATTAAGCATTGAAAAATTTTACACATAACTTAAAATAGTATCTATCCTCTATATAATGAATAAAATCCAATAACCTAACTTTCTATTTTCTGCAATTTGTGCTGATGCCTTAACTGACCCCCCTCATCCCATGCCTTGCACACACTCCCCCCCTTCCTCCCTTTTTTTGGCACAAAATTTGTACATTTTTTCCTTTTTATATTACTATTTTATTTTTTTATATACTTTCTTATTTTTATTACATTTTTTTATCCTCCAATACCCCCCCTCACCCACCTCTTACAGCTTCACCTCACACACCTACAACTTGAATCCCCCCACATTTCAGTATGCTTTTGTCTATACTAATTATTTTTTTATATGTTCTTCCTAGCACTCACCTCCAAAATTCTACAACTCAACATCATCTGCCTCCCACCTAATTCCACACCCTCATATCCACCATCCCACTATTCACGTCTCCACACCCCTCCTTAGTAAGTTCCCCTTTTTTTCATTTTTTCTCAACCTCAATTACCACCTCCACCTTACAATTTCCACTCATCCACCCCCACACCTTCACATTCACCCTCTTTTATGGTAAGATTATTCATTTTTTTTAAATCCAGACTTTTTTTCATGTTGCTCACCTTGCTTTTCATCACCCACCTCCACACTTACCTCTCAACACCCACCATGGCCACCTTTGCCCACTTCCACACCCACCATCCCCCTGCCTCACCTTGCCCACCCACACACCCACTCATCTCACCTTGCCCTTTGTCACACCATGCAACTGATCAATCACCCCACCTTCAACCCAGGAGCAATACGAGTCATTTCCAGACTCTACAAAGGCTAACCAAGGTAAGTTTCTCTTAATTTTTTTAGTTATTTTTGTTATTCCTCTCACTTACACACCTCCACACTCCAGACCCTTTCCTTCACCCCACAACCCCATGCCCCTCCATTTCCTCATCCTTGGTAAGTCTTCTGCTTCTTTTTTGTTTATTTGTTTCCCCCTCCCACCACTCCAAGCTTTCCTTGCTCCCACCCAACCTTCCACCTCCACCACCTTTTGCATTGCCTCCACCAAACCTACACCACCACCACCTCAACCTCCATAATCTCAACCCCCTCCAACAACCCCTACCACCTCAACCTCAACATCCTCTACCTTGACCTCCTCCACCCAACCTCCACCACCACTGCCTCCACCCCATCCAACAAGCCCCTCAATCCAACCACCTTGACATCCTCCACCTCATCCCTTTCCACCCCATCCAACTACCCGCTCCACCTCAACCTGCTCCACCCAACCTCCACTACCTCCACCTCCAACCCATCCAACAACCCCCTCCACACCTGAATCACCACCACCACCACCCTTACCCCCTTGATCAAACCACATCCACCACCACCACCACCTTGACCCCCTCCACTCTACCACCTCCACCACTTCCAAGCTCCACACACCTCCCACCTCCATGGTAAGTTATTCCTTACTTTTTTTTACCTCACTCACTGCATTCTCCTCCACTTTCACCCACACACCTTGCACCCACCCTCACCTCCCTCACCTCCCACACCACTTTGCTCACCTCCACCTGTATCATCCACCCCACAAATATTACCCCTCACCACTCAAGAAATCTCACAGCCACCCCCCCACCTCCCTGTAGGTCTACCTCTATTGTAAGTAATTTCATTTTTTTGTTTAAATTTTTTTTCATCTTGCTCACCTTTCTCCCCTCCACCTCTTCACCTTGCACTCACTGCCTCCAATTTACCCACCCACTCACTTTTCCCACCTCACCCACCTTCCACATCAACTCCATCAACTCACCTCAACTCCCACCCACCTCTTTGCATTCCTCCATCCCCACCCCCCTCCTTGCTCCCCTCCACCCTTGTTTCTCCACATTGCTCCCCTCCTAGCCCAATTATGTGCTACCCCACCTGCCCGCATCACTTCCCTCCACCCTCAACTCTCCACCTCATTATCCTAAACCCTCACCCACCCACCTTGCCCCCCTCCAACTAAAACTCCACCATCTTCTTCACCCACATTTTCCCATCCCTCCCATCCATTTTTTCCAAACCCACCCACCCACCTTCATTAACCCCACCCATATACCTCACTCTTGTCTACCCCTGCCCATCAACCTTGCTTTTGTCTACTCCCATCCATCCACCTCACTCTTTTTGACCCCCACCTACCCACCTTTCTCCCCTCCAACTCCAACACCACCTCTTCACTACCCACATCTTTCCACCTCCACCTTCACCACCTTTCTAAAACCTGCCACTACCCTACCAACTCCACCTTTTTCCACTTCCACTATGCCCATCAAAAAAATTCTTAATTTGACTTGGTGGAGAAATCATGGCCAGAATTGTGGGGAATAGTCAGTGTTAATGAAAATAAAAAATTATGCTTTTTTTTGCATTTGCTACATTGCCTGATTATTCTCACTTGAAGAAATAATAAGAGCTAAAAAATGACTGCTTTTGTAATAAGTGACCAATAATTTTGAGACCATTTTTTAAAGGCAAAGTCCCCAAGAAATAACTAATAGTATATTTTGTTCCAAATCTGAGGCAAGTGAATTTTGAAAAGAAAGAAAAGTAGGAGTTACTATGAGAAACTTAAGAATTATAGCACTGAAACTGGAATTGATTGATAAGTAATACAATATTGAAATTAAAGATTTGAGAGTGTTTTTTTAGGTTCCTAATAGGGTCAAACTGAGCTTCACCTTTCAGCTATGCATCCAAGCCTGGTAAATATGGTTTGAGAATGAGGGAAGTGAAGTCTGTGGCCCATTCAACATACAAATGGTGCACAGATATCTCAAAGGGGATGATGGCTGGCAAAAAGTGCCATAGAAAAAAATATATAAAGTTGGATGCTTCTTTCAAGCACAAAAGTTGAGGATTCTTCTTTATATTCAAAATCCCATTTTGAGAGCATGTTGGACAACAAATGCAATAAATTCAGGCTAATGGACAGGATTTATTAGTTTTAAAGCATCTTTAGTGCTAGAACACTGACCTACTAGACATTACATTCCAACATTTTTAGCATGCTGATCAAGCTATTACTTATTTTATAGGCAAAAATGAAATGAGTAATAATCAAAAATGATATAAATTTTTAAAGAATAGCATAATAAACAAAAAAATATTTCTGATTCCACACAAATCCTCACAAAATTTTGATTTTTCAAAATACTTCCAGAAATTCTGATGACACACAAGTTTACACACAATTCAGATTCCAGATACAAATCCTTTAAATTCAGATTTCAAAAAAAACCTATGCCCTGAAATTCATACCCACCCCCTATATATTCCCATATGAAAATTTCTAAAAAATCTATAATCAACAAGAAATTAAAGGAAAATTGAAACACCATATGCAATTTATGCAATTTATGCACAATTCTCACTTCATATAAGACATCCAGAAAACTCATTATCCCTTATGAAATTCCATTTCATGCAGCTTCCACATGAATCACCCAGAAATTATTGATTCCTCTGAAAGTTTTCAGACTATATGGGCACCACATATAAGCCCCAAGAAAATTGGATTCCACATCTATTCCTTGGAAAATTCTGATTTCCCATAGACACAAACATATTTCTAAATCAACAAAAAGCTCACAAGATTCTTATTTTTCAAAATACTCACATGAATTATGATTCTACACAAAGGCACACAGAATTCTGGATCCAGATAAAGATCCATGAAATTCTGATTCCAGACACAAGTCTCTAAAATTCTGATTCTACTGAAATACCCATGCTGCAAATAGGTCAAATGTGATTTTAAAATTCATAATATTTTAATCATCATATTAATTTAAAACTCAGTTGATAATTTGAGTAAAAAAAATTAAAAGCTTGATATTTTGAAGGAGAATTGACTTTTAAATATTTTAATATCCTATCTTCAATTTGATTTACATCATATCAACAACCAATATATTCAGCATTAATTTTTGGATGAATACATTTACAATAAAGTTAAATCTATAAGTATTTTTAAAGATCTTCACAGCTAAATTAAGCATTTTATGGATATAGACATATAAAATATCGATATGTAGAAAGAAATAACGATATTAGGTGATCTTTAGAATTAAGATTTTTTTGATTTTTTCATAAATAAATTTAAAAGGGAGATATTCTTATTTTTTTTTGTTGGAAGACTGATCTAAACTTCTTGAAATAGTTTTGAAATCAAAAATATGCACAAAAATCAATAGAAAAGTGATTGATATGTGCATTAATAGTTGTAATAGGAAAAAATGCTTATTTTTTTCAATAAAAACTACTGGAGTTATCTAATTGAACACTTTTTCACTCTTATTTATATAAATATATATTATCATTCATGGAGTTTAATAACCTAAACTTTTAGTTGACTCTAGTTTTATATTTCAGTTATGAAAAAAAAAATATACAAATTTTAATGATTCAAAGACACAATAAATTCAAATTCAGAAGAGAATATATCTCTCTTTAAATTTAATAATTTTAACAAGGGAGTTATTTCTAAAATTTACAGTCATTACTAAATGGGATGATTAAATTTTATTTTATTATCTATTATTGAAATTATAATTTTCTAAGTATAATTCCAGTAAAAAAAAATTAACTTTCAAAATTTGATGATGAATATTTTTGAATGAAGGTGATGGTTGTGTAATTTAAGAATGAAATTTCATGTTTAAAATTTAAAATCATACTTAAAATGCAAAAAAATATATGCTTGATCAATCTGTACATGAGGGATCAAATAAGATTTTTGTTAGATCAACTTGTGCTCAATGTTGGACACACCAGGCTTTAATCAAGGATAAATCTCAGACTAAATTTGAATCTAATTTTTTCTCAATGAGGTATTCATGGTGAGTCTGATACATGGAATAAATTAGGTACACCATGAAGTTCAAAGAGTGAGAACTTCTAGCAATTCATCCCCAAATTTCCCATGGTGTATCAATAAAAAGAATTACTGATCTTATTATATATTTTTTCAATAAAAAAACTAATAAAATCATTAGATAGGTTAATAGTGATACTTTTTAAATAAATAGTATAATTTTCAGTCTTTTCAATGATCAAGTGAGATTTGAAATGAAAATTAAATTGTGTTTTATGAAAAAAAATCCTGTAAATGGATCAGATTCTTAATCTGCCCTTGTCATCATTTTTATAAATCAATCATTAAACTCTTACTATTATTCCAGAACAGACACATCAATTATTGGTTAAGAACTCAAGATGAGCTCAAAGTAAAGTTCAGTATCAGTTCATTATAACTTCAGTCTGAGTTCCATCTGTGTTACATCTAAGTTCAAGTTCAGGACTTTATAGCAAGTCCCCCCAAATATTGTGTTGCTCTATGACTAAGTAATGAAATATTTTTGTACCTTAAATATATCTTGTTAATTAAAAAGTGAAACTCTTTAAAACAGAAAAAAAAATTACCTCTTATTTTGGTCAAAGTGTTTGTTTCCACCTTCAGAAGGTTTTTTGACTTAGCGGAATAGTTGTACCATAAACAAAACCAAAACATCCCATTAGACTATTTACTTAAATAACCTGATATTATTCAAGTTGAAAATTTTTTGTTGGCCAAGAAAGATAATGGGAACATAAGGAAAGAATAGCAGTGATGCTTTATTTGGTATAGCTATTTATTGAACCATACCATAAATCAAAGACATTTTCCAAACGTTTCAAGGAAATCCATTACCATTGGGGCCCCAAAAAAATAGTATTTATTCCAATTGAATTGAAGGATCATGTTTTTATTTTTTAGAAATCTGTGAAACATGGGGTGATCCTGAATAAGCTCAAAAAATTTAAGGAAAAAATCCTGGGAAGTCCTGAACAGATGTTGTGGTCTTCCAACATTGGCGGAGCCCTTTGTTGGTCTGTTTGGCATCGTTTTGATATGTTTTAAATGGAATTGTTTAATAATTGGGTGTTTTCTGGAATTATTTGACAAATATTGGGACTTCGGGGATGTGGGTATTACAATTTGAAAGCCCTGGTTTTTCTCTATATTTTATGTCTTGATTACATTTTTCATATTCTAAGTATTTGAGGGATTATTTCTCATTTTTCATTTTAAAAGATAGCTGTTTAATTTTGTTTTTCATGTTTTACAGGCTAACCTTAAGTCTTAGGGTTAAGTGCTTAGTACCATTATAATGGGCTAATTTTTCTCTACGTTTCATGTCCCAATGTTGTTGCAGCTTAATTATGTGTTTTAAAGGTTTTAGTAGTCATAGTTTATTTTTTTAAGTATTTTGGGTGTTTTTAGTGGTTTTTGGTGGTTTTCTGGCTTCAGGGCGGTCCTGCCACCTCAGGCGGGCCTTCCAACATCAGGTGGACCTCCGGCCTCAGTTCTAGAAGGCTGGGAAGCCTTTCTAGAGGGGTTTTATGCAATTTGGCGCTCAGAAATGCCAAATTTGTTGTTGTGCATGGGCTCTAAGATAGTGGTCTGTGTGTATATAGTGAAAAAGACAGTTTGGGGCAAGCTTAATTATCATACAACCATCCGGAGGTGATATCCTTGTTCCTCACTCAGTTTTCACTGTTTTCTGGCCACAATTGGCTGTGTTTGTTGCAAGGTTAGTTCTTCATTTAACTCAACTTTGGCAACTGTTTTCTCTGGTGTAGTCTTGCAAGCTATATCAAGTATTATTGCTGTCTCTGGTGTGGATTTGCAACCCAAATCAAGTATCATTTCTTTCTCTGGTGTGGACATTGGTCTACATTTCAGTTCTTTGGTTTGGTAGTCTGTCTGGAGACTACTTTCTTGGCTGATCAGGCAGTTAAGTGTATTGGAAAAGGGGCTTTTAAAAACAGGAACCAATTTACTGAAGCAGGTAAATCTCACTTATATTTTTCTAAAGGACAGGGTATTTTCTTGCTGGTTTTTCTCCAACTCCCTTGGTCAAGGCCTATAGCTAGTACTATAGGATTGTCTACATTTCTGGAGCCCAACAAGGGGTAGGACCTGCTAGTTCTTTGGAATCTCTGTTGTCTTTGGTTTGTCTTTTTTTGGTGATTTTGTTCTGGAAGAATGGCTTCTGGCTCATCTATTCCTGTGGTGACTGTCAGTGGGGGGGAAGACCCTCCTGCTGTGATGGTTAGGGAGTGTGCTAGGATTATAACTTGGGATGGTACTAAGTTTAATGGGGAAGATGTGAAGATGTTTCTGGAGAAATATGAAACTGCTGCTGGTGTGGATGGTGCTTCTTACCTGTACATGGTGAAGCAGATAATTTTCTTCATTAGTGATAGGGCAATGGAGAAGAAGGTTGTGGCCATGTCTGGATACAAGAAGAGGGATTGGAAGTTGCTGTTCAAGGAGATGGTGGATAGATGAGGTGTCAGTTTCACTATGGTGGATCTGAAAAATGTTCTCAGTGAATGGCAGTCTTATGGTGGTGTTGGTAACTTACTCAGTTACAGGAATTTTCCGCTGCAATTTGATCCTGTGGTAGAATATTTGGTGAAAGTAGAGGAGCTGGCACATGAAAATTCTGCCAAAGATGTTTTTTGGTCTGCCCTGGCTAGAGATGTCAGGATAGATGTGTTGAAGGAGTTGTCAAGGAAGGACTTGATGAAGACTCTTTCCAATGGGGACTAGAAGTTTCCTGCCTTGGATAAGGTGAAGGAAGCTTTGGAGGCTCATTTGAAGTTGTTAACTCTGGACACCTATCAAGAGGGGTGTGCCAAGTATGTCAGAAAAGTCAGTGAGTCTTTGGCTGAAGAGAAGAGTAGGGTGAAGAAGGAAGTGAAGAATATGGTGGAGGTCCCCAAGCAGGAAAGGGACCCAGTGGTGGAGCAGTTGGCTGATCTGACAAAACAGCTACATATTTTTGTTCAGGAGGCTAAGAATGTCAATAGGGCTCCTTCCCAGCCTAGAGATTTTGACAGGAGGGCTGGTAGGAGTGATCCTTGGGTCTGCTCTCATTGCATCAGGAGGGGGCCTAAGTCCAATGATTTTTAGGCTCTGAAAAGAGATGTGTCAGAAGGAAAGGTGGAGTTTTACTGCAGGGTGTTTATATTCCCTGATGGTTCATTTGTGAAGCCCAGTGAGGGTCAGGCTCCTGTTGATTTGGTTAGGAGAAGAAATGGTCTCAATAAGAGGAGGCTAAGGTTTGAGGAGATCCCTGATCAGGGGAAGTCTTCTGCTAAGGCAGATAAAGATGTCAAGTGAAAAGGGAAGGATTTTAATAAAGTCTCTTTTTCTACTTCCCTTGGTGGGTTGGAGTTGTATTCTTGTGGAGGACAGTCAAGTAGTGAATGCTTGGCTGGTGTCTATGATGTTGAAGCTGGGAAGGTGGGAAGTCCTAAGAGCAGTTCTCAGGCCCAACTAATGCATAAGGGTTCAAAGGTGGATCCTAAACTGAGTGCAGCCAGGAGGAAGTACAGCAAAGAGGAGCTGTAAAAGATGCAGAAGGGGATTGCTGATATGGGCCCCCCCAGTTTTGGTGCATTGGACATGAATGGTAAGCCAATGCAAATGTATTTTGATTCTGACTCTGAGGAGGATGTTCCTTTGGCTTCATTGCCAAAGCCTGCTGGAGTTAGAGGTGTTGGTGAGGGATCTGGTTTGATTCCTGTTGATGGAAAATCTGTTGGTGGTTCTGGTCCTCAGGAGATTTCTAGGACAAAGATAGTGAAGCCAAGGGCTCACTTTGAGATGCCAGTAGTTTCTGGCCAATCTAATGTTATTGACTTGGTTCTGGAAAGAATGAGTCAGGGTCAGGTTTCTCTTTCTTATGGGGAATTTTATGCTATCAGTCCTGGGTTGGCTGATAGACAAAAAAATGGTTGATCAGGAGAAGGGTTCCTTCTGGGGAGGTGGAATACATTTGTGATTCTGTTGAGAAGTTGTGTGAGGGGTTGGAAACTCATTTTTCTGCTCCTCTGGGCTATGTCAATGTCACTCTGAATGGCAGGGAGGCAAGGGCATTGGTTGGTTCAGGTTCTCATATTAACCTGATTTCTTTGTTTGAGGCTATTCATCTGGGCCTCCCCATCAAGACAGGAATTGGGGGCCATGTCACTGAGTTGATTGCAACAGTTGAATTTGTAAAGCAAGATGTTGGTGGAGCCTCCAAAAAGGTTCATTTTTACATTGCCAAAGGTAATGTAAAAGCTGTTTTGGGTGGACCATTCTTCATGGATTTCCAGGCAAGAATTAGTTATCAGTTCGACATGGGAATCAGTTTCAAGTTGACCGGTGAAGATGAGAGGAGGCTTCAAATGAGGTTATCATCTCCTGGAGATGATGGTTGGGAGACCAGGCCTGGCTTGTCTTCAATGTGCCAGTGCATGGATTGTTGTAGGAGAAGAAAAGAAGTGGGTGCCGCCTCTGGTTTTTTGGAATGTGGCTCAGGCTCTAGTGAGAGTCTGTCTTTTTTAGAGTAATAAGGGCTGATTGCCCTAGTGCTAAAACATCTCCCCAAGATGAGGAAATCCCAGGTTGTAGTAGGTCAGCTCCCTTGGAGATATACCAAGTGGATTTTAAACTTCCTCTTTTTAATGTTTCTCTTCTCTGCAAGTATTCTTCATGTTTTTTATCAAGTATCTGTTATCTATCAAGGAACTGAAACCCCCTATTATTGTTTCTGGTACTTTTTATTTAACAGCTCTCAAGGTAAGTTACTTCCCCATCATTTTATGTAATTTAATTTCTGATTGAAATGTATTTCTGTCTCTTTTTTTTGTTATTTTTTAATCATCTTTTTTGCTTAATAACTAATTGATCTGTTTTTTTTTACATTTTTTACCTTTTTTCTTGGTTTTCATGTCATTTGTTCTTGATTTATTGACTTTTTGTTGTTATTTTGTGCTTTTTGGTCATTTATAAGTTTTTTCTCTTTTTTTGGCCTTTTTTTACTAAATTGTTTCAGAATCATTCAGAAATGGTTTGGAAGAACTTTTCACATGTTTTTAGGTGATTTTAGGCATTTTTTGGTCTTTTTTTTTGCCTAAGTACTTGGTAATGTTTTCCAAGCATTTCCCAGTATTTTTAAGGTGTTTTTAGGTGGGGGGTGTTTTTTGGCTATTTTGGGTCCTTTTCTTCACTTAATCCATTAAAAAATCATTCAGAAAAATTTGGAAACAATCTGAAAACATTTTAAAACATTTTAAAGTGATTTTTAAGTATTTTTATAGCTTTTAAGGAGTTTTTTGGCCACTCTATTTTTAAAAGGTTTTGCCACTTTTCTAGAAACTTTTGGGACACTTTTTTTGGTGACTTTTGGGGTACTTTTGAGACACATTTTTTAGAAATTTTGGGGCTCTTTTTTTAAAAATTTTTGACATATTTCTGGGAGCTTCTGGGAAATTTCTCGGAGACTTCTCCATACTTTTTTTTGGAACTTTTTGCAACTTTTCTGATAAATTTTTTCAAATTTTTTAGTGACTTCTTGGACTATTTAAGGTATTTTTCATCCAATTATATTATTTTTTCATTTAGAATAAGTATTTATATTATCTTGTACGACTATTTTACATTTTTATTCATTGAACTAGCTTAAAATTTGGCAATCTAGGACCCTACTACAATAAAACACAGGGAGAGTATTGCCAATTTCTTTTTGACAAAAAACTTTTTACATAGAAAAAAATTGGTGACCACTACCTCCTGCTATGGTAAACAGAATGAGAGGGTATTTTCAGAAAAAAATTGACACATATTAATTTTGACTTGGAAAAAATTTGGTGATCTGAACCCAGAAATGGAACTGATGATGAAGATAGTATTTGAGAACAAATGAAAGAAAGCAATAAATAAAAGACAAAAGACATGTTTTTAAACCTAATTGATAGAAAGATATAAAGTATGATTAAGGGATTGAGATCTAGATTATTAGATATCAGTAGTTTAGCTAGAAAAAGAAAGGCTTAACAGCTTAAACATCTAAGATTGAGATACAAGAATTAGTGGAAGAATATCATGTCGATATTAAAGAAGAAAATACAAGGAGGTTTACTGATAGTTATTGAAATTTATCCATTTAAAGAAAAAAACTTTTTAATATCAGCACTTTATTTATTTGAATTAACACAGGAAGATAAAGAAGCTTTATTTCTTGATTTTTTAGAATTGAGTTGCTTCATTTTTAATTCATCAACTTGTAACTGAATTTTGGAATTTTTTAATTGAAATTTATTGTTTTTAATGTCTAATTCTCCTCTATTTTAATTCTTACCTTATCTCTCTCTAAATCTAAAAGATCTTTCTCAATTTCAAAAAAAAATCATCCTTTGATTGTGAATGAAGCCACTTTTTTCCTTTAAAATTTTTTTGATGTTCCACAGTTTTTTCTTGAGAGTCCAATTTTATGATTTTAATGTGACACTACGCAATATAGGGGGTGGAATTGCTAGCAAGTCCTCAACCTGAACTCAGATGGAACTCAGACTGAACCCATACTGAACCCATACTGAACTCTACTTGAACACCCACCTTAAACTGCTCTGCTGAGTGGTGCTCATCCTTAATTGTATGGTTCCTTTATCAATAGCTAAATGTGTGTTCAATCTATGGTGAGTTTGGGTCCAAGGTTGCAGACTCGCTAGCAAGTCCACCCCCCATATTGTGTGGTTTGAGCTTGTTCTTTTTCTGCAACAAGTTTGAATTTTAAGAATAATAGAATTAAATTAAATACAAAAAAAACCTTTTTCACATTCATTAATAATATACCCATAAGTAGAAAAAACAGCCTTTGATGTAGATTGAGTTGTCTTACAACTTGAAGTAGCCCTTTACTTGAGTCTTTTTCTGGAAGGGGCTGATTCTTTATCTTCTAAAATTTTATTGTCAGTTACATGCTTGAAAATTTCTTGATTTTATGAGAGTTTTGTCTGGTTAATAAATGGGGATTAAATAAGCAATAAATAAGAAAAAACAATAAAAAAAGTAGTTTAAGTTTCCTACCATGGGCTCATCAAGCTCAATTTCAAAATATGCAGTTGGTTCTCCAAATTCAAGAGTCAAGAAAAATTTCTAAAGGAAACTCTTGATTATTTGTATGAGATTCAGAAAGTTTTGGACCTTGATAATATTTATGATGCCTTACATAAAAATGAGAAGTTTTGAGGACAGAAATTCAAACTGGAAAATTTTGATAAAGAAAGGAATAAAATGTAATAGAATTACTCTGGTGTGAAGGAGGAGAATATTATTTGAAAAAGAACTGGGAGAGAAGAGATGTGAGGTGAAGTACATGGGTTAGGATGGAAGGATGGCAATGCATAGTTTATTGGGAAGATGTGGGTATTGGTAGGCTAAATTGTGGTTTTGAAAATTGTACAAAAGTAGGAGGTATTTGACCCCAGGTTTGAGACCCCAAGTACCAAATCAGCCATGTTTCATGGTGTGCTAGTGTGGCTTTTTTTAATGAAACACTCTAGGCATGTTTTGTAAGGTTTGAGACCCCCTAATAATATTTAAGAATAAAAAAAATACTGAGAAAAGACCATGGCACAGGTACATCAAATACCAACCAACCAAAAGTCATTTTCAATATTAAAAATACTTCTTTAATATTAAAGAATCATATTAAATTATGGGCACCAACCATAATTTTGCACTTCTGATTTCCTCTTCCCAAAAATTAATACATACAGTATCTTTTTATTGCTTGAACTTGGGATCATCAAGCTCAATTTCAAAATATGCAGTTGGCTCTCCAAATTCAAGAGTCAAGAAAAGGATCTGAATAAAATTCTTCATTATTTGTATGAGATTCAGTCATTTTTGGACCTTTATTCTATTTATGAAGCCCATATAGAAATAAGAAGTTTTGAGGATAGAAATTTGTGCAGGAAAATTTGATAAAGAAAGGAATAAAAAGTAATAGACTTACTATGGTGTGAAGGAGAAAAATCTGATTTGGAAAAGAAATGGGAGAGAAGAGATCTGAGGTGGAGTATATTGGTTAGGATGGAAGGACGGCAATGCGCAGTTGATTGGGAAGATGTGGGTATTGGTGAGCTGAATTGAGGTTGAGAAAATTGTACAAAAGTAGGAAATATTTGACCCCATGTTTGAGACCCCAAGTACCAAATCAGCCATGTTTCGTGGCATTTTGTGTGGAATTTTTTAAAAGAAACACACTAGGTATGTTTGGTAAGGTTTGAGACCCCTTACTAGTCTATAAGATTTTTTGTATTGTCATTATTTCTTTATAAATTATTATTGTAATATCTTTCAAGTGCTGTCTGTTTATAGTCCAGTAAGACCTTCCAGCTGACACCTAGTATCTTAGTTGATTTCTCCACTATTGTAAAAGTATAACTAAAATTAAGTGGCAAGCTCCTCATGATAACAATCCTAAGTAATTTCCTATCATGCTTTTCTGCCTTCACATATAAGTCATCCAAATAATCAGAAACACGCTTAGTCATCTTAGGATTTGCTCTAACACGTGCAATAAGCATACCAATAAAGGCTGCTTTGCCTCTATGAGCTTTGCTTGATCTCCACCAATTATTAAAAAGCGTTACTATATCGCTTGGCCACTTGTTCTCATTCAGAATAGTAATTTTATCTGGGATTTCTGGACGAGGGTACTTTTTCAAAAAAAATTCTTTATGGAGAGAAAACACATGGCATCCTATGACAGAATTTCCATCAGTCAATACAGTAAAACTTTTGATTAAAAAAACTTAACCTGTTTTCAAATTCCACGCTAAATAGACACAGTAAACTTTTGAGCCGGTAAATTATCGATATAAAAAATGCAACACTTACCTGAAAAGGTAAAGTCAACTTGATTTTTTGGGTAAGATATTGTTGCGAATCTCTTCAGAGCAACATGGGCCATTTTTCTAGCTTGACGGGAAAGAGCCGTTGAATCTCGTATTCGCATAAGTTTTTTAGTGATTAGCGTATACAAGGGATTTGGTCCCACCTCTTTTAATAGTTGAAAGGCTCTATAATAGAGATACGATGTAAAAATAGTTTGTATTTCTTTATCTTTTTCAGCAAGACCCTCCCAATTTCGTGCATCGCGAAGGATTGATTTTGAACGCACTACGTTGTCGTGGCACAATCTGCTCAAAAATTCATCACCATTCAAATCCATGTTTTGGAGACCATGCTCTAAGCATACATTAAAAAGTCAGTGCCATCATTAAAAATAGTGAAAATAATTTATTATTATTTATGTCCTGAGTGAAAACTCATTTCGAGCTCTTTCCCTTTTTCAATAGGTAGAAAGCAATGGGACTCTTTAAGGTTAAGGAGTGATAGGCAGAGGTTTATATGGCATCTGAACCTGTTATTCAGTATAGAAAATGGACAAATCTTTCAATCCTTACTCTCCAACTGTTCCAGTCGCGCCACCCCATCAAACATGGGCTTTTTACTAAAAGTTGATACTTTTCTTTCAAGCCGAGTTCCTGGAACTTGGTTGGAACTTAATGAGGCATCACTTCTTGAACTTGAGAAAGTTCCCATTTCTTCGCTGTAGCTTTTTAATTTGCGCCCTGCTTTGGGATAAAGAATTTAAAAGCTCGTAGATCAGTGTCTTTATTCATTTTATATTTGCTGTTTGTCCATTGGTGCAATATTACTCAATTTCAGTTTTACGTTTGGTAAGTCATAGAATATTCTACCATGATTTCTCCCGATATTTAGTAAAAATGAAAAAATTACCTGTTTCAAGGTTGAAAGAAGTCGAAGTAGCTGGGAAATGGTTGGAGGCAACAGACTCTATTCCGTTGGCCGATAGTAAATGAAGATAGATTACGATAATATTCGAACAGAAAATAAATATGTCTGGAGAAAACATCATGTTTTAATTTAGTGGAAGAACTACACTTAGCACGCTACAAAAAAACGAAAACTTTTTGATGGCGCTACAATGCTGTCTTCTTTTTTTTCTAAGTGATTTTTGCGTAAGAAGTACCCATGATTTAATAAAACCCCAAATGATTAGCTGGTAATTGAAACATATTTGAACAACCTAAACATCAAATTTTCAAGGACACACAAACTTCCGGAAAAGACTAGGAAATAAGAAGTGACTAATCCGTCGGTTTTAAATTAATAACGTTTCTTCTTTCATACTACTCGATTTTATAATATTTGTTCGTTTGTTAGGATCTCTTATCTTCCTGTGATGAAACTAATCGTCTCAAAGCTAGCGCATATAATTGGGAAAACTAAGACTAACACAGGTAGTGGATGCTGCAATATGTCTTATTGATTTTATGCCCTCAGACGTTTGATCTTACAGAATGTACAGTGTCCAGAAACATATTCTTGTCAGCGGTGGAAATTACTATTTTTAAAAAATGACCAAATCTTCTTTTCATTGAAAATGTGTAGCACGATTATATTGTGCCTCAAAAATTTAATTATTTTAAAGAAGGATTCACAAAACAAGTATTTTTTTATGGTTTGAACCGTTTAAGTTAAAAAAGGTTTTTATATCAACAACCAAGAACAAAATAATAGTATCGGTCATTCCAATAGAAAGAATAGACACTTAAGAGTGATTTTACAAGATAAAAATAATAATAAAATTATTAGAATGTAAATATAAATAAAAATATAAAAATATAAAAATATAAAAATATAAAAATATAAAAATATAAAAATATAAAAATATAAAAATATAGAAATATAAAAATATAAAAATATAAAAATATAAAAATATAGAGATATAAAAATATAAAAATATAAAAATATAAAAATATAAAAATATAAAAATATAAAAATATAAAAATATAAAAATATAAAAATATAAAAATATAAAAATATAAAAATATAAAAATATAAAAATATAAAAATATAAAAATATAAAAATATAAAAATATAAAAATATAAAAATATAAAAATATAAAAATATAAAAATATAAAAATATAAAAATATAAAAATATAAAAATATAAAAATATAAAAATATAAAAATATAAAAATATAAAAATATAAAAATATAAAAATATAAAAATATAAAAATATAAAAATATAAAAATATAAAAATATAAAAATATAAAAATATAAAAATATAAAAATATAAAAATATAAAAATATAAAAATATAAAAATATAAAAATATAAAAATATAAAAATATAAAAATATAAAAATATAAAAATATAAAAATATAAAAATATAAAAATATAAAAATATAAAAATATAAAAATATAAAAATATAAAAATATAAAAATATAAAAATATAAAAATATAAAAATATAAAAATATAAAAATATAAAAATATAAAAATATAAAAATATAAAAATATAAAAATATAAAAATATAAAAATATAAAAATATAAAAATATAAAAATATAAAAATATAGAAATATAAAAATATAAAAATATAAAAATATAAAAATATAAAAATATAAAAATATAAAAATATAAAAATATAAAAATATAAAAATATAAAAATATAAAAATATAAAAATATAAAAATATAAAAATATAAAAATATAAAAATATAAAAATATAAAAATATAAAAATATAAAAATATAAAAATATAAAAATATAAAAATATAAAAATATAAAAATATAAAAATATAAAAATATAAAAATATAAAAATATAAAAATATAAAAATATAAAAATATAAAAATATAAAAATATAAAAATATAAAAATATAAAAATATAAAAATATAAAAATATAAAAATATAAAAATATAAAAATATAAAAATATAAAAATATAAAAATATAAAAATATAAAAATATAAAAATATAAAAATATAAAAATATAAAAATATAAAAATATAAAAATATAAAAATATAAAAATATAAAAATATAAAAATATAAAAATATAAAAATATAAAAATATAAAAATATAAAAATATAAAAATATAAAAATATAAAAATATAAAAATATAAAAATATAAAAATATAAAAATATAAAAATATAAAAATATAAAAATATAAAAATATAAAAATATAAAAATATAAAAATATAAAAATATAAAAATATAAAAATATAAAAATATAAAAATATAAAAATATAAAAATATAAAAATATAAAAATATAAAAATATAAAAATATAAAAATATAAAAATATAAAAATATAAAAATATAAAAATATAAAAATATAAAAATATAAAAATATAAAAATATAAAAATATAAAAATATAAAAATATAAAAATATAAAAATATAAAAATATAAAAATATAAAAATATAAAAATATAAAAATATAAAAATATAAAAATATAAAAATATAAAAATATAAAAATATAAAAATATAAAAATATAAAAATATAAAAATATAAAAATATAAAAATATAAAAATATAAAAATATAAAAATATAAAAATATAAAAATATAAAAATATAAAAATATAAAAATATAAAAATATAAAAATATAAAAATATAAAAATATAAAAATATAAAAATATAAAAATATAAAAATATAAAAATATAAAAATATAAAAATATAAAAATATAAAAATATAAAAATATAAAAATATAAAAATATAAAAATATAAAAATATAAAAATATAAAAATATAAAAATATAAAAATATAAAAATATAAAAATATAAAATTATATGATAATTTAATTATAATGTCACTGGAAATCCTATGCACAAGGTGGAATCTGTTCCTGAGTAAGTGATATTGGGTAAGAAGATTTGAAATTGCTTTGAGGAACATAGGAATGAATAACTTGAAGAAGTTGTTCAAAGATGTGTCAAAGGAACTTATCCTTCTTTGAGATGTGTTTGAAGGGAATATTTATATTTTTTTAAAGACAATACTGATATTCTAAGAGATCTCACAATTTGTTGGAAACTTAATAATCAAGAGAAATAATTTTAGGATTTAGGATTGATTTTAAAATAATTATTTAGAAGGAAGAAAAGAATAATAGCCAAAGATGTATTACTATAAATTTAACAACTATCATAACAATATGATAATTTTATTCTAATTCATGTAGAAATAAAACCAACACCATCTAAATAGACAACTCCACCTCACATTTAACTTTCTAATAATTATCATTTCTATATCACATACCCCTTTACATTACCACTTGTTTCTGCTCACAGACCCTATACCAAATCTCAGACACACACAGCCCACATTGAAAATATCATATCAACCATAGCACTAATAATATGTTTATTTGCTTAAATTTAAAAGCATAAGTGCATAACTGAAATAAATCAACTAATTTACATTTAGCATTTAGACAAAGTGAAGTTGAATAAGCAAGTCTGGATTGAGAACACAAAGTAAAATTAGCTGCTAAGAAAATTTTGCTTCTGTACTTTGTATATGGATCTGATTGAGACAATTGTGACATGGATTATGGACTTAATGAGCTGATTTTGCTCCAAGTGTCACATGTTGCATGGGATATTCCTGGTATAAAATTCAAGCTCTGTTGAGTGTGAGAACTCTTATTTAAATTTATCACTTCTTATTTTTTTTCCCATGACTATACTCACCCCTTTATTTTCTTCAAACTTTATAATCTTTTTTTAATTTCTGAACCCCCATAATCCCATACCAACACCACCTCACCCTTGCACCAATGGAGGTTCTCCAACTTGGCAATTTAAACATCCATGAACCTCTAACCAACCCATCGATTTGTCTTTCATCAAGAGTTTAGCAATTCAAGCTCCTTGAAAAAAATCTAAAGGGTTGTTGATGGAAAAAAGTGATCTGTGATACATTAGAAAAGAATGTGGTTGATTAAAAACGATTTAAATTGACTAATTTTTGGTCAATAGCCCAGGATAGATCAGTTGTGGAGTATATATGGGATGTACCCACCAAAGACAACTTGATTGTTGGAGAAGAGGTTGAAGTGATGAGAAAATTAAATTAAAATAGATTTCAATTTGTATTGCCAAGATAAAGTTGGGAAAATGCTATATGGAAGAGGAGAAGGAGGTCAGATAATTGATTGAGAATTGGATTGGGTTGGCAGCTGAGGTGGTTCCTGCCCTAAAACTTTGACAAAGATGAGGAGGAATAAGTGGATATGGTAAAGCTAAGTAACCCAACTCTATTTCTAAAACAAGATCCCAAATTTAAAGTAAGTCTTTTAGATTTAATTTATTGTTTTAAATATTTAGTCATCAATTCTCCCTTTAATTTAGAATACAGGGATAATTGAGGAACTACCTGTCAAAGTGGAAAAGGAGAATATCCTCTAACCTTGAATTGAGGACAAACAGCCTATTGTGGCTGATCCTTTGAGGACTTTCAACCCTGAACCCATTGATACCACTGCAATGGATGAAGAAGAAGTGGAGTGATTTTGGTCTAGGAGACCTTGTCAAGCTCAGTGAAATACATTTATTGAGAATTTATGAAAAAAGGTCAACAAGATTGTCAAAACGGCTTTGTTTGATGTAGCCAATAAATTACTGGATATTGAAGAGGAGGTTCCTGTTAGAAAGAAGAGGTTTTCAAGAAAAGTAGAAAAGAGATTTGTAGAGTGTTGGATAAAATGAGGGACTTTTTTAGAAAAAAAATAGAAGAGAATTTTATAAGAGAGGAAGAAAAAAGGAAAAAAAAAAAGAAAAATTTTGTATATATTTATCTTGAATATTTTTATTATTTTACTAAATTTTGAATTTGGTTGTGAAATTTGTAAAAAAGAATAGGAGAAATGAATTTTAAAAAGAAATTTATTTAAGAAAAAAAAATGAGACAAATTTGAGAAAAAAGATTTTGACAAGAGAAAATAAATTTTATTTCTAATTTTTTATGTATTTTAATTTTAATTTTAATTTTAATTTAATTTATTTTAATTTAGGTTGTTTGAAGAGAAAAGAAAAAAAGAAATATTATTATAGAACTTAAAATAAAAGAAAAAAATTAAAAAGAAAAAAGTAATTTGTTTTAAGATAATTTGAAGTTTCAGAGAATTTTAACTCAATTTTGAAGAAGGAAAAGAAATTTTAAAGATTTAGAATTGAATTAATTAATAGTCTTAAGAATTGAAATTAGAAAAGGAAAGAATGTAAATTTATTATAGAAATATTTAAGAAGGAAAATAAAATTCAATTATTTTATTTTAGATTTTATTTTACTTTTCAGTTGATTTATTTTACTTTTAGTTTTTTTAAGAAAGAAAGAATAAGAGATAAGAAAAGAGAAAATAAATTAGATTTAGGAAATAAATTTAAAATTAAGAAAAAGAAAAAAGATTTTAAAGGTTTAGGTTTAGAAGGATATTTTATATGAAAAGATTTTAAAATTCAAGAGCATTAGAAAAATTTACAGCTGGTTCCCAGGATTTTTTATTTGAGTCATCAAGGTGGCCTTCACATTCCATGAGGTATTGAATTTTTTCCTTGTGCCTTCTTGAATTAAGAATCCAACATACTTCCCACTCTAGATGATCTTCTACTTTACCTTTTTCTGGAGGTGGTTGGTTCTTTCCTGGGTATATTTCTTGAGCTAGTTCCAGGAGAGATATGTGAAAGAGAGGGTTAATTGATTGCTATTTTGAAGGTAGCTTGAGTCAAAATGCATTTTTAGAGGCTTCAGAGTCAATTTTGAATGGTCCCAAGCACTCCTCAGATAGTTTCTTTGATGGTCAAGATGTTCAAATATTTTTTGAGCTGAGCCATACTTTGTCACCTGTTTTAAAAAGTGGAGCACATTGTCAATGTTTTTCAGCATGTTCATTGTATCTTTGGTTTGCTTTTTCAAGGTTATGTTAAAGTTTCCCTTGAAGCTGTGAGATGGTTTCTAGATAATTATCAGCAGGATGATTTATGTCTATGTGAATTGGATTTAACCAAGGATTCCATCCATATATTGTTTCAAAGGTAGTGTTCTTTATCAAAGAATATGTTGAGTGTTTGTAGGAAAATTAGGCCAATGTAAACAATTTGGTCCAATTATCTTGCTGATAATTGACAAAAATTCAAAGATATTGTTTGAGGGTTTGATTCACTCTTTCATCTCACTTATCTGTATTAGTATGATAGGCGGTAAAAAGATTCCTTGCAATATTTAGTTTTTGAAAAAGTTGAGTCCAGAAAGTAAAACCAAACAGAGAACCTCTATCAGAAAAAATATCAGAAGGTAACACATGTTTAGAAAATTCATAATCTAGAAATAATTTGGTTATATATTATGCTGTAGCAGTAGCACTGTTTTTAATAAAAATAAATATTTTAGAGAATCTATCAATTATGACTAATATAGCATCAAACTTATATAGTGGGGGTAATTGAGAAATGAAATCCATTGAAATTGAGTCCCAAGGCTTAGAGGGAATCAGAAGTGGTTGAAGAAACCCATACTTCCTGTGTTAAGGGACCTTGTTTCTATTACATTTGTAACAGGCTTTAGTATAGGCCTTGATTTCTCTGGTCATATCTGGCCAGAAGAAATCCCTCATTATTAACTGGTAGGTTTTATAAAGCTCAAAATGACAAGCTAATGGTTAATCATGTCAACGTTTGAAAATTTATAATTCTATATCCTTATAGTTGGGTATGACTACTCTCCCTTAAAAGAATAATAGATCTGATTCTATACTGAAAATTTTTGCCCCTTTCTTTCAGAATATTGGGTCCTTCAAACCTAAACAATAATCATCCTTTGACTGAGCTTTAAAGATTTTGGATAGTGGGTTATGAATTGATTGATTTGTCATCACATTAAGGTGATGTGTCATTAACATTGATTTGTTGAAGATTGATTTTACATTTCCTGGATTTCTGTCTGAAAATGCCTCTTCCCACTGAGTGTAAACATCATCTGTAAGTGACAAAATATCAGGAACTACACAAATTTTATCTGAGATGTAGTTAATAGTAAAACTAAATTAAGAGAAGAATTCAGCCCACCTAGCCTGAAATCTAATTATTAGTTTGGAAGACATGAAGTATTTCAAAGCATTGTGGTCAGTTAGGTTTTGGAAAGAACTACTAACACTGTGAAGAAAAGAACACCATTTTTTATGACAATGAAAAACAGCCAATAATTCCTTATCATGAATTTTTTAGTTTAATTCTTCTGCAATGAGTTTTCATGACTCAAAGAAACAGGGTGAAACAACTTTTATTTCATGATTGAGTTGGGATATGACCCCTTCTCTAGCATAATTTTTAGCACCTTTCTCAACTATTGTCAAAGCAGTAGGATCAAAATTTCAAATAATTGGAGCTGTAGTATTAGCACTATTAGATAACGTAAGAATTAATGAAATAAGAGGAACAGCATAAGAATTCTTTTTAGTCACTGTGTTGAGTCTTATATAATCAAATCACAACCTATCACACTACAAAATACAGGGGTTGGAATTGCTAGCAAGTTCCCAACCTGAACTCAGAAAGAACTCAGATGGAACTCAGACTGAACTTACACTGAACTCAGACTGAAATCTACTTGAATACCCACTAAAACTGTTCTGCTGAGTGGTGTTCATCCCTTATTGTATGGTTCCTTTGTCAATAGCTCAATGTGTGTTCAATATGTGGTGAATTTGAGTCCTAGGTTGTGGACTTACTAGCAAGTCCACCCCCCATATTGTGCAGTGTCACTTCCATCCTTTTTCTTAACAAAAAGAACTAGGTAAACAGTTGTGAATTTACTGGCTCAAATGAAAACTTTTGCTAAATTCTCTGCAGTTTTGTCTTGAAAAACTTTAGATTTTTTCTTTGACAAAGAATATACAGGACCTGCCAAAGGTGCTGGACCTATTAACTCTATCTTATGATTTTACTGTCATTGAGTTGGTAAATTTTTGGACTTAAAGATTGTTAAACATTGAGCAAATTATGGTATATCTGGTAGATTCAATTTAATGACTACATTGTTTGTTTGGTACTCCTCTTCATCTTTGAATAAATTTGTCAAGGTTATACCTGAATTTAGAGGGAGAAAATTGGTTACTTCAAGGCTATTTAAATCCTCTTCAATTAAATTAATTAATCTAATAAAGTTAGCCAAGTGCTCATTTAAAGAAGAATCAGGGGCTTGCAATACATCTGAAAGAGAAGGGTCTTCTAGCAGGACTTTTTAAGGCATTTTTTTAACTCTCTATCACCACAAAAAAACAGCCAGCACCTGCTAGCAGGTGCCAACCCCTCAATCCATTTGTTTTTTAAGAAAAAATCAGATTTGATACCGTGCAGGCTGGCATGTTTAGTGTTCAGTGCACAGTCTTCTCAGAAGAATTACAGCTGAGTTAAGACTGAATCAAATCAATGATAGGGATTGGCACCTGCTATCAGGTGCCAACATTTTTTTTCTGGTGTATTGGCCTGAATTTTTTAATAAGAAGTATATTTTGAATGAGTGTTGATCAATCCCTGAGACAAATCAATAACTTTATTCCAATGCTTTAAAAAGTCATGGCCAAGAAAGTTATTGTCCATCCTTGGGGTATCCAAGACTTTTAATTCCCAGTCAAAAGAGGGAAGATTTAGAAAGATGAAAACCCATAAAACTTTCTTACTAACCCAATACTAGGGTTTCTCTAATTTTACCAGATAAATTTTAATTCAGTTTATATCTACAAATTTCAGATTAAGTCACTCAGCAAAAGATAAACTGATAGATAAAATTGAAGCTCCAGAGTCAATAAGACAACTGAAGGGAATATACTACTTAAAAAGAATTAATATAAAATGGTTTGGGGAAACTCCAGTCCTTAAGACATAGAGTTACTGTGCACTGGGGGATATAAAATAGTTTTCTTTGCACACAATTAAACTATTCGCTAGTTTTTTAACTTGGAGCTAGTATTTTTTCTATCCTTCAACTTAGCACAAAATTATAACTTGTGCTTACCAACACAATTCATACACAAACCATTATCTTCTCTTCTCTTCATTTCAAATACCTTTAATTTCCATTTCATGTTTAATACCTTACTGATATCTCTGAGGGTCCAGCTTTTGTATCGAGTTTTATCCTTACCCTTTAGACTGGGTTTGGATTGATTCAATGACAATTAATTTGGATAATAGTTATTCAAAGTAGGTCCTAATTTAAAATTAGAGACTTGAGTGGATTCATGGGAGTGGCATTGATGTTGGAGTTATTCTTGATAAGCACCATTGATTTCAAGAGTCCTATCCATAAAATTGGACAAAGTGATCATTTTTTGACCACAAAGATTTAATTGATCCAGAATCCTTAAGGGAAGTACCTTTTAAAAAAGATAATTTAAAGCTGAATCATTCAAAATTACTAAAGTTTGTTTGTCCCTGATATTTAAGATGTATTCAGAAGCTTTACCACTATTTTTCATGCAAAGAAAGTGAAGTTTGATTTCTGCATTATCAGTTTTATTTGGGTCACCAAACAATGTAAAGATTTGGTTCTCGAATTGCTCCCATTTATTGTTAAGTAAGTGCCTCTGCATTGAATAAATAAAGAGAAGATAGGTTTCAAACCATCTTTTTCTTTTCCAACAAAAAATGAGGAAGCATAATTAAACTTGTAGTGGTTGGTGTTAAAGTTTTGAGGGTCATTATGGAACAATAGCTTTCAAGTTTTCAAGAAAGAACACATTCTGTCTGGATGTTCTCCATAAAATATATCAGGGTATTTAATCAAAGGAGTTTTGAATTTAGATCCCTCAGAAGGGGTATGATTCAGATTTTTTTTTAAAAAAATTTTCATGAACTCTTCCAATGAAGTAGATTGACCAGGATCTAAAGTTGGCCTGAAGGGTTGGTAGCCAGGTCCAATGGCGCCTAGTTCAGAGTGTCTGTTCCTTCTTCTTCTTCACTAGAATCTTCAAATCCTGAGGAATATCCTCCACATATTGGATTGAGTGTTCTCTTTCTCTTTTATAAAGAGGTTCAAGAGAGTGAGTGTGGGGAACAAGTCATATTGATGGCCTGCCTTTAGCACAAGTCTATCATTAGCTGCTGTTGTGTTATACATCTCTCAGCATTTCAGAATTCGTCTCAGTTTTCAGAAATCACAACCAAAGAGTTTCTTTAAAGGATGTTTACAAAAAAACACAAAAAAGGGGTCTTCAAAAGCACAGAAAATTTACACTCTCTGTGCACGGTTTTTTAGTGTGATATGGATATATGTTCTGTGACAAGTAAAAGTTATATAAAAGTGCATACTAGACTATAGTAAAAGAGCATGGTATGCACTTGAGGAAAAAAAGGCTAGAGCTAAAGGCATAGTATAGGTTTAGGAAGCAGCATTGAGTGATGATACACGTTTCACCCTAAGATAGGTATGACAGCACATAGACATAGTCCACAGCTATCTATCACTGGTAGTCTAGAAACTTGTAAGGATGATCAAACACAGTGCTAGGTAGATAAGTGGACTAACAAACAAGAGAATATGGAGTGCTTGAAGATAAAAAAGACAAATGTAAGACTCTGAACAGGGGCTTGATCTTACTATGTGCTGAGGCTTTTAAAATTAGTGAATACTTGCATGGCAAGTGTATGTTTGCATAGTAAGTACAGAAGGTATTAAAATGCTTAGAGAATCCCCAGCCGTGTTGGTAAAGTGGTTAGGTATGCATATTTTACCAACTTATTCCCCAATTTTTGCTCAATTAGACTCTAGTAACTAATTTATTCTTTAGTCAAGTAAGCAAATGAGCAAAGTGGCTTGAGTAGCTTCTGTAATATCAAGAACCCTGCGCCACTTTTTATTGACTCAACCATTACCTACTGAAGCCAGAAGAGCCTCATTAATTACTTATCCATTTTTCACCCTCACTTCACACAAAAATAGCCACTCCTATTCATTCAATTACTACATATATTTGCATTCAACACTTCAGTCACACCTTCTCATCTATAATAGCTCAATGATAACTCATTTATGTTGACTGAATCTAGGAAAAAAAGTTCTCCTAATTGAAATCCCCAAGAAGAAAAACTTTCTTTGTCATGGAAAAGTATAAGCAAGCAACCTGAGTGCTTCACATTTGACTTACAGTTCTGTGTCCAATATACACATTATGTAGCTATATATTGTAAGAAATTTAAAGAAATAGAGTTTTCCCAATGAAAAAATGGCACTGAAACATTTTTGAGTTGTAGGTAATATTTTTATTAAAGTACTCTTTCATCATCTGGTGATGTCCATCAATTTGATTGCAATTAATAAATATTTTTTGTAGGCTTTATTACTTGAATTCATTGACTCTAAAAGTTCTCTAAATATGATTTATTATTCTTCAATAGATTTTAGCTCATCTATAATGTGCATGAATTGTTGTGTCATGTTATTGGAGATGTGTTTGTATGAGTCAAAGTGTGAAATGGATGTGTGTTAATAGTTATTGAATGAGTTACATGATTGATGAATATTTTTAACACATTTTTAGTTAAAGAATTTGTATACAGCTGATGAATATTTCAATTATGTAACAAATGGCTCCAGTAAAATGCATATAGCTACTGAATATTTTCTGAAAAAGCTTCAAATGCTCTTATTATGTAGTTGGGGATCTCAGGAAGTGTAGGTTGTGTAAGATAAGTGTTTTGTGAGGCACTAATAGTAAACCTTGTATAAAAAACTTCAGGTGATATTAGAATAGAATTATGCTGACACAGTACCTAGATTACTGAGACAATTAGTCTATTTTTTCATATACCTAGACTAGTTCTGAACTTGTGCAAAGGAACAAATAAGGGAATGAAGCATAGGTAATGGTTTCTGGTCACACAAGGTATATAAAAAAGAACACACCCTTTAAGAAAAAAGAGGGAAGATAGATATAGAGAATATATAGTATAAATTTTAGAAACATTTACTAAATAGAAGTATATTAGTAAGATAAGAACTTCAGAAAAGTACTTTTTTATATATATTTTATTTTTTGTACATAATTGGTGTACATAGCCAGAAGTAGCACTGTATAGTTATTTAATTACTACAGTAAGGATAGTATTAGAGAGAGGACTTCAAAGTGGGATTGACTGAGAATACTAGCACTTACTGAGAACATATCTAGCTGTCATTAAGATTACTTATATTGAGGTATATTGAATCTTTCTTTAGATACTTATATAAGTTTCTTTTTGCTCTTCTCTCACAACACTTAAATTCTTGTTTTCACTGTCTTTATATATATTAGAGTTGCATGCACTTTTTTTAAAATTTTTTTAAAAAGGAGAACCAGAAAATCTCAGATTTTTTCTGTAGCATAGTATTGTAGGACTTAATTTCTACACTGTAGGAGGGGTGTGCTGAATGGGTGACATTCAGATTTAGCACCTTAAAAAACATAGTAGTAAAAAGAATGAGAACTACGGTGTAGAAGTCTAAAGCTTAGTAAAGCATTAAAATTCTCTTTTAATTTATTGCAGGAAATTTATCATGAATATTTGAAGGGTTATTAAATTTCAGAATATTTTTATTATAAAGAAAATGGTTGATTTTAAGGTGAAAATTGGTCAAAATGACACATCAAAAGAAAAAAATTAATTTATAGTCAATAAACATTAGTATTGGCTTAAAAATTCATTAAAATAAAATTTAGGAGGCTCAAGAGCCTTTAGAAACTTTATGGAAATTTTTTCTACTTTTATTATATTTTCAATTATTATTTATTTTTGTTAATTTACTTAACTTTAATTATTTTTAGCTTGGTGAGTAGGGCTGGGCAGGCTACAAAATTTGGAGAAAATGCTCTCCAGATGTAGCCCTATAATCTCTTTTTTATTCAGACTTTTTATTAAGGATTTAAGGCTCTAATTGAGTCTGGAATGCCATAAAAGCTAGAGAAAATTCTAGACAATCTCTGGAGAATCTCTGGGAGTCTCTGGACAAACTCCAGACAAGCTCTGGAAGGAAAAATGAGGCACGTGACTGTACTATGGATTTAAAGGCTGCATACTTGAAGCTAGACCATATCATACAACATCATATGGTTCATATATAGATATTACAATGCATAAAAACATTCTTTTACATAACATTTTATAATTTTTAATACCCTTATAGTTATAACAATTTTACATAACACTTCATATATTTTACTCAAAAACTTTGAAATATATACATATAGAGTATCATTATAAATTTCTCAAATACAGTTATTAATTTTAACATCTTTTCACAAACATAGAAACTTTATAAATAAATATAAATTCAATCATTTAAATTACTTTTCACTGGTACAACTTTTTGTTGTATTTCTTTACATTAACTTAAGAAAACAAATTCTATCATATCAAAACCATTATAAATAACTGTTCAATAGTTCATTTCATTATCAAGTAAAAATTTAAGCTTATTCAACTGAGAAATTTTTATTTTAATCAAAGGGGCAGGTTTTTCTTAGGTTTATCCAATTCCCTTAGATTGTGCTTACAGCAAGGTAACTGTAAGAGTCTTTCTACAATGGGGAATTAAATTATACTGTCACCAGTGTGGCATTCTTGCAGCCAAGAGTGGTGTTCATAAAAAAATTAGTTGTAATTTGGAATATGGCAGGATCATAATTTTCTGCCTAGCATTGCAAGGTTTATTGCACAGATTATATGGATTATATTATCAAATAGCTGAGGATTTTCTCTTTAATTTATCTCTTGATGATTTTTTAGTGATTTTGGTGACTTATGGCAGCTATTTGGGTGATTGGTATTCTTTGATCTGTCAGTTTCAATGTTTGAAGAATTTATCAGTTGGTTTTGGTCCAGAGGACTACCCAGTGGTAATTGTAGATATCTTAGGATTTAGTCTTATTTTCATTTCCAGATGATATATTTGAGATAGTTGGGATTTGGGTGTTAATTTTGTAATTTCCAGTTTTGGTTGTTTAATAGTTATTGTTTTTTTGTTTTTAGTGGGATGGACAGGTATCTTTCAACAACGCAGCCATAGAACAGTTTCCAATGGTAGGCTAAAGCAAGGCACAGCATAGCGCAGCACACTAAGTCACATCCATGGCACACTTTCCAATGGTATGCCATGGCATATGAAGAGTAAAGAGAATAGGAGTAGTTATGAGAATGATACAAGAAAAAGGGGTAATAATAAGTTAACATCATCATCTTTTTATAATAAGTCAGTTATTTAGTTACTAAGGAATATGTTAACAAGTCAATAGTTATTATTATTCTATTATTATTAAACATTTTATTAGAGTAATTCTAGAGATTGTATAGGAGTTCTACATATCATTGGACTGGGATTTTTATGCTCTTTCTATTTTGAATATCATGGTCTTTATTTCTATTATTTATTGCTGTCAAATCTCAGTCCCACCTCACTGTATTAATATAATTCCATGTTACTTTTCTAGGAAGACAGGGGTCTCATCTGTATTCTCTAACTCTTCTGGGTTCTGCTTACAGAAAGGAAATGGTAAGAGTTCTTCTACATTTCTGGAACCCACTGTGGGGTTTGATCTTTTTGGAAAGTTAGATTTTGGGGTTCTTGGTAAGCTCTTTCTGATTTAGGGACTTTTTTCTTTTGACTGTGGAGGCTCTGGGGATCTCTTTTTATGGTGGTATCTGGCTCTCTTATGATCCCTGGTGAAGCTTCCATTTACTTTGTGTAGCTGGTGTTTGTTTGGTCTGTATAGGCTATTTTTGAAGGGCTTGTCTAAGCCATTTTTGGGTCTGTCCAGGTCAGTTCTGTTTCTTTAGAATCTGGGAAAGGGGCCAATCCTCTGCTGATTCTGGTGTTTTTGTCTGTTTGCAACCTGGAAAAGAGTATTATCCTCTACTGGCTCTTTGGTTTTTTGCATTGGGAAACTGTTTAAGAGGCTGAAAATCTGCTGATTCCATGTGTGTTTGAATTTGTTTGAATATATATATAGGGCTGAACCCTTGCTAGAGTTTATTTTGTTGTTGTGTGAATCTAGGTATAGGGATGAACCCTTTCTAGAGTTGGTTTTTGTTATTGTGTGGATCTAGATATTTTTCTGAACCCTTACTAGATTCTTTCTTGCTTTTGGTAATCTTGGTTTAAAGCTGAACCTTTTCAAGACTTGTTTTGTTGAGGATGTCTACTCCTGTATCTCTAGTTTCTATTACTAATAATCCAGTTATACTTTCATCTAGGGATGGAATGACATATGCTGGTGGAGATGTGGAACCCATCTTTACTCTGTATGAGAGAGAGGCTAGTATGGTGAATACTACACCTTTTGATACGGTGACTCAAATTTTTTTATTAGGGTTCTACCTCTCAGGAAGCAGATTGAGAAGATGGATGGTTGTATGAAGGACGATTGGGAAAATCTAAAGAAAGAGATTATGAATAAGAGGGGGATCTCAATTGCTTAGTTTGTGGATGGAAGGAGAAGGGTGTAATTAGCTCTATGGAAAGTTGTGGGACATTTCTATCAGAGTTCAGTGAAGTGGTGGAATACTTGGTGGAAGAGGAAAATTTAGCTAATGAGGATGCTGCTTTTGATTTTTTTTCTCTGCCTTTTCCAAGAATGTCCAGGAGAAGATTTTTTGGGATCTTTTCAACACTGAAAAGATGAGGAAGAAGAGAAATGGTGATTGTTTGATTCCAGGGATGACATTATTTAAGGAGGCTTTCAAATAGTTTAAGATTATCATATGGAAACTCAGATTCAGATGGAGAATTCAAAGTATGTGAAGGAAGAGACCTGTGTGTTTGCTGAGGAGAACAAGCTGATGCAGAAGAATGAAGATTCTATAAAGGAGAAGTTGGGTAAGTCACTGGTGTAGTCTGAGACAAGAATTGAAGACCAGGTGGAGAACATTACCAAGCAGTTTAAGACCTTTCACTTCAAAAAATTAAGTGGCACCTGCTAGTAGGTGCCTATCCCTATATTCAGTTTTAATTTAAAAGTAAATTTTATTTTATTTTTCCCAAGCTAGTGTTCTCACTGTTCAGTTTTCAGTCTTTATATAGAAATTACAGGTGAGCTGAATTTGAGTTAAGTCAAAGATAGGGATTGGTAACTACTATCAGGTGCCCATGCTTTTTTTCTGGTTTTTGTTCAAGAGAAAAGGCAATCTTCTAGGGTGGACCCTCATTTAAAGAATCTTGAGCTTAGGTCTGGTGTAATGGAGCATAGGGCCTGTTCATATTGTAACAGAGCAGGTCGTAGATCTGATTACTGTTGGGCTCTGGATAAAGATGTGGCTAGTGGTTGTGTTACATTATATGGAAAGTTCTATAGATTTTCTGATAGATCTTTTACCAAGCCTGCTAAGGGTCTGTCTGATTCAAAATTGGTGAAGAAGAGATTTGGTATTGGTGGAAGAAGGCTATGTTCTGAAGATATCCCTCCTGAAGCTTCTGGGCCCAGTTTAGCTGTTTTTGGTGAAGGTGTCAGGGGAAATTTCAGAGGGTCATGATGTCTAGAATATTTTAACGAAGGTCAAACGGCGGAGATAGGTGGGTTTTTAGGGTTTCAAAGTCAAGGGTACGTATTATTTATCTTTTATTTGTTTTACTCAATTAAAAGAGGTATTAAATTTATAAATATTATTATAATTAATGATTTAGAATTACATTTTTTTAGATACTAAAAACAATAAGTAATAGTATAAATTATTTAATTGTAGTAATGTTTTTAATAAAATAAGTAAGTAAAGAATGACCCAAAACAACCAGAAAAGGGAGGCGTTATATAGTCAAAAAAGAGACAAAGCACAGAGAAAAATATCATAAATAAAGGAGTATGAAAGAAGAAGAATATTCCAGAAATATATTTCAAATAATAAGGTTTTTCTAGAACGAAGGTGTTAAAAATATGTATTTACTATATATGTCAGAAATAAATTAGTTTATTTATAAGGTACTATAAGTGTCATTTTTAAATAGGTAATTTGAATTTCTTTTATATAATTATTTTAATTTTTATATTAAATTTTATTTTAATATTTATTTCTCTCATTCTGTCATTGAGCACAGTTTTAGGAAATAAAATATAAGGGACAAAGAATATTAATTTTAATTATTTACTAATTTTACTTCTTTGTAATTACTTAATTTATCATAAGTAAATTTAAAGTAAATTAAATTAAATTAATAAATAGAAAATAAAAAGGTGTGGCTTCATCCCAGGAAATAATTAATTATTTTACTGTGTGAGTCTAGCAGCCTGGCTGACACTCCCCCACTCTAAAAAAACAAATAAAAAATGCTATGATTTTTTCTTTTTATATTTCTTTAGCTGAGTAGGAAGATTAGATATTTCTTTTCCAGGTATACAAGAATCATAATCTGAAGATTTATTCTTGAATCTCAATAAGTATTTAGTACCTTTTTCAGAAGTAACTATTTTGTCATTTAGAATCTTATCAATTTCTTCTGTCTCAGTAATTTCATTAGGTGCCTTTTTTGGTCTTCCCCTCCTTTTGGGAAATAAATCACTATTGGATGTGTAAGATTTCAAAGGAGATATTGGAATAACAGGATGTTTTCTGTCATATGGAGAATACAACATAACTTCAACTGCATTATCACCAACCATTCATCTGACAAAAAATGGACCTACAAATGGTTCTTTTAATTTTTTATTACCTTTTAAATTTAAGTGGACTGTAGAAATCAACACTTCATCACCCTTCTTAAAAGTTTATTCTTTATAGGATTTGTCTCATCTCTTCTCCTCATACCCAAAGGATTTTTCAATACATTTTTGAGCATGACTTCTGCAAAGTTGTGGCATTTGAAAAAAATATTTTACACCAGGATTTAAATCCAATTTAGGTATTTTATTATTGAGAATTTGGGCAGAAGTATTTGGAACATATCCAAGCCAGAGCTCAAAAGGCTTTCTTTGAGTAACAGAATGAACAGTGCTATTATAAGCAAATTCTAAACCAGGAAGTAAGTTTACACAATCATGAGTAAACCCGTCATTGTCTTTGTACTCAAGGCCAAAGGCAAAATACCTTCTTATCATGTCCTCTAACGTCTGAATCATCCTTTCAGGTAATCCATCTGTTTGAGGGTAATGGGCAGTAGAATGTTTCAGATCACAACCACAATCATTCATCAGAGACATCCAAAATTCAGAAGTAAATTTAGGGTCCCTTTCAGAGATTATGGCCTTAGGAAAACCAGAATTATTAAACATATGAGACCACCACAAGAAGGCTAATTCTTTGGTGGAAACATTGTTGTGGGTGGGGATAAATTTACACATTTTTATGAATCTTTCCACAATAACCCAACAAGAGTTATAACTGTCTTTCCCAGCAATAGGTAGTCCTGTTACAAAGTCCATGTTTATTATCTTTCATGGTGCATCAGGAGGTTCAATTTGTTGCATTAATCCAGCTCTTTTACCAGTTAATTTTTTTGATTTTTAGCTAGAATCACAGGATTCAGCATATAGTTTGGTGTCTTCAGAAATTTATCTGACCAAGCAGTGTTTTTAATGCTGATCATTGTTTTTTCAAGATCAAAATGTATAGCCAATATGTCATCATGACAAATTTTCAAGACAATCTCTTTCATAGAAGGTGGAATAACAATAAAATTACTCAACTTTCTTCCATAATAGAGGTAGCCTTCATCAATTGAAAATTTACCTTTTTTCAATGCCTTCTGGTACTTTGGTGGAAGGGTTTTAATTAATGGTTATATTGATGCATTCGTTGGATCATTTAATATGGTACATAACTTTTTTTAGTCAGTGTCCTTATCATATGAATCCAGAATAAGCTGTAATAGCTCATACTCTATATCAACCACATATATCCCATGAATATGAATAATTTCATCTTCAGGAACATATGCAGGATTTGAGTCATAATTTTGCAAAGGTAACCTTGATAACATATCCACATTTGAGTGAACAATACCAGCCCTATGAATTATTGTCATTCTCCCTCTATATTCTTGAACAGCCAGTTGCCATCTAAACATATGTCTGTTAGTTGTTTTCATGTTTAGTAGGGATTTAACTGCACTGCATTCAGTGACAAGTTCTAATTTTTGGTCATCAGGGTAACAATGTAGCTTCTCCAGAGCCCACACTACAGCTAAACATTCAATTTGAGTGGCACCATATTTAAATTCACTATTTCTCAAGGTTTGTGAAATATAACAAATTGCTACTTCTTATACTTTATCGTTCATCACTTGTTTCTGATGGAGGGCAGCACAAAGACCAATAAATCTGGCATCAGTGTATAAAACAAATGGTTGATTATTGTAAGGTAAAGCAAGAATTGGTGCTGACATCAAATAATGTCTCATAGTGTCAAAAGATTTTTTTTCTTTCACTGTTCCAGACAAAAGCAACATCTTTCCTAGTCTGTTGGGTAAGGGGTAATGCTATGACTTGGTAATTTTGAATATAATATCTATAGTATCCTCACATTCCTGATAAACTATGGAGCTCTCCAACTGTGGTAGGAGCCTTCGCCTGTTGTATGGCTTCCACTTTGTTTTTGTCAACACATATCTGTAACCCTGAGACAACATGACCAAGCACGTTTAAGGAATGAAAACTAAATTTTCATTTCTTAAAAGCTAGTGTCATATTTATCTCATCCATCTTATGAAAAACTTTACAAAGGTTGTTAAGATGGTCCTCAACTTTTTTAGAGAATATAATTATGTCATAAATATAAACCATCAGCCAACCTTCAATTATCTCTTGATGGAATGTGTTATCCATTACTTTTTGGAAAACAGAAGGGGCATTTTTAGGGCCAAATGGCATCCTCATATACTTATAAATACCCATATGAGTGGCAATCATCAGAAAGTTCTGAGAATTTTTCTCAACAGGTACCTGGTGATATCCCTTATTACCATCCAAACAGCTGATATATTTAGCACCCTGTAAAGTAGCATGTATAGAGCTGATTCTAGGTAAAGGATAGATATCATCAACAGTATAAGTATTTAGTGCTCTATAATCACCACATAACCTGGCTTTATCTTTCTCATAAGAAATTAAGACAGGTGAGATAACACAATATTTAGGTGTTTCAACTACCTTTTCAATAATATTCATTTTTAAAAGGGTAGAGATATTATCTTCAATATCTTTTCTCTTTGTGGGAGAAGCAGGATAAGGCTTCTTCTTTAAACTAGGTGGTATATCAGTTAATGGGCAAGACAATGAAAGTTTCATTTCCTCTTTAACTAATCCCAGTTCATGTGACCCATGAGCAAAGGCCATAGGAAAAGATTTTATCAATTTAATGATGGAATCTTTAACCTCACCAGAAAGTTGTTCTCCAAAAGATATATTGTCAGTTTCAGACACATGGGCAGGCATTTATTTTGCAGAACTTCCTTTATATTGAACTAAAGAATGACATTTGTTCAGTCCCGGTGTTAATAATTTCTTGGGGGAGGGAATTTTAAAATTTCTCTTCCCATTCATCCCCATTTTGAAGCATTGGTTTGAAGGATCTAATGTTATGTCATATTTGGTTAAAATTTCATTTCCCACAATGAAACAACTACTCAAGTTATCATTTTTCATGACAAAAAAATCACACATAGCCCTTACAAAACCATGGTAATATTTGAAAAATACTGTGGCTTTGTATTTACCAATGGGGGATAAAACAGAGCCATAACCTCTCCAATTCTCAGAAATTATAGGTATAAGTTTTGACTTATAATCCTGGTCCACTGAAGCAAGTGATTTTTTAGATAGTACACTTCCTTCAGCTCCAGAATCTAAGACAACCTCATTGTTGTTTCCATTGATTAAGACTGTTTCCTTGAGAGGGGCAATAATAATTGAGCTGTCCTCAAGGTTTTTTATGATCACAGAATATTCTACTGTAGATAAATCATTATTGACAATATCAATATTATTTAAATAATTAATATCCTCTTCAAGCATTAAACCTTCTTGGTGCAATTTGTATGAAATATTTCTGGCACAATCACTTGAAGTATCATTCAGTGCTATTGTGTCATCAGCATGTTCCTCTGTCTGTTCAACATGATTTACCTTCTTGTCACACACATGGCCTTTCTGCCAAGTCTTGCTACATTTGAAGCAAGTGTTTGTTGCATACTTTTAGGGTGCAACAGGGGCAGAAGGTTTACCAACCTTTTACAGAGGTTTTTGTTGGTAATCGGAGGTTTTCTCCAATGGAGTTCTAGAAATGAATCTTCTAGAATCATACTTGTTGTTCAAAAGTATCTCATTACAAGTATTAATGAAAGAAGAAGGTTCACTTGAGAATTCACTCCTAGCAAATGTTAAGTCTCTCAGATACATATGTCAGTATAGTCTAGTATATAAGTATGATATAATAGTGTTTATTTATGGTCCTACTACTTATTGATAAATGATTTAGTGATTAAACCTCAGGGGAAGACTAATAAAATAGTTATACTCAAATAAAACTCACAATACTTGGATTTAAATGCGTGCTAGTGGTGGAAAGTAGATGAATAAAATATAGTTATAGCTTATATAAAGATAATATCAATTTATAATGGCTTTATAATATATTTTTGAATGCTAATAATTGTATAGTAGTGTTTTTTTGAATTTTAGTAAGTGAATGATGATAAATAACCGTCAAAATCCCTCCTTACTTATACCCAAATCCGCTGGAGTGCACAGACCTTCAATCCAGATGATGTCACTGCTATCCCCGGCAATTACAGCACTGTGAGGGCCCATCACCTCCTCATGGCGTCCACTTCAAGCAGTTTCAACACCCAGACCTCCAGTAAGGACCCTCCATCACTATTAATGATACCACAGATCTATACCACAAATAGAAAATCCAGATAAAATCGGATACCATAAAGAAACATGTAAAATAAATAATCAAAAAGAGATTTAATGAAACCAAAAGCATATAAAGGAAACAAATAAAATTTCCAAGCCCCTAATAACATCCCCAAGCATCCACATTAACCCAGAAATGTCCTTCAAACCCATAAATCTGTGAATAACCATCCAAGGAAGTAATTTAAGTTGTCCAAACTGGGTGTATGCGCCTGATATAGGTGTCTATGCTTCTGTAGGCGTTGTAAGTCTACTGATTTTGTCCATATGACCTAAAATAAGCAGAAAAACAAAGGTTATAGGCTATTAAGGGGCTAAAACCCACTTATACACCTAAATATACATAATATACTGCATATTTCACTGAATATGAGATTTATGTATACATATAAGCTTATGTATGTCAATAATTACTTCATATCACTTAAGATAAGTATATTATGACTCCATTCACACCTTAATAAGTATTTTTAGGCTATTCATAAGCTATTTAAACTACTATAATTTATATAATAGAATAATAATTATATATATATATAATATAATAATATATATTATTATTTTAACCTTATTTTTATGATATAAGCTTAATATAATTAAGGTTATCTTATTTTAAGAATAAGAAATACTCAGTCCTAGAGATATCTAGGCTAACACTCCCTCACCCAAAAAAAAACAATAAAAAAATGTTAAGACATTTTAATGAAAAGTAAGGAGTGAAATAAAAAAATAAAAAATAATTTTTGTAATACATATACTGAATAAACAGTATTATTTAGATTTAAATTTTTTCAAGAGATTTTTAAGATCAGAGATTTCATTTTCTGGAATCCACTGGTCATATTCACTTGATTTTTTTTTAAATCTTAATAGATACTCAACTCCCTTTTCTTTAGTAAGGTGTCTCTTTTTAAGTATCTTTTCAATTTCTGCCTTTTCAACTATTTCTTCAGGTTGCTGTTTATGCCTTCCTGATCTTCTTGGAAATAGAGCAGTATCTTTAGAATGGTATGGTTTTATAAGAGAAATAGGAAATACTGGATGTTTTCTATCATATGGTGCATATAGAATAACCTCAACAGCATTATTACCAACCATCTTTTTAACTAAAAATGGTCCAATGAATGGATCTTTCAATTTGACATTACCATTTAAATTGAAATGTAGTGTTGAAATAAGGACTTCATCACCCTCTTTGAACATTTTTTCTTTATGGGCTTTATCCCATCTTTTCTTTTCATACTCAAACGCCTTATTTATACATTCCTGAGCATGTTTTCTGCATAATTCCTGCATCTGAAGAAAAGATTTAGTACCTGGATGGATATCCAATCTAGGTAACTTATTAAGAGTTTTAGCAGGGGTATTAGGTACATAACCCAACCATAACTAAAATGGCTTCTTCTTAGTGACAGAATGTACTGTACTATTGTATGAGAATTCTAAACCTGGGATAAGGGTTACCCAATCATGCGTGAATTTGTCATTGTCTTTAAAATTAAGACCAAAAGCACAATATCTTCTTATCATATCTTCTAAAGTTTGTATCATTCTTTCTGCTAGCCCATCAGTTTGTTAATGGTATGCTGTAGAAAGTTTTAATTGACACCCTGAAACATTCATAAGTGATGTCCAGAACTCAGAAGTAAATTTAGGATCTCTGTCAGAAACTATTGCTTTGGGGAAACCTGCTATATTTAACATTTGTGTCCATCATAAAAAAGCTAAGTCCTTTGTAGAAACCTCTTTGTGGGTAGGAATAAATTTACACATCTTTGTAAATCTATCTACAATTACCCAGAAAGAGTTATAACTCTTATGCCCTGCTATTGGCAAACCTATTACAAAGTCCATGTTAATGATTTCCCATGGAGCTTTTGGTTGCTCAATTTGTTGTAATAAACCAGCTCTTTTCCCTGTTAATCTTTTAGATTTTTGACAAGAATCACATGTTTCAACATATTTCTGAACATCCTCAGACATGTTAATTGACCAAGCTGTGTTTTTTACTCTGGTTAATGTTTTATGGTAGTCAAAATGACCTGCTAATATATCATCATGACATATAATTAACATTAACTCCTTATTTGAAGGGGGAATCACAATTACATTATTTAATTTTTTCCTGTAATATATAAAACCATCCTCAATGGAAAATTTTCCTTTTTCTAATGCCTCTTTATACTTAATTGGTAATGTTTTTATTAAAACATTCATTGAAGCATTAGATGGATCATTTAATATTGTAGTGAGTTTACTCAAGTCAGGATCTGAATTATAATTTTCAAGAATTGATTGCATAAATTCATCCTCAAGATCTACAATATAAATGCCATAAATGTTAATAATCTCTGACTCAGGAACATAAGCAGGATTATCATCATTATTAGGCAGAGGTACTCTAGATAAAAGATCTACATTAGAGTTCAAGGTTCCTGCTCTATGTGTAATAGTCATCTGTCCTCTGTATTCTTGTACAGCTAATTGCCATCTAAACATGTGTCTATTAGGAGTTCTCATGTTTAAGAGTGACTTAACTGCACTACAGTCAGTTATTAACTCAAATTTTTGGTCTTCAAGGTAATAATGTAGCTTCTCAAGAGCCCATACTACTTTCAAACATTCAAGTGGAGTAGCACCATATTTCAATTCACTACTTCTCAGAGTACGTGAAATATAGCAGATTACTACTTCTGACATTTTCCCTTCAATAAGTTGTTTTTGATGCAAAGCAGCACCCAAACCAATAAAACTTGCATCTGTATATAATACAAAAGGTAATTGGAAATCTGGTAATCCCAAGATTGGAGCTTTCATTAAACATTCTTTCAACTTATCAAAAGCCTGTTTTCTTTCATTATTCAAAATGAAAGCTTCTGATTCCTTTATCAGTGTGGTCAATGGTGCAGCAATTGATTGGTAGTTTTTTATATATTGTCTATAATAACCACACATTCCAAGAAAAGATTGTACATCCTTTACATTTTGAGGAATGCCAATATTCTTTATTGCAGCCACTTTATTTTGGTCTACACATATTTGTAAGCCAGATACAATATGACCAAGCACTTTTAAAGATTCAAACCCAAATTTACATTTTTTCAATGCAAGGGTCATTTTTATTTCATCCATTTTTTGAAATATGTTCCTTAAATTGATTAAGTGTTCATCATAAGTTTTATAGAACAATATGATTTCATCAATGTATACCATTAACCATCCTTCAATCATTTCATTATGGAATGTTATATCCATTAACTTCTGAAATACTGATGGAGCATTTTTTGGTCCAAATGGCATTCTGACATATTTATTAATTCCCATGTGTGTTGTTATCAAAAAAAGGTTCTGTGAATTCTTTTCAACAGGAATTTGATGGTACCCTTTATTTCCATCTATGCAGCTTATATATTTAGCACCTTTAAGGGTAGCATGTATAGAGGCAATCCTTGGCAAGGGATAAATATCATCTACTGTAAATGTATTTAATGCTCTATAATCACCGCACAGTCTTGTTTTATCTTGCTCATAAGAAATTAGCACTGGTGATATAACACAATATTTTGGTGTAGTTTCAACCTTCTCAAGAATGTTCATATTCAATAACATCTTAATATTATCCTCCATGTCTTTCCTCTTCATTGGTGAAGCAGGGTATGGTTTCTTTTTAAGACTAGCAGGATTATTATCCATATCACAGGTTAAACTAATCTTCATTTCATGATTTTTTACAAGGCCAAGTTCATTTGTACCATGTGCAAAAGCCATTTGAAATGCTTTAATTAATTCCAAAATATTTTCTTTCTCAGCTTTACTTATCTGAGTGCCAAATGATGCTTTTGAAATTTCTGTTTCCAGAAGTTTCATCTCATTGGATTTTCTTCCTTTACACGGGGAATTTGTTACTGACTCAATGTGTAAGACTGTTTTAAAAGAATTTATTTTAAATTTTCTCTTTCCATTCATGCCAATTGTAAAATTGTTATTAGAAGGGTCTAATTTTACACCAAATTTAGTCAGAATATCATTTCCAATGATAAAACAGTTACTACAGTTAGTATTATCCATTACTACAAAGTCACAAGTTACCCTTACATAACCATGTTGATGTTTAAAGAAAACAGAAGCTTTGTATTTACCATTGGGGCGTAGCACTGATCCAAAACCTCTCCAATTTTTACTTTGAAGTGGTTCAAGCTTAGACTTATATTCACTATCAATTTTCTGTAATGTATTAGTTGAAACAACAGAACCAGCAGCTCCTGTGTCCAGTACTATATTAACCTTTTCACCAGAAATGATAGCTGGAACCGTGATAGGTGTCATTCTAAAGTTATCAGCTTGTATATCCTTAATGATTTCAGCATACTCAAAATTCATTAAAGATTCATTTGAGTCCATATTTAATATTGGATTTTCAAAGATGGACAAATCATCTTCCAACATACAGACTTCATTTTCATCACTATATGAGATATTGCTGTCATAATCACTTGATTCTTTACTTTTTTCAGTTTCAGTTTCAAATTCACATTGATTTTCAACAATATTTATGTTTTTATCACATTTGTGACCTTTTACCCAAGGTTTGTTACACTTATAACAAGTATTTGTTTCATACTTTTTAGGTACTACAGGTGCAGTAGGTTTTTTCTGCTTCTCCTGAAGTGTTTTTGAACTCTGAATTTTTACAGGTTCAACATTTTGTTTATAAGTGGAATACCTTGATTCATACTTATGGTTTAATAATATTTCATTGCAAATATTAATAAAATCAGAATATTCAGTAACATTTAATGTTCTAGCTACAACAATGTCTCTGACAGATATAGGTAATTTATATATTATCTTATCTTTCCATAAGTTAAAATCCATATGAGGCTCAATGGCTTTTAATATTTTATTTAAATTCATTAAAAATACCATAGGTTTGTCACCATTCAACGGATTATACCTAGTCTTCTCATAAAGTCTCTGCTGAGTAAGCCTGAATTTAGAACCTCCAAATTGTTTTTCAATAAGTTGTTTCCATTCAGCCCAAGAGTAATCTTTACCCTCACTCAAGACCGCTTCAAACCATAATAAAGCAACATCCTTAAATAAAGAAATTAATTTTGATGTTATTTCTTCATCTGGTAACTTATATGAGAATTTCAAGTTGTCAATTCTTTGAATAAAATGTTGCCAATCAGAGCTGGCTTCCCCATCATAAGTTGGGTACTGATCCATCTTAGGCCAGTTTTTCTGATTGGATTTTATCTCACTAATCTTAGGTAAATTCAACAACTCATTCACTTTTGATAAATGGTCTTGTATTTCCTCCTGTACGGATTTGTGACTTACATTTTCAGCTTTGACACTACCACCAGATGGTTTTAATTGTGGTGGTATAGGGAAGGAATGAGATTCACTTTTGCCAATGAAAGTATTATTATTATATTGATTATACTTATGATTATCCTGGTTCATTAGTAGATTGGCAGTTTCAATCTCAACTTTAGTTAATCTTTGTAGCAACTCAGAGACACTTTGATTTGTCTGGGCAAAAGATAACTTTGTTCTTGATTCAGTTTTCAATAAATGTGTTTCATATAATTTTTCTAACTCGCAGAATTTGTTTGAAAGTTCATTATATTTATTACTCAATGAATCATATTTTAGAGTTAGAGACAAATGTTTTTTCTCTAATTCTTTGTTACGTGTTGCTAATTGAGAAATGTTTAATTTCAAGGATGAAATTGTATCACTAGTGAGCTTAACTGTCTGTTCCTCACAATCAGTCATTCTATTCCAGAATGCTGAAACAATTCTATGGACAGTTGGATTATTGTTAAAATATTCCACGTCCTCCTTTTCAATTCTCTCACTCTCCTGTGAACCTCTCATCTCACTAGTATGTGGTTGCAACTGAGGGTTAACTGTATTATCATTGTAAATAGTACTGTTATTGTGGACAAAAGACAAGTCAGGTGTATCTACTCTAAAACCTAAATTTCTTAAATCCTCCTCTATTTTTTGCACAGATTTAACATCAATAGAATTACCTATATTGTAATTATCAGTATTATGTTCAATCTGAGAGGGTAATCTACTTACCATGGGATAGATGCCAGTCCTGATTTTTGGCGCTTTTCTCCTTTGTAAGGGTGAGCTGAGGAAGTCAGATGAGGTGGTGGATCCCTGTTGCAACTGTGGCTGGTCCACTGTTGATGCAACCAGTCCCATTTCCATTTGTCTACCAGGATTTTCTCCTGGGAGTGAGTTGACCCTCATTGGGTAGGGGGTTGCTGATTTTATTGACTGGGCTGGCCTCCCTTTAATTCTGCCAATGCCTGATTCATCTGCTGAAACCCTACCTTGCAATTGTTTTGCAACTGCTCTACCTCTTTGAACATGAGTGATTTTGATTCCTCCAACTTCAGAACCTGTTTTGCCAGGTGGGACAGTTGATCCTGAAGAGGAGGAGACGTCTTTTTTATAGTTATCTTTTTTAAGAGGGCTTTCTTTTCCTCTATACTCATGCTTTCTGGCTGGGGGTACTGTTGTCCCTCCATGGTGATGTCCTGGAAAGTTTTTGTTAGCTTTAGACCTGGTATTATAAGCAGGCTTTTCACTTACACTGTCCTGGGGAGCACTCATATTGTTAAGAATGACAATATTTTACGTCTACAAAAAGGAAAAACTCTATGGAATTAGTAGACAAAAGATATTAGCAATTATATTACTAATAAAAAAGCAATGGAGCTTACCCTGAATTTATATCTTTATTTATTTAAATAAATTATAATAAAATTCGAAAAAAATCTGTTAAAAATATAATAATAAGTTCAACTAGACCTTTATAAGGGTGAATAAGTAGCTTACTAAGCTTTAACCAAATACCAATTTAAATGGGTGTTATATTGGTGTCCAAATACCAAGTGAAATTGGGTTTATATTGGGTACAGTTACTACTGTAAATACCTAATTTTTATGATAAAAAATTAGTACAATTATTTTAAGGGTTCTTTTCCGCAATCACTGAGTTATGATGACCCACTAATATGCAGCAGACCCAAATATTTGGTTTATTTTGAGCTGTACTAAGGTAAAAATCACGTCCCAAGGCTTATACTAAATAATAAGTAAAATATAAGGAAAGACCCCCAATTGTCAGTATAGTCTAGTATATAAGTATGATATAATAGTGTTTATTTATGGTCCTACTACTTATTGATAAATGATTTAGTGATTGAACCTCAGGGGAAGACTAATAGAATAGTTATACTCAAATAAAACTCACAATACTTGGATTTTAATGCATGCTAGTGGTGGAAAATAGATGAATAAAATATAGTTATAGCTTATATAAAGATAATATCAATTTATAATGGCTTTATAGTATATTTCTGAATGCTAATAATTGTATAGTAGTGTTTGTTTGAATTGTAGTAAGTGAATGATGATAAATAACCATCAAAATCCCTCCTTACTTATACCCAAATCCACTGGAGTGCCCAGACCTTCAATCCAGATGATGTCACTGCTATCCCCGGCAATTACAGAACTTTGAGGGCCCATCACCTCCCCATGGCGTCCACTTAAAGCAGTTTCAACACTCAGACCTCCATTAAGGACCCTCCATCACTATTAATGATACCACAGATCTATACCACAAATAGAAAATCCAGATAAAAGCGGATACCATAAAGAAACATGTAAAATAAATAATCAAAAAGAGATTTAATGAAACTAAAAGCATATAAAGGAAACAAATAAAATTTCCAAGCCCCCAATAACATCCCCAAGCATCCACATTAACCCAGAAATGTCCTTCCAACCCATAAATCCGTGAATAACCATCCAAGGAAGTAATTTAAGTTGTCCAAACTGGGTGTATGCGCCTGATATAGGTGTCTATGCTTCTGTAGGCTTTGTGAGTCCACTGATTTCGTCCATATGACCTAAAATAAGCAGAAAAACAAAGGTTATAGGCTATTAAGGGGCTAAAACCCACTTATACACCTAAATATACATAATATACTGCATATTTCACTGAATATGAGATTTATGTATACATATAAGCTTATGTATGTCAATAATTACTTCATGTCACTTAAGATAAGTATATTATGACTCCATTAACACCTTAATAAGTATTATTAGGCTATGGATAAGCTATTTAAGCTACTATAAGTTATATAATAGAATAATAATTATATTTATATATAATATAATAATATATATTATTATTTTAACCTTTTTTTTAAGATATAAGCTTAATTTACTTAAGGTTATCTTATTTTAAGCATTATAAATACTCAGTCCTAAGGATATCTAGGCTGACAACATAGGTAATCTATAGAGGATCCTGTCCTTCTATAACTCAAACTTCATATCTGGGTCCATTTCCCTCAAGATTTTCACAAGTTTCTTCAGGAACTCAACAGGTTTTTCCATAGAAGAGCTATATCTGGTTTCTTCATATTGCCTTTGTTGAGCTAACCCAAACTTGGAACCACCAAATTGTGCTTTAATTAATTTTTTCCAACCTTCCCATGAGTAGTCCTTTTTATCTAAGAGAAGAGATTCATACCACATTAGGGCTATATTGGTAAAAAAAGAAATCAATTTTGACACAATTTACTCATTTGGGATTTTATAAGAATTTTTTAGATTATCAATCCTGCAAATGAACTGTTTCCAATCAGAAGAAGAGTCACCATCAAATGATGGATACTGGTCAGGTTTTGGCCAATTTTTTTATTTTGAAGTAGTCTCCTTATTATGAGCTTGTTTCTGAGTGAGAAAGAGCTTTAACTTCTCCAATTTGGCATTAATCTCATTGTTTAATCTTTCTGTGGATGATCCAGGTACATCATCAAGTTTTGATGGGAACTGTCAGCCTAAATATCCTTAGGACTGAGTATTTCCTATGCTTAAAATAAGATAACCTTAGGTAGATTAAGCTTATATCTTAAAAATAAGGTTAAGACAATAATATATATTATTTTATTATATATATATATATAATTATTATACTATTATATAACTTATAATAGTTTAAATAGCTTATCCATGGCCTAATAATATTTATTAAGGTGTTAATGGAGTCATAATCGTCCATATGACCTAAAATAAGCAGAAAAACAAAGGTTATAGGCTATTAAGGGGCTAAAACCCACTTATACACCTAAATATACATAATATACTGCATATTTCACTGAATATGAGATTTATGTATACATATAAGCTTATGTATGTCAATAATTACTTCATATCACTTAAGATAAGTATATTATGGCTCCATTAACACCTTAATAAGTATTATTAGGCTATGGATAAGCTATTTAAGCTACTATAAGTTATATAATAGAATAATAATTATATTTATATATATAAGTGGGTTTTAGCCCCTTAACAGCCTATAACCTTTGTTTTTCTGCTTATTTTAGGTTATATGGACGAAATCAGTGGACTCACAACGCCTACAGAAGCATAGACACCTATATTAGGCGCATACACCCAGTTTGGACAACTGAAATTACTTCCTTGGATTGTTATTCACGGATTTATGGGTTGGAAGGATGTTTCTGGGTTAATGTGGATGCTTGGGGATGTTATTGGGGGCTTAGACATTTTATTTGTTTCCTTTATATGCTTTTAGTTTCATTAAATCTCTTTTTGATTGTTTATTTTACCTGTTTCTTTATGGTATCCGCTTTTTTCTGGATTTTCTATTTATGGTATGGATCAGTGTTATTATTAATAGTGATGGAGGGTCCTTATTGGAGGTCTGAGTGTTGAAACTGCTTGAAGTGGACGCCATGAGGAGGTGATGGGCCCTCACAGTGCTGTAATTGCCGGGGATAGCAGTGACATCATCTGGATTGAAGGTCTGTGCACTCCAGCGGATTTGGGTATAAGTAAGGAGGGATTTTGATGGTTATTTATCATCATTCACTTACTAAAATTCAAAAAAACACTACTATACAATTATTAGCATTCAGAAATATATTATAAAGCCATTATAAATTGATATTATCTTTATATAAGCTATAACTATATTTTATTCATCTATTTTCCACCACTAGCATGCATTAAAATCCAAGTATTGTGAGTTTTATTTGAGTATAACTATTCTATTAGTCTTCCCCTGAGGTTCAATCACTAAATCATTTATCAATAAGTAGTAGGACCATAAATAAACACTATTATATCATACTTATATACTAGACTATACTGACAATTGGGGGTCTTTCCTTATATTTTACTTATTATTTAGTATAAGCCTTGGGACGTGATTTTTACCTTAGTACAGCTCAAAATAAACCAAATATTTGGGTCTTCTGCATATTAGTGGGTCATCATAACTCATTGATTGCGGAAAAGAACCCTTAAAATAAATGTACTAATTTTTTATCATAAAAAATTAGATATTTATAGTAGTAACTGTACCCAATATAAACCCAATTTCACTTGGTATTTGGACACCAATATAACACCCAATTAAATTGGTATTTAGCTAAAGCTTGGTAAGCTAATTATTCACCCTTATAGAGGTCTAGTTAAACTTATTATTATTTTTTTAACAGATTTTTTTGAATTTTTCTTACATTTTATTTAAATAAATAAAGATATAAATTCAGGGTAAGCTCCATTGCTTTTTTATTGGTAATATAATTGCTAATATTATTTGTCTACTGATTCCATAGAGTTTTTTCCTTTTGTAGAAGTAAAATATTGTCATTCTTAACAATTTGAGTGCTCCCCAGGACAGTGTAAGTGAAAAGCCAGCTTATAATACCAGGTCTAAAGCTAACAAAAACTTTACAGGACATCACCATGGAGGGACAACAGTACCCCCAGCCAGAAAGCATGAGTATAGAGGAAAAGGACGCCCTCTTAAAAAAGATAACTATAAAAAAGACGTCTCCTCCTCTTCAGGATCAACTGTCCCACCTGGAAAAACAGGTTCTGAAGTTGGAGGAATCAAAATCACTCATGTTCAAAGAGGTAGAGCAGTTTCAAAACAATTGCAAGGTAGGGTTTCAGCAGATGAATCAGGCATTGGCAGAATTAAAGGGAGGCCAGCCCAGTCAATCAAATCAGCAACCCCCTACCCAATGAGGGTCAACTCACTCCAAGGAGAAAATCCTGGTAGACAAATGGAAATGGGACTGGTTTCACCAACAGTGGACAAGCCACAGTTGCAACAGGGATCCACCCCCTCATCTGACTTCCTCAGCTCACCCTTACAAGGGAAAAAAGCGCCAAAAATCAGGACTGGCAACCATCCCTTGGTAAGTAGATTACCCTCTCAGATTGGACATAATACTGATAATTACAATATAGGTAATTCTATTGATGTTAAATCTGTACAAAAAATAGAGGAGGATTTAAGAAATTTAGGTTTTTGAGTAGATACACCTGACTTGTCTTTTGTCCACAATAACAGTACTATTTACAATGATAATACAGTTAATCCTCAGTTGCAACCACCTACTAGTGAGATGAGAAGTTCACAGGAGAGTGAGAGAATTGAAAAGGAGGACATGGAATATTTTAACAATAATCCAACTGTCCATAGAATTGTTTCAGCATTGTGGAATAGAATGACTGATTGTGAGGAACAGACAGTTAAGCTCACTAGTGATACAATTTCATCCTTGACATTAAACATTTCTCAATTAGCAACACGCAACAAAGAATTAGAGAAAAAACATTTGTCTCTAACTCTTAAATATGATTCATTGAGTAATAAATATAATGACCTTTCAAACAAATTTTGTGAGTTAGAAAAATTATATGAAACACATTTATTAAAAACTGAATCAAGAACAAAGTTATCTTTTGCCCAGAAAAATCAAAGTGTCTCTGAGTTGCTACAAAGATTAACTAAAGTTGAGATTGAAACTGCCAATCTACTAATGTACCAGGATAATCATAAGTATAATCAATATAATAATAATCCTTTCATTGGCAAAAGTGAATCTCATTCCTTCCCTGTACCACCACAATTAAAACCATCTGGTGGTAGTGTCAAATCTGAAAATGTAAGTCACAAATCCGTGCAGGAATAAATACAAGACCATTTATCAAAAGTAAATGAGTTGTTGAATTTACCTAAGATTAGTGAGATAAAATCCAATCAGAAAAACTGGCCTAAGATAGATCAGTACCCAACTTATGATGGGGAAGCCAGCTCTGATTGGCAACATTTTATTCAAAGAATTGACAACTTGAAATTCTCATATAAGTTACCAGATGAAGAGATAACATCAAAATTAATTTCTTTATTTAAGGATTTTGCTTTATTATGGTTTGAAGCTGTCTTAAGTGAGGGTAGAGACTACTCTTGGGATGAATGGAAACAACTTATTGAAAAACATTTGGAGGTTCTAAATTCAGGCTTACTCAGCAGAGACTTTATGAGAAGACTAGGTATAATCCATTGAATGGTGACAAACCTATGGGATTTTTAATGAATTTAAATAAAATATTAAAAGCCATTGAGCCTCATATGGATTTTAACTTATGGAAAGATAAGATAATATATAAATTACCTATATCTGTCAGAGACATTGTTGTAGCTAGAACATTAAATGTTACTGAATATTCTGATTTTATTAATATTTGCAATGAAATATTATTAAACCATAAGTATGAATCAAGGTATTCCACTTATAAACAAAATGTTGAACCTGTAAAAACTCAGAATTCAAAAACACTTCAGGAGAAGCAGAAAAAACCTACTGCGCCTGTAGTACCTAAAAAGTATGAAACAAATACTTGTTATAAGTGTAACAAACCTTGGGTCAAAGGTCACAAATGTGAGAAAAACATAAATATTGTTGAAAATCAACGTGAATTTGAAACTGAAACTGAAAAGAGTAAAGAATCAAGTGATTATGACAGCAATATCTCATATAGTGATGAAAATGAAGTCTGTATGTTGGAAGATGATTTGTCCATCTTTGAAAATCCAATATTAAATATGGACTCAAATGAATCTTTAATGAATTTTGAGGATGCTGAAATCATTAAGGATATACAAGCTGATAACTTTAGAATGAAAACTATCACGGTTCCAGATATTATTTATGGTGAAAATGTTAATATAGTACTGGACACAGGAGCTGCTGGTTCTGTTGTTTCCACTAATACATTACAGAAAATTGATAGTGAATATAAGTTTAAGCTTGAACCACTTCAAAATAAAAATTGGAGAGGTTTTGGATCAGTACTACACCCCATTGGTAAATACAAAGCTGCTGTTTTCTTTAAACACCAACATGGTTATGTAAGGGTAACTTGTGACTTTGTAGTAATGGATAATACTAATTGTAGTAACTGTTTTATCATTGGAAATGATATTCTGACTAAATTTGGTGTAAAATTAGACCCTTCTAATAACAATTTTACAATTGGCATGAATGGTAAGAGAAAATTTAAAATAAATTCTTTTAAAACAGTCTTACACATTGAGTCAGTAACAAATTCCCCGTCTAAAGGAAGAGAATCCAATGAGATGGAACTTCTGGAGAGAGAAATTTCAAAAGCATCATTTGGCACTCAGATAAGTAAAACTGAGAAAAATAATATTTTGGAATTAATTAAAGCATTTCCAATGGCTTTTGCACATGGTACAAATGAACTTGGCCTTGTAAAAGATCATGAAATGAAGATTAGTTTAACCTGTGATATGGATAATATTCCTGCTAGTCTTAAAAAGAAACCATACCCTGCTTCACCAATGAAGAGGAAAGACATAGAGGATAATATTAAGATGTTATTGAATATGAAGATTCTTGAGAAGGTTGAAACTACACCAAAATATTGTGTAATATCACCAGTGCTAATTTCTTATGAACAAGATAAAGCAAGACTGTGCGGTGATTATAGAGCATTAAATACATTTACAGTAGATGATATTTATCCCTTGCCAAGGATTGCCTCTATACATGCTACCCTTAAAGGTGCTAAATATATAAGTTGCCTAGATGGAAATAAAGGGTACCATCAAATTCCTTTTGAAAAGAATTCACAGAACTTTTTGTTGATAACAACACACATGGGAATTTATAAGTATGTCAGAATGCCATTTGGACCAAAAAATGCTCCATCAGTATTTCAGAAGTTAATGGATATAACATTCCATAATGAAATGATTGAAGGATGGTTAATGGTATACATTGATGACATCATAGTGTTCTCTAAAACTTTTGATGAACACTTAATCCATTTAAGGAAAGTATTTCAGAAAATGGATGAAATAAAAATGACCCTTGCATTGAAAAAATGTAAATTTGGGTTTGAATCTTTAAAAGTGCTTGGTCATATTGTATCTGGCTTACAAATATGTGTAGACCAAAATAAAGTGGCTGAAATAAAGAATAATGGCACTCCTCAAAATGTAAAGGATGTACAATCTTTTCTTGGAATGTGTGGTTATTATAGACAATATATAAAAAACTACCAATCAATTGCTGCACCACTAACCACACTGATAAAGAAATCAGAAGCTTTCATTTGGAATAATGAAAGACAAAAATCTTTTGATAAGTTGAAAGAATGTTTAATGACAGCTCCTATCTTGGGATTACCAGATTTCGAATTACCTTTTGTATTATATACAGATGCAAGTTTTATTGGATTGGGTGCTGCTTTGCATCAAAAACAACTAATTGAAGGGAAAATGTCAGAAGTAGTAATCTGCTATATTTCACGTACTCTAAGAAGTGGTGAATTGAAATATGGTGCTACTCAACTTGAATGTTTGGCAGTAGTATGGGCTCTTGAAAAGCTACATTATTACCTTGAAGACCAAAAATTTGAGTTTATAACTGACTGTAGTGCAGTTAAGTCACTCTTAAACATGAGAACTCCTAATAGACACATGTTTAGATGGCAATTAGCTGTACAAGAATACAGAGGCCGGATGACTATTACACATAGAGCAGGAACCTTGCACTCTAATGTAGATCTGTTATCTAGAGTACCTCTGCCTAACAATGATGATAATCCTGCTTATGTTCCTGAGTCAGAGATTATTAACATTTATGGCATTTATATTGTAGATCTTGAGGATGAATTTATGCAATCAATTCTTGATAATTATAATTCAGATCCTGACTTAAGTAAATTAACTACAATATTAAATGATCCATCTAATGCTTCAATGAATGTTTTAATAAAAACATTACCAATTAAGTATAAAGAGGCATTAGAAAAAGGAAAATTTTCCATTGAGGATTGTTTTATATATTACAGGAAAAAATTAAGTAATGTAATTGTAATTCCATCTTCAATGAAGGAGTTAATGTTAAGTATATGTCATGATGATATATTAGCAGGTCATTTTGACTACCATAAAACATTAACCAGAGTAAAAAACACAGCTTGGTGGATTAACATGTCTGAGGATGTTCAGAAATATGTTGAAACATGTGATTCTTGTCAAAAATCTAAAAGATTAACAGGAAAAAGAGCTGGTTTATTACAACAAATTGAGAAAACAAAAGCTCCATGGGACATCATTAACATGGACTTTGTAACAGGTTTGCCAATAGCAGGGCATAAGAGTTATAACTCCTGCTGGGTAATTGTAGGTAGATTTACAAAGATGTGTAAATTTATTCCTACCCACAAAGAGGTTTCTGCAAAGGACTTAGCTTTTTTATGGTGGACACAAATGTTAAATTCAGCAGGTTTCCCCAAAGCAATAGTTTCTGACAGAGATCCTAAATTTACTTCTGAGTTCTGGACGTCACTTATGGATGTTTCAGGGTGTCAATTAAAACTTTCTACAGCACACCATCCACAAACTGATGGGCTAGCAGAGAGAAAGATACAAACCTTAGAAGATATGATAAGAAGATAATGTGCTTTTGGTCTTAATTTTAAAGACAATGACAAATTCACGCATGATTGGGTATCACTTATCCCAGGTTTAGAATTTGCATATAATAGTACAGTACATTCTGTCACTGGCAAAAAGCCATTTGAGTTATGGTTGGGTTATGTACCTAATACCCCTGCTAAAACTCTTAATAAGTTACCTAGATTGGATATCCATCCAGGTACTAAATCTTTTCTTCAGATGCAGGAATTATGCAGAAAACATGCTCAAGAATGTATAAATAAGGCGTTTGAGTATGAAAAGAAAAGATGGGATAAAGCCCATAAAGAACAAATGTTCAAAGAGGGTGATGAAGTCCTTATTTCCACACTACATTTCAATTTAAATGGTAATGTTAAATTGAAGAACCCATTCATTGGACCATTTGTAGTTAAAAAGATGGTTGGTAATAATGCTGTTGAGGTTATTCTATATGCACCATATGATAGAAAACATCCAGTATTTCCTATTTCTCTTATAAAACCATACCATTCTAATGATACTGCTCTATTTCCAAGAAGATCAGGAAGGCATAAACAGCAACCTGAAGAAATAGTTGAAAAGGCAGAAATTGAAAAGATACTTAAAAAGAGACACCTTACTAAAGAAAAGGGAGTTGAGTATCTCTTAAGATTTAAAAATAAATCAAGTGAATATGACCAGTGGATTCCAGAAAATGAAATCTCTGACCTTAAAAATCTCTGGAAAAAATTTACTATTAGAGCTATAGTCAATTCAATATTCTCAATGTGGGTTATTGTGGGTCTGTGAGTAGGAAAAGGTGGCAATATTAAGGGTTTTCATTTCTTGAAAATCTGTACTTAAATTTGACCAAATCCACACTTATCTAAGTGTGGATTTCTGAAACAAACTAGCCCCAACACTAATGGATTTCAAAAGTTAAAAAATTCACTTATTTCACTCAAATATGCACTTTCTCAACAAAAAAGTGCTGATTTAACCATAATTTCTCATTTCAATAATTTGTCAGCATCATCTCATTTATATTCAGCACTCTGAAGCATAAAACTTCATAAATCAAAAAATTGTAGATCATTTACATTTTTATACCATATAAGAGTTATTAATTCCTCACTCTCAAATCATGATAAGCTACCTCAATCAATGAATTCAATAGCTCTTGATCTCCTCTTAGACTCTGTTTGGTATTCTGATTGTTGGAGGCTCATCTAGAAGAAGAAAGGAAAGTACAGAATAAAATGAACTAAAAGGAAAACAAGAAGAAAGAAAAGGATAAAAACAGAAATAATAGGGAAAATAAGGGTTTTTAAGAAAAACTTTTGGATTTAAAGGTTTTATTTAAATCAAGTAAGTAATCTTACTCTCTCTCTGATATAACAAAAAAATACAACAATTGAACCACTCTTAAAGAAACCTTGTATCTAGTTATAATTTTCAATTTTAGTAGTTTAACACACTGTAATAAAATTTCTAGAAAAATACTTGAAATTGTAACAAAAATTTTAGTTAAAAATTTTAAGGTAATGTAAGCAATTCAGACTACAAGATGAGAAAACAAACCCTTTATATAGGCAAATAAGGCCCTCTGAGACATCATTAAATGTATATAAAAAATAAAAGAAGGAAAACAAATGAAATTTAAGTGTAACATAGAAATAAGTTTGCCATGTAACTATTTACTAAAACAGTAACAAAAACCCCTATGTAGCCAACCTTTTAACCCTGTAACAATGTAATAGAGTATACAGGATACTAATTTGTTGTGTAACTTAGGAATGTAACTATTGTAATTTTAAAAAAGATTACAACAGTTATTAGAAAAATAATCAGATTTAGTAAAACATAAAAATTATACTATTTGTGAAGTACCATATTAATATACTTAGTTAATATAGTATGAAGAAATATTTATTAAGTAAATTAAACTAATTTGCTATTATAATTATTATTGAAACTAAACAAGTAAGTATTTTAATAAAATCACTAAGTTATTAAAGTAAAACATTTATATTTTATTAAATAAAATTTTTAACCTGTTTAATCTTCTTTTTGACTACACAATAGTGAGTTAAAAAGGCTTATAATAATTATTGGTTTTTAGATATAAATTTTATTGCTTAACATATATATATAATTAATTAATTAAATTATAAGGTAAATTTATAATTTAAATTTTTAATTAATTAATTATTAATTTATAAACATTAAACTCATAAAAATATGAGAATTTTTATAGAATAGAATATATTTTTTATGTTTATTTACATGTATATACAATTTATATACTAATAAAATTAATATACCATTTTTTTAATTATATTAAATAATATTTTTATATAATTTTATTTAATATAATATTAAATTTGTATATATAATTTAAATACATATTAGGGGGTGTCAGTTCTGGCAAATCCGCACTTAAATTAAGTGCGGATTTCAAACCAAATCAGCACTTACAAATCAGCACTTAAATTTTGCAAAAAAGTCACTTATTTCAAAAAAGGGTGTCAGTTATGACCTCAAATCAGCACTTTTTTCCCGTTTTTTTTCACAACCACATTTTGGCCACAAAACATCCCTTCGTTTCTTACCCCATCCCTGTCACATGTGACACACTGACCTTCCTCGCTACCTACCCATCAATCCTCGGCACACACCCCTTCCTGACATTTTCAATATTTTTACCAGGCATGTTTACATTCTTTTTTACTTATTTCTTCTACTTTTTAATCTTTTTTCTTGTTATGTGCCAGTTTCATAATGCCTCCCAGACATTCCAAATCTCAAAAGGTAACTCAAAAATCTGCTTCGTCACAAAAGTCTCCTCGTAAAGCAAGGATTACATAGAAAAAAAATCAGTGACTTTTTCTATTACTTACAACTGTTTTTACAGAATTGAAAACTATGTTTCAGCTAATATTTTATGGAAGTGAACTCTGTTCTTCGCCCGAAGAACAGAGTTCATCCTCCTATTTTCACATTCTGTTTGCACCAATCTCCAACATTTTCAATATTTTGACCAGGCATGTTTACATTCTTTTTTACTTATTTCTTCTACTTTTTAATCTTTTTTCTTGTTATGTGCCAGTTTCATAATGCCTCCCAGACATTCCAAATCTCAAAGGGTAACTCAAAAATCTGCTTCGTCACAAAAGTCTCCTCGTAAAGCAAGGATTACATAGAAAAAAAATCAGTGACTTTTTCTATTACTTACAACTGTTTTTACAGAATTGAAAACTATGTTTCAGCTAATATTTTATGGAAGTGAACTCTGTTCTTCGCCCGAAGAACAGAGTTCATCCTCCTATTTTCACACTCTGTTTGCACCAATCTCCATCCCTTTCAATTCTATCAACACATGCTTGTCTTCCCTCCCCATGCCTTTTGCTATCCTCCCAGCCCCATTGTATGCCATCCTCTTTTGATCCCCATTTCACCCCTCTCAACCTCTCCCAGACCCTTTTCTTCATTTAAAATGCCTCGGAACCCTTAATCTTCCCTTCCAACTCTTTCCCAACCTTTGAGTGACTGAAAAAATATGTGTTTGCTGAAAATATGCGATTTCATGTTGAGTTGATGAAAGAAAACACAGAGAGAAAAAAAAATAAGACTTTAACAGCAAATTCAAAAACCAAAAAAATATGCAAAAAAATTTTCCATTCTCAGTGAATAATACATGCAAATTGATAATTTGAAGAGAAAGAGAAAAAAATTAAAATTGCGTTGAAAAATGTTGGAGTGTTATTGGAAGGATTTTCGCCCTTATACTAGTTGATTGAGAAATAGAAGTGTTGGATATAGTCGGAGGTGAATCAACTTGTTCATCTTCATACAGCTCTAACCATTGATCTTTGAGGTCAGCAAGTAGGTTATGAAGTATAGTGCAACACAGAATCCAGTTGATCACCGCCTCCATTTCAGATTTATTTCTAAGAGGACTTCTTAATTCCCTTAAACTAGAAAAACGGCCTTTCAAGATTCCAATAGAATGTTCAATACAGACTCTTGACTTTGCCAAATGATTGTTGAATTTGGCATTTTGACTGTCTTCTGAAGCTGCTCCCCGAAAAGCAGGAAGTACATACTTTCCATTCACATAAGCAGAATCTGAAAGAAGATACTGAGCTTCATCAAAGAATTTTTCAGGTTCATTTGAATTTTGCATTCTTTGGAAGACATAGGAGTCATGAAATGAGCCAGGATAGCCAGCGAAGAATGATATAAATTTTTTTATTACATCACATATAAGCTGAATATAAATTGAATATCTATAAAGAAGATATATTTGTTTGTGTTACCTTCAAAGAGAATGAAAGGAGTTAAAAATAATCTACTTCTTTTTACAGTCAAAGTAATTGTTTCCACCTTGAGTAGGTTTCTGGCTCAAACAAATAGTAGTACCATCAACAAAACCAATACATCCTGGGAAGCCCTCTGCTTGCATAACCTAAGATAATTCAAGTCGCTCTTCTTTTGTTGGCCAGGTGAGAAGTTGAGATTCCAAGGAGTTGATGGCAGTGATACATCGTTTGGTATAAGTGTTAACTGAACCATACCCTAAATCAAAGACATTTTCTAAACGTTTCAAAGCGGCTCCATTACCATTTGAACCCAAACGACATAGTGTGATGGCCAATTAAATTGAAGGATGTCGTTGTTCTTTTTGAGAATTATTGTGAAATATGGGATGATCCTGAATAAGCTCAACCAATTTAAGGAAACATTCCTGAGAAGTCCTGAACAGCTGTCTAAAACTGGGTGTAGATAGGTTAAGAAGTGTTTGGATGGTGTACTTGGGGGTATGAAGTACTTGAGGCTTTCTGGGAAGAAGGTAACGTTTCCTGGCCATTTTTGATAAAACGACAAAATCTTCTTCTAGATCAGAATCGGAATCAGAGTCCAAGAGCAGTTCAAGCGCCATGAAAGTCATTGCTATATGTAATTTATCACGATTTGAAAGTGAGGAAGGCATGACTCTTATATGATATGATATGAAGATGTAAGTGATGTACGATGTTTTGAGTTATGAAGTGTTATTCTGCGGAGTGCTGCGTATGAATGGGATGATGCTGACAAATCAGTGAAATGGGACTTGATGGTGAAATCAGCACTTTTGGTTGAGAAAGTGCGGATTTGAGTGAAATAAGTGACTTATTTCATTTTGAAATCCACCAGTATTGGGGCTAGTGTGTTTTGGAAATCCGCACTTATTTAAGTGCGGATTTGGTCAAATTTAAGTGCGGATTTGTAAGTGCGGATTTGCCAGAACTGACACCCCCTATTGTGTTATATTTATGTTCAAGTAATTTAACAAAAGGTTCACTGGACTCTTAGAATAGCCTGGCTGACACTGATTCTGATTTTGAAGAAGATTTCCTTTTTTTATCAAAAATAGCCAGTAAAAATTACCTTCTTCCAAGAAAGCCTCAAGTACTTCATACCCCCAAGTAAACCATTCAAAATATTCTTAAACTTATCTGTGCCCAGCTTTACAAAGTTGTATTACTACCTTCTTTTGATTCACAAATCTTACTTCCCACTGGGATACACTCCATCACAATTCCAATAATACTCCAATATTTCTCAACACCACCATTTTAATTTTTTTTCATACTCTTCAAATAATCAATTTGCATGTATTATACTCTTGTATTTGTAATTTCATTTTTTCATATTGAATTTTATTTTGAATTTTCAGTGAAAGTCTCTTTTTCCCTGTCTCATTTTTTTTCACCACCTCAACATGAAATCACATATTTTCAGCTATTGCATCATTTCTTAGTCTTTCTTTTTTCTTTCATCCCCAATATCCTTTTCTTCCTCTCCTTAATCATCCCACAAAGAATTTGAATTCTTTTTTTTTTCTCATCACATCTCTCCTGGTAAGTCATTTTTTCCCTCTTTATCTTGATATTTCTTAATTGTTATTATTTTTCCTTTTTTTTTTATTTTTTTTTCATTTTTCTGGTAAGTGGTTTTGTTTCTCATTTTCAAGGTAAAATTAATTTTTTTCTCCCTCTTTTCTTTCTTTTTTTAGCTCCATCACCCTACTCTTGATCCCTCCTTGGCATGGTCATTATCCCCCCTCCCCCTTTTTTACTTTGTTTTGCTTCTATGTCATTTAAACACATCAATTGCACATTCTTTAAGCATTTCACTTGCTCCATGTTAAATTTCCCCCAAAATTCCAACTTCACTCTTTCTCACTCTATTTTTCCTACCTTTCAATCAAGGTAAGTTTCATATCCTTTTTTTCATGCATATATGATATCTCTTTCCTTATATGAAAATTTCAAACTTAAATATATGTAGGACTCTTATCTGGATAACAGTGGATTTATTCAACTCCTCATGTTGTCATTTTCATTATCACTTTTCAAGTTTTTGTAATATTTTGAAAATCAGAGGTGGAATTAGGTTTAGGTTTACCAAAATATAATTTCCTTATGACTGAAGACTTTCCTGAAAGCTATCTTTCATATCCTACAAATGGATTTGAATTAGGTTCAGTGGTTTCTGAGATATTGACCTTTAAAGTTGAGCTTTTTCCCCAATTTGACTTTTTTTATCTCATATTTTTATATAAAAAATTAGGTTTAGATTTATTCAAATCACATTGCCTTTAAGCTAAAGATCCTCCTGAAGCCTATTTTTCATTTCCCACAAACATATTTGAATTTGGTTCAGTTGTTTCTGAAATATTGACTTTTAAAGTTGAGCCTTTTTTCCAAAATTCACTTTATATATTTCATGTTTTTATATTGCATAATTAGAGAATAAGGATTTTGAAACTCTTCTCTGATGATGATCTACAATTTTATCTTCCTTTTTTTGGTATTTTCATCATTGATTTTCAAGTTTTTGTGCAATTTTTAAAATCAGAGTCAGAATTAGGGTTGGGTTTATTCAAATCTAATATTATTTTAGCTGAAGATTCTTCTGGAGCCTATCTTTCATCTCCCACAAACAGATTTGGTTTGGTGGCTGCTGAGATGTTGACATTAAAGTTTGAGCCTTTTTTCCCGATTTCACTTTTATTTATTTCATAATGCATTTATCTTTCCAGATTCCTCAAGCTACCTTTCTCTTTACTTATGATTCTGCCCTTTCATCAAGGTGTGTTTTTCTCTTTTTTTTACAATTTTCATATGTCTTACCCTTCACTCATTTTGGCTTCTCTTATCAGATCAGTCAAAAGTTTCTCCAACTAATAAACAAGATAAGAAAAAGTGTAAAAGTAATAAATTTAATAAAACTCTAGGTAGATCAAAAAGTATGGGTATTTGTTAAGTCATCAAATATTTATTATTCTTTCATAAATTTTTAATAAATAAATATGATATTTCAGTTTACTAAACTAAAGTAATGGTCCAAAAACCTTGTGTTGTATAAACAGTAATCATGACAACATTAATTTGCTTCATGTGGTTCCTCTAGCCTATACCTGTGGAAAGTCCCAAACTTAGTTTCTAGACTTTTCCTTAATTTTGGCTTGAGGAATTTTTGTTTCTTTAAAACTAGTAAATTTGACTTATCTTATTTATTTTTTTATTGATTTATGTAATTATTTTAAATTTTGGTGACTTTCACCCTTTACTTCAATAAAATGCAGGGGAGGGTATTGCAAAATTTTCTAAAAAAATGTATAGAATTTTTTTGACTTAGCTCTATTAAGAAATGTGAATTAGTGTTGAGTTGATAAAGTATGTTGGTGATGACGATTTTTTCACAGGTGTCAGTATTCTTTTACCATCTGAAATTTCAGAAATTGTAATATTTTAGAATCCAGTAAGGATATATGGTGTTATCAAAATCTCATGATATAAATATCATTGATAAGATTAAAATTAATTATTAAATAATGAACCAAAAAAATATTCATTTTCTCATAGAGAGGACACATGACATTGAGATTTTTGGAAACAGTAGTAATTCTATTCTCCAAATTATCATCATCAATACCAAAGCCAGTGAAATTTGAAGTGAAATCATTCTTTATATATATTGATTGATAAATTTTTAACCTCTCCTTCATTTTCTTAGTATTGATTTCAATTCTCTCTTTTGTTTTCTTTTTAGCTTCATTTGCCATCATCAAGAAGCCATTGACCCTTGATGAAGGTGATTATCTGATTTAGGTGGACTTCTCACATTCCAAACATGAATCATGTTTTGATTTAATTGTGAGGATGTTGATGATGATGAGATAATCTTCCTTTTTTAGCTTTCCAGACTTTTATTTCTCAGGTGAGGGGCTTGCATTACAGGAAGACCTTTGTGATGAAGCATTTTTTTTGAGTTTCCTTTTCAGTGTTGAATTTTCTGGGAGGCATTATGAAACTGGTATGTTACAAGAAAAAATTAAAAAAACAAGAAAAAAACATGCCTGGTTAAAATTTTGCAATAAAATGTTTCAAATCTCAGTGACATGTGTGTTGCAAGGATTGATGAGGGGATGGAGGTCAGGATGACATATGTGACAGTTACAGGGTGGGGAAAGAAGGGATGATGTGGGAAAAATGTAATTTTGATGAAAAAACTGGGGAAAAGTGCTGATTTGAGGTCATAACTGATACCAATTTTTGAAATAAGTGACTTTTTTGCAAAATTTAAGTGCTGATTTAGTTTGAAATGTGCACTTAAGATAAGTTCATATTTTTCAGAACCAACACCCTCTATTAAGGGGTCTTTGATATGGTAATGATGTTTGGTAAAAGGGTCAATGAGAGGTGGATTTTGCTATATAAATAGTGTTGGTTTTGATTCAACATTCTTTAGAATTAAATTATAATATCACTGTGATAGTAGTTAAATTTATAGTAATATATATTGTGAAATAATTTTATTCTTCCTTTTCTTAATAATCATTTCTTAATAAATCCTAAATCCTTAAATCATTTCCTTTGGTTTTTAAGTTTTCAACCCTTCATGATATTTCTTAAATATTAGTATCACCTTTTAATCAATATTAATATTCCCCTCAAACATATCTCAAAGAATGATAAGTTCCTGCAACATATTGTTGAACTACTTTTTCAAGGTATTTCTCTGTGGCTTGAAGAAGTTTCAGCTCTCCTTACCTGATCTCACTTACTCAGGAAAACCCTCAACCCTGTATGTAGGTTGTCCAATGACAGTAAAACATTATTCTCAGTAGCTCTTATTCTTTGTACTACAAAATATTTTCAGGTGCTAAATCTGAATGCCATCCATTCAAAGCACTCCTCCCACAGGGGCTAATACTATAGCTCATTCTAGAGGTAGACAATGAATACAACCTGTTTCCTGAACTCCCTCCCTTGTACCTTTCTATATAAGGGAAAGAGAAAACTCAATCCAATCTGTGGAGGATATTCCTCAGGATTTTGAAGATTCTAGTTAAGAATAAGAAGGAAAGGACACTATGTATGGGGTACCTTTTTCCCCAGATACAAGTTCTTCAGGCAAACCTTTAGATCCTGGTCCATCTGCTTCATTGGAAGCATCCATGAAGCTTTTTGTAAAAACAATTTTGAATCCTACCCCTTCTTAAGGATCTTGATTAAAAACTACTTCAATGAGATCCTCTGATAAATTTGATGGAGAACATCCAGAATGATTATGGCCTTTCTTGAAAACTTGCAAGTTACTGTTCAATAATGACCCCCAAAACTTCAACACCAACCACTACAAGGTTATTTATGCTTCTTCATTTTTTGTTGGAAAAGAACAAGATGGTTTGAAGCTTATATTCTCTTTCTTTCTTCAATGAGGACCCATTTACTTATCAATAATTTAGAAAAGTTTGAGGACCAACTGTCTACATTGTATGGTGACCCAAATGATACTGATAATTTGGAAATCAAACTTTACGTCCTTTGCATGAACCATAATGGTAAAGCTTTTGAATACATCTCAAATTTAAGGTCCGTACAAGCTTCAGTATGTTGGAATAATTCAGCTTTAAAGTATCATTTCTAAAAGGTTCCACCCTCAAAGATTCTGAATTAATTAAATCTTCATGGTCAAAAAATAATCACTTTGGCAAATTTTATGGATTGGCCTCTTGAGCTCAATGGTGCTTATCAAGAACTAGTCTAACATTAATTCCACTGCCATAAATCAACTAAAGGTTATAATCAGAAATTTGGACATTCTTTTAATCACTCCTTTCAAAATAAATCCTCATTGACTCAATCCAAACCCAGTCTAAAGGGTAAGGTTAAAACTTTATATAAAATCTCATCCCCCAAAGATATCAGTAATGTATTGAAAACAAAAAAGTCTTAACACAGTGACTAAAAATAATGCTTATCCTGTTCCTCTTATGTCATTACTTCTTACTTTATTTAATGGTGCTAATTTCTTTTCAAAAATTGATCTCAGAGGGTCTTATAACCTTATATGTATTGCAGAAGACCATGAATCTTTAACTGAAATGTGCACCAGATTTTCTAGTTTTAAATATTTAGTTATGCCCTGTGGATTGTGTAATGCACCATATACTTTTCAAACTTTTTTCAATGAAAAATTTCATGATGATGTCAAACAGTTTTTTGTTTTATATTTATATGACATATTAATTTTCTTTAAGACTCTCAACAAACATATTGAACTTGTCTGACAAGTTCTAAATTGACTTGGTAAAAACAGTCTCTACATTAAGCTCACTAAATGTGAATTCTACCTAAAATCAGTTTTCTTCTTAGGATTTACTTTTTCCACTGATGTTCTATTCATGGATGATAAAAATGTCCAAAAAGTATTGTAATGGCTGGAGCCAAAAACTCTAAAATCCTTACAAGGATTTTTTGGGTTTTCAAATGTCTATAGAAGATTCATGACATATTACTCTAAAACTATTACAAATCTTACTTCTCTTCTTAGGAAAGATATTACCTTTGTTTTTACCAATACAGAATGAAATGAATTCAAAGCAATGAATACTTAACTTACTAAAGCGTCAATTCTTTGACATTTTGATCCTAGTGATTTGAAAATAATAAAGACAGAGTCTAGCAGTTATGCTATAGAAGGGGTCATATTCCAACTCAATCCTTAAAAAATTTTGTTTTAACCTGTTGCTTCTGAGGCATCCAAACTCATTGTGTCAGAATTAAACTACAAAATTCATGATAAGTAATTATTACCTATTGTTCATTGTCTTAAAAAATGGTGCTCTTTTCTTTTCAGTCTTAGTAGTTCTTTCCAAATTCTAAATGATCACAATTCTTTAAAATAATTTATGTCTTCAAAAGTTCTATCTAAACATCAGGCTAGGTGGGCTGAATTCTTATCTGAATTTAGTTGTACTATTACCTGCCACCCAGGTAAAAGTTGTGTAGTTCCTGATATTTTTTCACTTCAGGACAATCTTTACCTGCAGTGGGGGGAGGTATTTACAGACAGAAATCCAAAAAGATGTAAAATGAATCTTTAACAAATCAATATTAACAATTTATCACCTTAATGCAACAACAACTCAATCAATTCATGATCCACTATTCAACATTCTAGAAGCTCAGTTGAAGGATGATTATTGTTAAGTATTAAAGAGCCAAATACTCTTGAAGAAAGGGACCATGAGATTTAGTATAGAATCAGGTATATTAGTCTTTGAATGTAGAGTAGTCATACCTGACAATAAGGATATAAAATTATGGATTTTAAATAGTTGACATGATTCACCATTAGTTTTTCATTTTGGGGTTGATAAAGTCTACAATTTAATAGTGAGGGATTTTTCCTGGCCAGGTATGACCAGAAAAATCAGGGACTATATTAAATCATGTTACAAATTTAATAAAGACAAGGTAGCTTGACACACAAAGTATGGGTTGCTTCAACCACTTCTGATTTCCTTTAAACCTTGGAACTCAATTTTGATGGATTTCATTTCTCAATCACCCCCATTAGATACTTTTGATACTATATTAGTCATAGTTGATAGATTCTCTAAAATTTCTATTTTTATTAAAACTAGTACTAATGCTACAACAGAATATTTATTTTATAAACATGGATTACCTTCTGGTATTATTTCTGATAGAGGCTCTCTTTTTGCTTCTACTTTCTGGACTCAGCTTTGTCAACAAATAAATATTATGAGGAATCTTTTTACCACCTATCATCCTGAAAAATATGGGAAAACTGAAAGATTCAATCAAATCCTCAAACAATATCTTAGAATGTATTTTAATTATCAACAAGAAGATTGGACCCCATGGTTACCATTCATCAAGTTTTCCTACAAAAACTCAACACATTCTTTGACAAAGAAATCTCCCTTTGAAAAATTCTATGGACAACATCCTCAATTCAATCCATTTCACATAGTAATGAATTATTCTGCTGAAAATTATCTTTTATTCATTGCACAAATTCAAGGAAAACATTAATTTAACCTTAAAGAGGCAATCCAAAGATATAAGGAACAGGCCAGCAAACATCAACAATCTGCTCCACTTTATAAAACAGGTTAAAAAGTATAGCTCAACTCTAAAAATATTCAAACAGCTTGACCATCAAAGAAACTATCAGAGAAGCTCTTGGGGCCATTTGAAATAGACTCTGAAGTCTCTAAAAATGAATTTCAACTCAAGCTATCCTCAAAATAGAAATCAATTTACCCTGTCTTTCATGTATCTCCCTCTGGAACTAGCTCAATAAATATACCTGGACAAGAACCAGTCAAAGTAGAAGATCATCTAGAGTGGGAAGTAAGTCAGATACTTTGATTTAAGAAGGCACTAGGGGAAAATTCAATACCTTGTGGAATGAGAAGGGTATCTTGATGACTTAAATAAAACATCCTGGGAACCAAATTTTAATTGTTCTAAGGCACCTGAACTTTTATAATCTTTTCATTTAAAATACCCTCCTAAACCTAAACCTTAAAACTTATTTTTCTTTTTTCTTAATTTTAATTTTTTTTTTCTAAATCTAAAATTTTTTTCTCTTTTCTTATTTTTTTTTCTTTCCTAAAATCTAAATGAAAACAAAATTAAATTAAAATTAAAACTATACAAAAACCTAAAATTAAAACAAAAAACAAAAAACAAAAAAACAAACAAAATAATTAAAATTAAAATTCATTTCTTGAATATTGTAAATCAATTTATGTTCTTTCCTTTTCTTCTTTCAATTCTTCTTTCTTTAAAACAAACTTTTAAACATAAATTAACTCAATTCTAAATCTTTAAAAAAATTCATTTCTTTCTTCAAAATTTAAATTACAAATCTCACTCAACTTGAAATTATCTCTGAAAAAAATTTCTTTCCTTTTCAATTTTTTTCTTTTCTTCTAAATTTTTCAAAACTTTTCTTTTCTTTTTTTCTCCTTAAACAACCTAAGTTAAAATCAAACTAAACCATAATGATATTAAATAAAATTAAATTAATAAATTTAAAAAAAATTCTTTTCTTTTCAAAAACTTTTTTTCTCAAACTTATCTCATTTTCTTTCTTTTCTTAAATAAATTTCTTTTTACACACATTTTTTTCCTATTGCTTTTTACAAAACTATGACCAAATTCAAAATAAAAATAATACAAAAAATTAAAATAGCCAAAATAACTATATACCAATGTTTTCTTTTCATCTTTTCTATTTTCTCTTTCTTTTCCTTTTTTCTTCCTCTCTTCTAAATTTTCTCTTCTGACACACAAAACAAATGCATGGACACACAGGCAGTACATGGCTGTTTGAATTGGCATGTGGGAACGCCTCCATAAGCTCTAGGGTGAGGTGGGGTTGGAATGGGATTGTGCTGTTCAGACATTCATAAAAGGTTTTATATTTTAAATAAAATAAGAAAAGGGTTATGGAGTTGTGTGAAATAACAAGAAGAGTTCTCATGCTCAACAGAGCTTGAATTTTATACCTGGGGATCTGACATGCAACATGTGACCCTTGGAGCAAAAGCAGCTCATTAAGTCCATAATCCAGGGCACAATTGTCTCAACTAAATCCTCCATGCCCAAAGCACAGAAGCAACATTTTCTTAGAAACTGTGTTTCCTTTGTGTTCTCAATCCAGAATTGGTTATTTGACTGTGCTTTTTCTAAATGCTAAATCTAAATTAGTTGATTGATTTCAATTATGTGCTTATAGTTTTCAAATTAAGCAAATTGACTTACTATTAGTAGTACTATGGTTGATGTGATATTCTAAATGTGGGTTATTGGGTGTCTGAGGGTCATTAACAGGTCTGTGAGTAGGAACAGGTGGCAATATTAAGGGTTCTGTGATATGGTTATGAAGTTTATTAAAAGGGTCAATGGGAGGTGGAGTTGTCTATATAAATGGTGTTGGTTTTGATTCTACATACATTAGAATTAAATTATAATATTGTTGTGATAGTTATTAAGTTTATAGTAATATATAATTGTCTATTATTGTTTCCTTCCTTTTCTTAATAATTGTTTCTAAATTGATCCTAAATCCTTAAGTCATTTCCTTTGATTATTAAGTTTCCAACCCTTCATGGTATTTCTTAGATTATTTGTATCACCTTTAAATCTATATTAATATTCTCCTCAAACATATCTGGAAGCAGGATAAGTTCCTGATATATATCTTTGAACTACTTCTTCAAGGTATTCCTCTGTGCCTAAAAGTAGTTTCAACTCTCCTTACCCATCTCACTTACTCAGGAAGACCCTCAACCTTGTGTATAGGTTGTCTGGTGACTGTCAGAGGATTGTTGTTGCCTTTATGTGGCTGTGTATGCAGCCAAACTTAATCTGAGTTTAATGTGGTGTGTCATAGGTGTTACATTAGCTACTAAGAATGCACCATTAATTTTTTCCAGATCTTCCCTTTTCAATGGCAGAAAATATCCAATACACTATCACCAGGGTTGGTGTATGAGAAAATTGAAATAGCTTAACCAATTTCAAAAAAAAACAAAAACAAAAACAAAAAGTGCAATAATAATTAAGGTGTTTCATTTTTTATCATACATGAATTTAATGGCAGGTTGAAGTACAGCTATATTATAGAAATGGTTTGTGCAAAAACCAAAATTGTGAACAGAGTGACCAAGCACTTTAGGCACCAAAATCTAACAGATCCTGAAAATTTTTCATCAAAAGACTTTAAACTTGTACATAACCACTGAGGATCTGTAAGCCAGGCTATTCCAGGAGTCCAGTAAATGATATGTAACTTATAAGACCTGAAAGAGGGGGTAAGAATTGTATTTAATGTATATAAATTAATATTTTATTGCATAATAAAATTATATAAGTATATAAGGGTTATATTAATTTTATTGGTTATATAAATTTTTTATACATTTAAATTAAACATAATATATTATATTCTACAAATAATGGCGCATTTTTTATGTATTTAATAATTATAAATTTATATTTAATTAATTAAAAACATATATTATAATTATAAGTGTAAAATTTACTTATAATATAATTAAATTAATTATTTATATTTATATATTAAATATCATTTTTTATAGTATTAAACAATAAATAATGACGCTTCTTTTGACCTATAATTGTGTCAGGAAAAACTAATTAATACTGAATTGAAATAAATTACATATTTGTTGCGTCAGAATATTTTTGTTTCACTTAAAAATCCTTAAATCAGACTGTACCATCTGTTTTGAATGATTTTTCTCATAGTTCCTATGTTCCAGGCTTGTTTAGTTATTCACTATTTTTACTTACTGATTTGGGAATTAATGGTGGGAAAATTGGATTCTTAATTGGGGTTTTTAATTATTTGTTTCATATTTTTCTCTACATTGTTATGTTTCACTTACTCTTTGATATACTTGTTTTATCCTATTATAATTCTTGTATTTACAAAAATAGTGGCGCTTCAGAGGACCCATTGCCTATAAAAGGGCCTTGGATGATCCCCTGTAGTCTCATCACTTACTATACACTCAACAATTTAAAGATAATTTTATTACGCTTATTATTATTTTTTATTAGTATTACATTCTAATTAAAAATTCTAAATAACAATTTAAAGGTTGCCTTAATTCTGATAGTAATCATAGTGTTTGCCGCGCAGAACTCTTACTTGAAATAATATTAATATTAATAAAACCAATCTTGTGTCACCTCTCAAATCACTCATTGTTGCTTTCTCTTCAATAGATTAAATAATTTCATTTATTTTTATTTCTTTTATTTCTCAATCACTATTTCCTTCTTGTCCTCCTCTCTTTTCTTCCCTCTTCTCTTATCTCTTCTAGACGACTGACCGACAACTGAGGGCCTTTCCAAACGACAACGACAATCGAGCCTGGCGACAAACGACAAACGCACGGACCATCTAGAAAAAACAGAATTTTGCTGCGACTGTGTTTCGAACTTGGGTTCGATTTCTTAGGTTTATATTATATTAATTCATATATTATTTTGAAGTGATTTTTCGATCACTATAGTAAGTTCACCTTTGCACCTCTCACTCATATTACTATATTTTTACTGCAATAACAGTGATTGTGGCTTAATTGCTGATTCACTGAGTGTAAGTGTTCAATTATTAAAAAAAAAAATTTCCTAGTTGACCATTATAGAGTGTTAAATCCTCTTAGTCCTAGAAGAATTGACATTATTATTAATACAAATTGAATTATTAAATTAATTTTTTTTTTATTAATTATTGTTAATTTTGGTTGACTTAAAAGTACTTTGTGCTTATTCCCAAATATATTGCCATATTTAATATTGGTAATTAATTGGTTGAATTAACTTTATTGTTTATTCCCAATTTAACCTTGCAATCCATTTTATTAATTAATTTTTTATAATTATTACTTTATATTAAAAAAATTTTTTTTTATAATTTAATTAATAAAATTTTTTTATTTCTGGAGCAATTATTAACTAACTTTTATTATTTTTTTTAAAAAAGTTAATTAATCTTCCCACTATTATGTCCAACAATTTGGCTGAAAAAATGGATAACATGCAAGTGGATGAAATTGAAATTGACTATGATGCTGATACTGTGAGTTCTTCTAAAGTTGGACATAAAAAATCTTATGCTAACACGAAAAATTCACATAATTCAAGATGTGGAAATGACAGGAAATGTAAACAAACCAAACCCCCTTCCCCCAGCACAACAGAAGGAAGTAAAGCCTCTAGTACCTCAAGAAGGTCTTCCAAAAGGATTCAAAATAAAAAATCTTCCTCTGCCACAACAAATCAGCAACCTGTCCAGTCATATAAAAGAGTTGAAGACAGAAAATATGACATACAAAGCAAAAGTAGACACCTTGTGGGATCAGGTTCAAGAACTCAGGAACCAGAATCAGGCCCAGGCCCCTCCTCAGTTGCCTCCCAATCAGCCTCAGTTTCAGGCTCAACCTTCACAGCCACCCAGCTTAACCATCCAAAATCCAAATACTATGGAAGTAGAGCAATGGAAATGGGATTATCTAATGAGTCACTACCACCAGAATGTGCAAAACCCTCCTCATCATCAGCCTGGCCCATCCAGAACACCCAATTTCCATCTACCTCCTCATCCCTACCAACAAGGCAGGAGAAAGAAGGCCCAAGCACAATCCCAAACCCAGTCTCAGGGGAAGTTTCCTCCTCTGCCATGGTAAGTAATTTGGTTGATAGTCACTTGGGTATGTTTTCAAATAAATCTTCTTCTGCAGGTAATATTATTGAACATGGTGAAAGAACAGTTAAACCTGTTAAAAGACAGCTTCCTGTAACTAGTAGCCCTATTGATGTAATTAGCAAATTGTCATTTGATGAACCTTTACATTTAACTTCTACTTCTTTAATTAATCCTTCTCTTGAAATTAAAAATGATTCTGTTCCCCCTGAAATCTATACCTTAATTGAAAAAACTTCTGAGGAAATATTGAAAGATACCCTTGATTTTAATGTTGTGAAAGACAAACATTTGAGAGATATGTTAATCCATGAAAATGATAGATTAAATAATTTACACTTGCAATGTAAAGTGAGTTCTTCTGTACAAGATACAGCTTATTTAAAAATCAAAGAAACCTTGATTATTATTCTTAGTCAACAAAAACAAATAAGAAGTGACCATAGAGCTATCTCAGATAGAAATATCAGTCTACATAAGACCTTGAGTGAATTGAAACCCCTTATTGAAGAAAATCATTCATTCAAAAATGAAATAAAATCTCTGCAAAATGAGTTTAAAAATCTAAGAAATGATTTCCATGCACTAAGTGCCAAACACTCAGTTTCTGAGGACAGAAATGTTTTATCTCTTGCAAAAGTAAATGACCAGATGTCTGAAATTCCAAGAATAAGAAACTATGTGTCTGACCTGCAGGAAAAATTCTCAACCTTAACCATCAATAATGAATTAAATGAGAATGCTGTCAATAAGCTGTATAAAAATAAAGGAAAAAAACCTGAGCAAAGTTCATCCTTTCTTCCTCATATTTCAACCATTAAACAAACTGACAATGAGTCTGTAAAATCTTTTGCTACTAGCAAAAAATCTTGTGATGGTCATGCACCAGCTGTTTCTGTAAATAATGAAATTTCTGAACACCTGGCTAAACTTCAGGAATTATTAATAATGAATAATTCAAACCAAAAAGTGGACCATCCCAGTAGTCAGAAAAATTGGCCTAAGTTAGGCCAATATCCTACCTTTGATGGTGATTCTTCCTCTGATTGGCAACACTTTATCCAAAGAATTGATAATTTAAAGAGATCTTATAAACTACCTGATGAGGAAATTGTTTCTAAGCTAATTTCTTTATTTTCTAATGTAGCCTTGATGTGGTATGAATCTGTTCTTTTAGATAACAATCATTATACATGGAATGATTGGAAATCCTTGATTGAGAATCAGTTTGGTGGTTCAAAATTCAGGTTAGCTCAACAGAGAATGTATGAGAATACTAGATATGTATCCTCCTCTGTTGAAAAGCCCATTGTTTTTCTGATGAAAATAACAAAAATCCTTAGAGCAATTGATCCAAAGATGGATTATGATATTTGGAGAGATAAAATCATGTATAAATTACCAAATTCTCTTAGGGATTTGATTGTGGCTAGAACTGAGCATGTAAGGGAAAATTCTTCTTTCATTAATATCTGTAATGAGGTACTGCTCAACCATAGATATGAACCAAAGAATTACCTTGGTAAATCTTATAATGATCAGAATAAAACTTCTACAAAGCTCCCAGAAAAATCTGGTAAACCCTCTGCCCCAGTTGCACCTAAAAAATATGCAACAAATACTTGTTATAAATGTAACAAACCGTGGAAGAAGGGTCATGTTTGTGACAAGAAAATTCATCTTGTTGAACAAAATGAAAACACTGATGAAGTTGAACTTGATGTCAATAATTCTTCCAGTGAATGTGAAAGTAATATCTCCTATGAAAATGATTCTGTTAATGATTTTTTAATGTTGGAACAAGATGTCCATTATTTAAATAATATATCTGAAGAATGTGTATTAGATTTATCTTCAGTAGAAAATGCTGAGATAATTAAAGATATTACTAACAATTCTATACCTATATCCCCTTTAAAGGCACCTGTTATCATTAATGGTAAAAATGTTGATGTAGTTCTTGATTCTGGTGCTGGAGGAAGTGTAGTGTCTGAAAGAGCTTTGGCTTCAGTGGATAAGGAATATTTGAGTAAATTATTACCTATAACTTCTGAAAAATGGAGAGGGTATGGTTCTACCTTATTTCCTATTGGCAAATACAAAACCTCTGTATTCTTCAAATATAATGGTGGTTTTGTCAGAGCTATTTGTGAGTTTGTTGTCATGAAAAATGATAATTTGAGCAATTGGTTTATTATGGGAAATGATATTTTAACCATGTTTGGTGTGAAACTGGACCCAGCAAATAATTGCTTTACCTTAGGAATGAATGGGAAAAGGAAATTCAAAATTTCCTCTCCTAGAACTTCTGGGCATTTGTTGAAATCTTGTAACTCGCTGATCCAGTGTAAAGGTAGAACAACAACTGAAATGGATGATTTATTACATGAAATATATACTGCTTCCTTTGGTGATCAGTTGACTAGTGAACAAAAAGATTCTATTGTTGCCTCTATTACCTCTTTCCCTATGGCTTTTGCTCATGGTTCTCATGTCTTGGGAATTGTTCAGGAAGAGATGAAAATTACCTTATCCTGTAACTTGAGTGATATTCCTCCTAGTCTTAAGAAAAAACCATATCCTGCTTCTCCATCAAAAAGAAAAGATATTGAAGATAATATTGAAACATTATTAAAAATGAATATCAATGAGAAAGTGGATGTCACCCCCAAATATTGTGTCATCTCCCCAGTCTTGATTTCTTATGAAAAAGATAAAGCTAGATTATGTGGAGATTACAGAGCTTTAAACACTTATACTGTTGATGATATTTATCCTTTACCCAGAATTAATTCAATACATGCTACCTTGCAAGGTGCAAAATTTATTAGTTGTCTGGATGGTAATAAAGGTTATCATTAAGTTCCAGTTGAGAAAAATTCTCAAACTTTTTTGCTTATTGCTACTCATATGGGAATATATAAGTATGTTAGGATTCCATTTGGCCCTAAAAATGCTCCTTCAGTTTTCCAGAAAGTTATGGATAACACTTTCCATCAAGAAATTATTGAAGGTTGGCTCATGGTTTATATTGATGATATTATTGTTTTTTATAAAACTTTTGATGAACATATGATTCACTTGAATAGAGTTTTCCAAAAAATGGATGAAATCAATATGACCTTATCTTTAAAAAAGTGTAAATTTGGTTTTCAATCTTTGAAAGTCCTTGGCCATGTTGTGTCAGGCTTACAAATTTGTGTAGACCATAAAAAAGTTGCTGCCATTCAAAATGTGAAAGCACCAACTTCTGTAAGAGAAATCCAAAGTTTTTTGGGTATATGTGGCTATTATAGACAATATATTAAAAATTATCAGGTCATAGCCTTGCCTCTTACAAAACTGACCAGAAAAGATGTTGCTTTTCTCTGGAATAATGACTGTCAAAAAGCTTTTGATACATTGAAAAGTTGCTTAATGACAGCCCCTATATTGGCTCTTCCAGATTTTAGCAAGCCATTTGTCCTATATACAGATGCTAGCTTTATTGGTCTGGGTGCTGCCCTTCACCAGAAGCAAATTATTAATGATAAATCCTCAGAAGTTGTAATTTGTTATATTTCAAGAACCTTAAGAAATAGTGAATTGAAATATGGTGCCACTCAATTGGAGTACTTAGCAGTTGTTTGGGCCCTTGAGAAGCTTCATTACTATTTGGATGACCAAATATTTGAGTTGGTAACTGACTGTAGTGCTGTGAAGTCCCTCTTAAACCTAAAGACACCTAACAGACATATGTTCAGGTGGCAACTTGCTGTTCAATAATATAGAGGACGGATGACAATTATCCATAGAGCTGGAAATTTTCACTCCAATGTTGATATGCTCTCCAGATTGCCTCTGCCAAATAATTACTCAAATCCTGCTTATGTACCTGAAGATGATACTGTTCATATCCATGGTATATTTATAGTTGATATGGAAGAGGAGCTATTACAATTAATACTGGATTCATATGATAAGGATTCTGATTTAAATAAATTGGTTACTATCTTAAATGATCCTAAGAATGCTTCAATTCAAGCATTAATAAAAACTCTTCCTGCAAAGTATCAAAATGCTTTGAATAAAGGAAAGTTTTCTATTGAAGATGGTTATTTATATTATAGAAGGAAGCTTACTAATGTAATTGTAATTCCTCCTTCTATGAAAGAAACTATCCTCAAACTTTGTCATGATGACATATTAGCTGGTCATTTTGATCTTGAAAAAACATTGATTAGAATCAAAAACACTGCATGGTGGGCTAATATGTCTGAAGACACAAAATTATATGTTGAATCTTGTGATTCCTGCCAAAAATCTAAAAGGTTAACAGGTAAGAGAGCAGGGTTATTACAACATATTGAAGCACCTAATGCTCCTTGGCAAATCATTAATATGGATTTTGTCACTGGTCTTCCTGTTGCAGGTAAAGACAGCTTTAACTCTTGTTGGGTAATAGTGGATAGATTCACAAAAATGTGCAAATTTATTCCAACCCACAAAGATGTATCCACCAAAGAATTAGCTTTCTTATGGTGGTCTTACATGTTTAATATTATTGGTTTTCCAAAAGCCATTATCTCTGATAGGGATCCAAAATTCACTTCTGAGTTTTGGACCTCTTTGATGGATATTTGTGGCTGTGAGTTAAAATTGTCTACAGCTCACCATCCTCAGACTGATGGTCTAGCTGAAAGAATGATTCAAACTCTGGAAGATATGATTAGAAGGTATTGTGCCTTTGGTTTAGAATATAAAGACAATGACAGATTTACTCATGATTGGGTCACTCTATTGCCTGGTCTTGAATTTGCATATAATAGCACTTTTCATTCTGTCACTGAGAAAAAGCCTTTTGAGCTTTGGTTGGGTTATGTCCCAAACACTCCTGCTCAGATTCTCAATAATAAATTACCTAAATTGGAACTACACCTTGGTGTAAAATCTTTTATGCAAATGCAACAGCTATGCAGAAAACATGCTCAGAGCTGTATTGATAAAGCATTTGAATATGAAAAGAAAAGATGGGATAAATCCCATAAAGAATACACATTTAACAAGGGTGATGAAGTGTTGATCTCTACTGTCCATTTCAATTTACAAGGTAACCACAAATTAAAAGATCCTTTTGTAGGCCCATTTGTTGTTAAAAGAATGGTTGGTGATAATGCAGTAGAAGTTGTATTGTATTCTCCATATGATAGGAAACATCCTGTTTTTCCCACTTCTTTGCTTAAGCCTTATACTTCCAACAGTGACTTATTTCCCAAAAGAAGTGGAAGACCTAAGAAAAACCCTCAGGAAGTCACAGAAACAGCAGATATTGATAAAATTCTCAATGATAGAATTATCACTTCTGAAAGAGGTACTGAATATTTATTGAGATATAAGAACAAATCATCTGAACATGATGCATGGATACCTGGCAAGGAGATTTCAAATCTGCCTACTCTGTTGAAAAAGTTCAAAAAGAAAAAATCTTAGCATTTTTTTTATTGTTTTTTTAGAGTGAGGGAGTGTCAGCCAGGCTATTCCAGGAGCCCAGTAAATGATATGTTAACCTATAGGACCTGAAAGAGGGTGTAAGAATTGTATTTAATGTATATAAATTAATATTTTATTGCATAATAAAATTATATAAGTATATAAGGGTTATATTAATATTATTGGTTATATAAATTTTTTATACATTTAAATTAAACATAATATATTATATTCTACAAATAATGGCGCATTTTTTATGTATTTAATAATTATAAATTTATATTTAATTAATTAAAAACATATATTATAATTATAAGTGTAAAATTTACTTATAATATAATTAAATTAATTATTTATATTTATATATTAAATATCATTTTTTATAGTATTAAACAATAAATAATGACGCTTCTTTTGACCTATAATTGTGTCAGGAAAAACTAATTAATACTGAATTGAAATAAATTACATATTTGTTGCTTCAGAATATTTTTGTTTCACTTAAAAATCCTTAAATCAGACTGTACCATCTGTTTTGAATGATTTTTCTCATAGTTCCTATGTTCCAGGCTTGTTTAGTTATTCACTATTTTTACTTACTGATTTGGGAATTAATGGTGGGAAAATTGGATTCTTAATTGGGGTTTTTAATTATTTGTTTCATATTTTTCTCTACATTGTTATGTTTCACTTACTCTTTGATATACTTGTTTTATCCTATTATAATTCTTGTATTTACAAATATAGTGGCGCTTCAGAGGACCCATTTTTATAAAAGGGCCTTGGATAATCCCCTGTAGCATCATCACTTACTATACACTCAACAATTTAAAGATAATTTTATTACGTTTATTATTATTTTTTATTAGTATTACAATCTAATTAAAAATTCTAAATAACAATTTAAAGGTTGCCTTAAGTCTGATAGGAATTATAGTGTTTGCCGCGCAGAACTCTTACTTGAATAAATATATCATTAAATAAAACCTCAATTTTTTCATCTCTCAACTCACTTGTCATTGCTTCATTTTAAATAAATTATTTCTTTTATTACTTTTATCTTTCTTTTTACCTTTAGTGCCTTTTCCCTTTTGTTTCTCTTCTTTTCTGCCCCCTTTTCTTTCCCTCTTCTAGACAACTGACTGACAGTTTTCAAATTAAGCAAATTGACTTACTATTAGTAGTACTATGGTTGATGTGATATTCTAAATGTGGGTTATTGGGTGTCTGAGGGCCATTAACAGGTCTGTGAGTAGGAACAGGTGGCAATATTAAGGGTTCTTTGATATGGTTATGAAGTTTATTAAAAGGGTCAATGGGAGGTGGAGTTGTCTATATAAATGGTGTTGGTTTTGATTCTACATACATTAGAAATAAATTATAATATTGTTGTGATAGTTATTAAGTTTATAGTAATATATAATTGTCTATTATTGTTTCCTTCCTTTTCTTAATAATTGTTTCTAAATTAATCCTAAATCCTTAAGTCATTTCCTTTGATTATTAAGTTTCCAACCCTTCATGATATTTCTTAGATTATTTGTATCACCTTTAAATCTATATTAATATTCTCCTCAAACATATCTGGAAGCGGGATAAGTTCCTGAAATAAATCTTTGAACTACTTCTTCAAGGTATTCCTCTGTGCCTAAAAGCAGTTTCAACTCTCCTTACCCATCTCACTTACTCAGGAAGACCCTCAACCTTGTGTATAGGTTGTCTGGTGACTGTCAGAAGATTGTTGTTGCCTTTATGTGGCTGTGTATGCAGCCAAACTTAATCTGAGTTTAATGCGGTGTGTCATAGGTGTTACATTAGCTACTAGGAATGCACCATTAATTTTTGCCAGATCTTCCCTTTTCAATGGCAGAAAATATCCAATACACTATCACCAGGGTTGGTGTATGAGAAAATTGAAATAGCTTAACCAATTTCAAAAAATAAATAAAAAAAATATAAAAAAAAGTGCAATAATAATTAAGGTGTTTCATCTTTTATCATACATGAATTTAATGGCAGGTTGAAGTACAGCTATATTATAGAAATGGTTTGTGCAAAAACCAAAATTGTGAACAGAGTGACCAAGCACTTTAGGCACCAAAATCTAACAGATCCCGACAATTTTTCATCAAAAGACTTTAAACTTGTACATAACCACTGAGGATCTGTCACCAGAGGCAAATCCTGCATGATTTTTTGTACTAAAAATGATGGGTATCTCTGCCCAAATATTTTGTTTTTGCGTAAACCATTTCTAATGTAGCTGTACTTTGATATCCCTGTTTGTGAAGAGGGGTTCTAAAATGGGGGAAATAGATATATGCATATTTTTTAATAAAAAATCAAAATAAACCATGGATATGACCATGCATACAATTGATTGAAGTGATATATCAAATGAACAAGTCTGCATGAGAAATACCTAGGAAGATATCATGTTAATGACTGAACTGCGCAGGCTTAAAGTGACGAAGGAAGAATTAGATATTGGTGGGACAGTTCAAGAAAGTGGACAGACGTTTCGATGGAGTGGGATTGGAGGAAGGATTACAGAAGATGATGATAAGAAAGATGAAGGCACGTGTGCAGGAAAAGAAAGCGAATGGAGCGAGTGGAGTGTTGGATTTGGGAATGAAAGTGACGAAGAAAGAGGCAAGAGCGAGTGGGTGTTTGTTCTTCGACATGACCGGGTGGATGGATGGCTGTACTACCGGACACTCTACAGGGACGATCAGCAAGCGGAATATGAAGCAGACATGGCGGGAGATGAGTCAGGGAAGTGGCTTCGGCGGTATTTTGTGCTGGATGTGTCGCTGAATGCGCTGAGTGGCGGGTGGGCAAGACAGGACCGCGCATTTGAGTCGACAGTCTCCACTCAGTGTGGACTCAGAGTGTGCAGACAGCCGGCATGGGAAACACTCGTTGGCTTCATCTGCTCAGCCAATAACAACATTACCCGCAACACAGCCATGCTACGCCGCCTGACCCAGTCATTTGGCAACCCACTCCCTGTTCCTTCTCTAGGCCTCACGTTTCTCAACTTCTCATCAATCAATAAATTATCTTCTCACTCCCAAATACAATCTCCCACTCATCATCAACCCCCCTTTACTTTCCCTACTCCTCTGAGACTGGCTCAAGATGATGTGCCTCATACTTTATCTCAAAACTTAGGATTTGGCTACCGTGCTCAATATGTTCATCAATCTGCTCTTCGTCTAATCCAAATATCTCAATATGCTTCTCAACTAAATCAGTGGCCTTCATTAACTGATCTCTCTTCACTCCCTCCTCTAAATACTTTTAAACCTCCTCCAAAAAATCATCAATTCTCTTCACAATTTCATCCAATAGGTTTCTTAAATCATTTATCTCAATTAGATTATCAAACTTCAAGACAAATCCTTATTTCTCAATTCCCTGGAGTGGGTCAAAAAGTGGCTGATTGTGTTTGCTTATTTGGTTTGGTTCATCTTCTTTGATTTCTTACCTTTCAATTCTACATCATATTTTCGCCCGTAGAAAAATAAAAATCTCTTGAACTTTATCTTGTGGTTAATCTTTCTTTTTACAGGGATTCACTCATGTCGTACCTGTAGATGTTCATATTTACCAAATCGCATTAAGAGATTATCAGTTCTCTTCCCATCAAAAAAACACTAAACTATCATCATCTTGTCGCCAACCCACTACCACGCCAAAAAATCACAACTCCACTCCGACCAACAAAACCAACAACACCATTATTAAAGGTGGACCAGCATCAAAGCACATTTATGATTCTGTTAAATTCTTTTTCGAAACCCTTTGGGGTCCATACGCAGGATGGGCTCAACAAATCGTATTTTATAATGAACTTCAAAGTCGTAAAGCTAAAGTTAAAAGTAAAATTACAACTCAAGTGACTACTAAAACTACAACCAAAACAACCAAAAGGAAATTATCATCTACTCAAATGATAATGAAATCGGAAGCTTTAGAAAATGAACCCACAAAAGTTATTAAGAAAGAGCAAAATGAATGATTAAATTGAAGTCAATAGCCAATCCCAAAACTAACCTGTTTTTATTTGATTTGGATCATGATAAAATGTATATATATCTTTCTCTTATAAAGGAACAGTTATTTGTAACAAAACAAGTGGTGATATAAAAAAAAAGGGGGGGGAGGAAGTGTTTCATATTTTGAAATCCAAATAAACAAAGGGTGCAGTAAGATGAAGAGGAGTGAAGGTTTTCACATATTGTGTATAGCTGTATTAAAATCAATTTTATGGGCATATAGTAATAATTGTTGGCTAGTTGGTTGATCAATGTATCAAAAGTTTTCAGCTTGGATTCATTCTTAAGCATGTATGTCTATTCAGAAAAATGTAATTATTTTTTTCAAACAAAAATATATCTATAATCACATGAATAAATTAACTGGTGTCTAATTACACTAATTAATCCTATAGATATTATAAAGTAGTAGTATTGATTCTTTGATTGGATGATTGTTGTAAGATGGCAAGTTATAGTAAAAATATCTTGTGATGTTTTTTTTCCCCCCCTTTATTTCTTTTCTCTGTAAAAGTTAGTTTCATCAATGTTACAAAAATGTATCAACTTATCCACTCCAAAAAAAAAAAAAATAATAATAATAATAATAAAATTGAAAATAAAAAGCAAAAGCAAAAGCAAAACTGTTTAAAGGGGACATTATCATTTTTTTAGCCAATAATATAAGGGTAGTTTTAAGAGACAAGTAGGTAGGATAGAAGAAAAGTAAATGTTCAAGAGTGTCTTTTGTATTCGTGTTGTACATACATACAACAGGGTGGAGACAAAAGAATTCATTGATTTGAATCGGGAGTACTAGAGTTGTCTCTGATGAGGATCAGCCCTGTTTTGATTCATAACAGTTTTTTTTTCTTACTACGACTTGTGACGGTATGTTGTATGTATGTACATACATACATACGTTATTGAGATCATTCATACATCATTTTCTTAATGACTTACACATAGTTAAAACACTTCACGACGAATCATAACTTGTAAATTTTGAAATAAATAACACACACACTTGTAAAAAGGTGTGGATTAGCAAAAATCCACATCTAGTTAACTTACCTGCGTTTACACTTTATGGTCAAATCAATACATGAATCATGATCGTCATGTTTAAAGGTTGTTTTGTAAAAAGTTCTCATGATGAGAGAATTGAGAACTTAAAATGAAGATGGTACATACAGCCATATTGGCAACTCTTGGTGCAGCAAGCCAACAAAAGGGCGAGTTATGCACAGAATTATTGACTGACATAGACTGACATATCTGACATTTATTACAGATCTGTCAGTGTTCGGCGACCAGTCTACGATCGATCCACACCACCATGCTGCCACCAGGTCTCCTCTACCCAGGTTTCCCTCCACTCATCTATCCTTTTGATCGTATCAGCCCCTTCCTCGCCATCCTCACCATCCTCACCCCTCTCTTCCACCACTACTGGCGCCTGGTTTTCTTTCATTGGTAAGATATTTTTTTTTTCTTTTTTGTTGTCTGTATTTTTCCTATTTTAACTAATCTTTTTTTCTGGTCTTCCCTACCCAGGTTTCCCTCCTCCCATCCACCTCATCCACTCATCTATCATTTTGATCGTATCAGCCCCTTCCTCACCCCTCTCTTCCACCCACTATTGGCGCCTGGTTTTCTTTCTTTGGTAAGATAATCTTTCTTTGCTTTTGTTTTTTCTTTTTTGTCATATTTTTCCTATTTTCACTGATATTTTTTTTCTTTTTTTTGTTGTCTCTGCCAGTGATAAAGCCAACCTCTCTGACTCTCGAACACAATACTGGATCATAAACTTTAGTACGTTTGTTTCCTTTATTTCATTTTTTCCATTCTTTTACTTATTTTTTGGTTGTTTATGTCTAGATACAGAAAAAATGGATTTACCCTTTGTGAACCCCCCTCCTAGCTACATTACCCGCATCAACAATGATGAGGAAAACTTCAGTTATGACTTCTTCAATGGATCACCTTCCGAAGTATCAAGACCAAACGATTTTCCATCTCCTTCTGAAGTTTCAGGACGAATCGAAAATTCTGTATCTCAAGTTACATCGGACCTTATCTCTCCTACCAGGTCTGCTAATTCCTTCTCAGGCCATATTACTATTTACATAGAGTTCACAATCTACACGCATAACAAGAATAGACTAATTATCACCCGAAAACGTTTGTCTAATGATGAAGAACAAACTATTGCTTTAGAAAAGATACATTCCGAGCCAGAAAAGCTCTCATTTGTCTGGGAGGCTTCAAACCATGATCTTGATTCATTTCGCCAACGTGTAATGCAAACAATTAAGGAAGAAGAAGAAAGTGTTTTGGCCACACGTATACAGAAACAAGTTGATCGAGGAACTGTCTCATGGTGTGGAATTATCCCCCTAAGTAGAGAGTTCTCTATTCAGAAGAAGAAAAAAATCGATAGTGTAGAAATTTTTATCGAATATCTCAATCTTGCTGTACTTTTTTTCAATAAGCGAAAAGTTTCTATCTTACTTGAACACAATGATCCCAGACCTGCAATAAAGGTTAGTATTTTTTCCTTTGTTTTATTTATTATTTTTGCCTCTCCTCTAATTTTTTTATTTGCTTTACTTTTTTAGAGGGGATCTCAAATAAAACGATTGAAGCAGTCTAATGTAGTAGATTCATCAGAAGAAGAAGATAAAAACAATGAATTACATCCAACACCGGGCATGAAAAAGGATGCTCTGCACTATGAAAGAGTCAAGGCGCTGCTTCAAATACATAAAAAACGTAAAGATGTCACACGTGGAGAACTTTTTCACTGTTGCATCAACCCAGCTAATCCACAAGAATATTTCATCCTAACTTTTGAGAAGGCTAACACTTGGGCTTATGCTATGGTAAGTTATCTCACATATCTTTTTATTTTTTATACTTTTTTTAGTTGTTTACTTATTTATTTTTGCAGAATGCAAACCCACAAGAAGTGACTTACTTGATCCCCCCGATTTCACCTGAATTTGCATACAAGAGCATTACTAAAAAACCGCGCTCTTCTGATCCTGGCCCTAGTGAATGATTTTCTTCTCCACTTGAAGTCCAAATCAAAACTCAAGCAGCTTCATCCTCACCTGAATTACCTCTATCCTTTTCAGACGAAGATCCTAACTCAATGGAAGCTTTCTTCAAGAAAGCATGTGTCGATATTGAAAACTCTAAACTGCAAGATGGACTTGGGAAATTGGGACTTACGCACTGGTCATATTTCCAAGATTATACTCCCCAAGAATTGATTGAGGTGGGAATACCTGATGCGCTAGCAAGAGCATGTGTCCGCACCTCCAAATCATATAGTGCTCATGTTAAGGAGCTTCAGAAGCTCAAGAAACGTGCAAAGGGTAAGTAACCTGAATCTTTGTTGTGGCTAGGTAATATATGTAAATTATGAAGATACAGTTTTATTCAACTGTCTACACACAATGATCCCCTCTTTTTAATTACTTTATTAAATGTCTGAGAAATGAATAAATATAAAATATTTAACTTATTATTTTCAAATTTGGATGAGTGATGAGTTGTGATTGTGAGTTTGTTGGAAAAAATGTAAATGAGTTGTGATTGTGAGTTTGTTGGAAAAAATGTAATTTTAAATATCTAATATAATATTATATTTCATAAATACTGGCGCTGGCTAGACTCCCTCCCCAGAGCCCAGGCCACTGTGCTCACACAATGTTTCTCTGGCCACTCTCCCCATGAAAATTACGTAAAAAAGTACATTATAAATACAATCATTAATATTATAAAATAAAATAGTTCACTCAATATAACCACTAGCTTTAAAAAGACCATGCATTAATTCTTTGGTGAAGAACATCTCAATAAATAATCTTATAATATCATCATCACCTTGATCTCCAGATAAGTGTGCATAATGTTGCAAGTTAGATTTCAAAACTTGGAAAGCCTTTTCAATTGGGTTTAGATCTGGAGAATACGCAGGTAGATAAACTAGACGACATTTAAATTTTTCAACTATTTCTGAAATTCGGCCTCCATGATGGAAGGCTGCATTGTCCATCACTAGTACACTATTGGGTCCAGGAAAAGGAGACATCATCGGAAGCTGTTAAAACAACAAATAACAAACATAAATACCACCACCAAGTAAGAAAAAAAAAACATACCAGGATATTTTCCAGATAAAATTCAAAATGCACTCTACAAACAATTTCGGTTTGAATTGTAGATGCAACTAGACCAGATAAAGATACAGCAGGAATTATGTTGAATCTGATTTTACTTGTAGGCTTTGGCATCCTTTTTGTTCGGTCACCTACTTTTGCCCACCCATCATCACGGCCAACCTCTTCCATAGATATTCCTGATTCATCTGGTATGGAAGAAGAAACTAATGAGTATAAGATTGAGAAATATTTGCAAACAAATAAAGCTTACCTGTAAATACAAGGAAAGAAGGATCATATTCACCAATTACTGACATATAAACAATCCTTTTATTGTAATCCTGCTTTGGATAAAACTTTTGCAACACCTTTTTACTCATGTGAAGACGAACCACAAGCTCCTCATGAATAGTAGTTTGAGAGACATGTAAGTCATACTTTTCCCGCAATTCTGTTTGTAATTCACACTGATATTTTGTAGGGTCAAACGCCAGAATCTTCTCCAAGAAGTCACGTTGTTCATCCGAAAGTTTGAATGGCTGGCCACGTTTGAGATAAGTAGAAGGGTCAGTCACCACAGCTTGTGTGCTTTCATACAGCTGGAGCCAACGGCGTAAAGAGTTTCGATGAATCAATGAGCCATTTTTCAAGTTGATCTCATCTAATGAGTCACCATCTAATGAAGCCATTACAGCTTTCACCTTAAATTTAGGATCATATTTAATATACATCCTAAAAATTTTGAGAGAAAAAAAATAGAATAAGCAAAAATAAATACAAAAAAAACAAAAAAAAACAAAAAACAAATATACTTAATTAGAAAAGAGCAGGAAATGAAAAAAAATATTTCTGTCAACAAGATTTTGTTGATCAAAATAGATGAGTGGATGAGGTGGATGGGAGGAGGGAAACCTGGGTAGGGAAGACCAGAAAAAAAGATTAGTTAAAATAGGAAAAATACAGACAACAAAAAAGAAAAAAAAAATATCTTACCAATGAAAGAAAACCAGGCGCCAGTAGTGGTGGAAGAGAGGGGTGAGGATGGTGAGGATGGCGAGGAAGGGGCTGATACGATCAAAAGGATAGATGAGTGGATGAGGTGGATGGGAGGAGGGAAACCTGGGTAGAGGAGACCTGGTGGCAGCATGGTGGTGTGGATCGATCGTAGACTGGTCGCCGAACACTGACAGATCTGTAATAAATGTCAGATATGTCAGTCTATGTCAGTCAATAATTCTGTGCATAACTCGCCCTTTTGTTGGCTTGCTGCACCAAGAGTTGCCAATATGGCTGTACATATGTGTTGATTTGGCCAAAAACTGCAACCGCAGGTAAGTCAACCTGATATGGATTTTTTGGCTAATCCACGCCTTCTTGTATGTACATACATATGTACGCTGTATGAGCTGTCTCAAGGATAATGAAACTAACGGGGTTTTTTTTTTTTTTTTTTTTTTTTTTGTGAAAAGGTGCTAAAGTTGAGTAAAATTGTCAGCCAGGCTACTAGACTTACCCAGTGAAATAATTAATTATTTACTGGATGAAGCCGCACCTTATCATTTTAATTATTATTTAATTATAATTTAGTTACATTAAAATTAGTTATAATAAATTAACTAATTACAGAATGATAAAAATTAAAATAAATAATTAAAATTAAAATATAAAATTGTCCCTTATATTTTTCTCTAACACCGTGCTCATTTGACAGGTTGGAAAAAAATAAAAATTTATATTAAAAAATAGATATTAAGTTAAAATAAGATTTTAATATTCAAATAATATTAAATATATACAAAAAATTCAAATTTCTTATTTAGAATTGACTTCTACAGTAAATATTAAATAAATTGATGTATTTCTGACATATTCTGTAAATACATCTTTTTGACGCCTTCTTTTTAGAATAACTTTATTATTTGAAAATACTCCTTCTGGAATATTCTTTTCTCTCTCTCATACTACTGTTTTTAGAATTTGATTGCCGTGCTTTGTCTCTCCTTTGCCTATATAAGGCCCCTCTTTTTGTTGTCTTTTAATCATTCCTTTACTACATTACTTTATAACAACATTATCAAATCAAACATTTATTCTTATAATCTATAGCATTAGTATTTACAATACGTAACTCTAATATATAATTTATATCAATATTATAATCATACCTCTTTTAAATTGAGTAAAATAATCATCCTAGATTTAAGAGATACGTACAAATTTGTTGAGAGTCCATTTAAACCTTCAAAACCCTTGTAAAAACTTCATACCAATCTTCTAGACCAAAAGTGTACCTTGACAAAAATAGTTAAATTTTCTTCTTATCTGAAACACACTCCTGTTGAAGCGAGTGTATTTCACAAAATTAAAAATTAATTATGTACTGATTTGATCAACATTCATCGCTGATTTTGCAACTTTGACACCCCCTATTTGGGAGCGCATTTAAATAATAATAATAATAATATTAATAATAAATAAAGATCATAATTGCAGATGAAGCAACACAAGCGAGTTTCATCCAAAATTGGAAAGTCTTTAATTTAATTTGATTGTATGCACTTTTTATTTTTTTATTTTTTTCAACAATCATGACTTGGAAATATCTTTTGGGACTCACACTATTAAATATTACAAAAAAGGAAGCCTTTTCGCCTTAAAAAGAAAGGTCTCTCGGCCCGAGGTGATTTAAAAGGGACATCTCAATATTTTGATCATCAATTAAAGTTTAAAATAATCCTGTGAAGGTGGTTTTCCATGGTGACTGCCAAAAATAATGCACAACTGTAAAGAGATGAAAAAAAAAAAAAAAAAAATTCAAGGAGATCGAAAAGGGGGACGTGAAAAATATATCGATATATATATAAGAATTAGTGCCCTAACTTCCTAAAAAAATAGTAAATTCGGCCGCTAACCTAACTGACCCCGACTGATTCCACATTGAATACTCGGGGCTGCGCGTCGCTAGATGCAGCAGCCCCACCAGCAATTCTCATTTCACAACCACTCATTCCACTAAAAACCTGAGATTGTAAGATATATCTATCATGCGAGATGCGTAGCACGCTCGTATATATATATATATATATATATATAGGTACAGCCAAGTCATAAACGCTAGCGGAATTTTTGAAGAAAAACCCAAAATTGCTCTGACCAAACAATGAGTTGCCTCTTCAAAAGGGACGGGGATAGGTCGGAGGCACCACGATTTGAATATGCAAATCATTTTTTGGTGAGTGAGACTTTAATTTTTTCGTCCAAAATTTCGCAAGCTTTTGTGAATTGGCTTTAGCTAAACTTCCGGGATGAGTATGATCATGCACGATCAGTCAAGTGATCACAATTTAGAGTACAGCAAAACCTAAAAACTTTGCGGGTTTCTTGTCCCTGATCCCCCCCCCAAAACATGAGTTTAGGTCACTTTTGGCGGGGAATAAGTGGTAAGAAACCTGCAAGCTTTTCGGGTTTAGCAGTATATACCTGGAGAAGAAACCCGGAAGCTTTTTCGGTTTAGCTGTGTCTTATACAGCCAAGTCACAAAAACTTGCGAAATTTTGGACGAAAAAATTAAAGTCTCACTCACCAAAAAATGATTTGCATATTCAAATCGTGGTGCCTCCGACCTATCCCCGTCCCTTTTGAAGAGGCAACTCATTGTTTGGTCAGAGCAATTTTGGGTTTTTCTTCAAAAATTCCGCTAACTTTTTATTTTTAATTTTTTTGTATTTCATACAATCTCACCCAACAAGGGGCATGAAGGTGAAGAGGCACGTACAAAGAGAACCAAATGTAAAGGAGCTAATACTAAGTTGAGTATAGTGCAATAGAAGACACGCAATTTTTAAGATAACAAAATGGTAAAGATAAAAACCTGGTAATTAACCCACTAAGGGGTCCAGCTAGCTTTTGTGACATGGCTGTATTACCTTGTTTTGTGTGAATATTTGCTCAGTCATTACATCTTCAATCTCATGTAGCCTTTTTTTTAAAAAAAATCCTTTTCGCAGGTTATCGAAACCTACCGCACTCATGAAAATTTATCTTTAAAAGTAGTGTTAAACTACAGGGAAATCTGAAAAACATGCGGGTTTTTCGTCTCCGATCCCCCACCCAAAATATGGGTATAGGTCGCATTTAGGAGGAAAGAAGTGGCAAGAAAACCGCAAGCTTTTCCGGTTTAACTGTATTTCAAAAACTTGGAAATTAATTTTAAAACGTGCCGAAAACTTTATTTAATTTTCGATTTTGAATCACGAAATTGATACACATGAAAAATAAGGAGTGTGTTTTAGAGTTTTAGTGTGTTAGTGTTGTGTCTTTCAGCGATTTCGAAATTTCTTTTTAAAAACAAAACAAAACAAAAAAAGATTGTGATGCTCATAATATTCTAGTTTAAGTTACCGGCATGAAAGAAGCTGCCGAGAATCTATTAATTTTTACATCTATGATGGTGCTCAACATGAAAAGATTAGAAGTAAACTTATTAAGGAGGAAAAGGATAGTGTCCCCTACAGGAGTCGAACCTGTGACCACTTATGACATGTTAGTTGCTCTAACCACTGAGCTAAGGAAACCAGTGCGAGGTGTACCCACAACACCCCCCCGTGCACCGAGCTGACTAGGCAACTACCTTACCGCAGCCTGGGGATTAGCCAGATAACGCTGGGCCCATAACCTATTAAGGAGGAAAAGGATAGTGTCCCCTACAGGAGTCGAACCTGTGACCACTTATGACATGTTAGTTGCTCTAACCACTGAGCTAAGGAAACCAGTGCGAGGTGTACCCACAACAAAACTTTTGTCTTGAAATTAATTAGCAATTGCCAATTATAGCTGTCCCAGATTGGCACGACAAACCTCTGATTGCCGGCAATAAAGCTCAGTGATGAGCTGTGTCAAACACAATTTCAAGAGGCTTTGGAATTGCAAATCATAAATGTGCTCTGGATGGGTTTAAAAGACGAGCTCTGGAACCTGAAATAATTCCATCCCTCACTAAGTATTATTTTTTGGTTTCTCCTGAACATTTCTTTATTACTATACACATTTGCTAAAAGTTTGAAATGGAAGACCCAGTCAAAGAGGTAAACTTTCCTAAAACTTTGTTCAAATTGTCAAAGCCTTCCTGGGGAATGTTTATTGATCATTCTTTACCAGATCAAATATGTCGTGCGATCCCTTACGGAGACCCCAACAGCTAATGAACTTATGGAAAATATTGACAAGTACGTGAACACTGGCTGTGGTACAACATCATTCATTTCTAATCAATTATCTGGATCAAAATCAGATATTTTACCCCCGATGCTTTTTTTGAACACCCTTTTGTTCTTCAACGACCATCAGAGAGCGGAAGAGAAACAGTAAAAGAGTTTTATGCTTTTTAGTAAGTCTGCAGTATCTTGCTTGCTATCAAATCCTCATTTTTTTAAATAATAATAATAATTGGTTAAAGCCATGAATTGTGATTACTGATCACTTGTATATACCGTACAGCCGTCTTATCACTGTAAATAACAAGATTGATTTTCATTCTGTCATGTTCAACGAGGACAAGACACAATGCGCAATAGGTAACGTTCATTCCTTTTTGAAATCATTCCTTTTCATTCAAATCTAATTATTCTCGTTGGTAGTTTTAACTCAACACGTAGAGCAGCGTTTCCTTCCCTCCCGTCTTTTCAAACAACACCTCAGATTTGTGGTATTGCTTGATATTGTCAAAAACGCGGATGGGAAATATCGAATTAAATGGTAGAAATGAAATCTCAAACCGTATTTGAAAAGTGTTACAGATGCTAACTAAAACTTGAATTCAAATCACAGTCAACGAGATAATTTCCCAACAGACTTGGGTCAAGCTGGACTCTTTCCTGCACTAGGTTGCTTGAGCACTTTAGTTAAATTGGCTACTGGTTACTTAGGTTCCTGGACAGGAAGATTTTTACTTAACACGAAAGTTTTCCTACCTTGAAGAAGAGATTTTTAGAGAAGATTTTTCGTACTTTTTTTTTTTTTTTTTTTTTTTTTTTTCACGCACAACTTTTGTATCTTGCTTTGATTTTTTAAAGAGAAAAAATTATAAAGAATTTGTCATACATACATATGTATACGAGCTCACTTTATTTTAATGATAAGCATTTGAATGGAATGACTTGATTGTAGAAAACATATTTGTCCTAACTGTCTATAGTACCTTTACAGAATGAAGACGTTTTCCAAATGTGTTGAAATGAATAAGCAAACCTCATCTTAATAAAGCTTGAAACCATGAGCTGTTGGAATATATACATGAGTAACGAGGCCAAAATATTTTACGAAAGCCTTCCTCTTTTTTTACTTTTTACTTCTCCCTGCAGCAGACACCCAAAATAAAATTTTCTTTACTGATTCGTTTCATGTCCCTCACAAAAATGGATTTTGTCTTTAATCCTACTCATTCTCAGTTCATTATCATGTGGCTCTGAGATACACAAAAAAGAGAATGGACTGTATGTAGTTGGATGGCTTCCTTCACACTATTTAGCATTCCAGCAAAAAAAGAAAGCCTACGAGGTGCGTTAAACAGCGCCTCGCCGCACTACAATTTACTAAATCATTCCCATGAAACTAAATACAATTACGTCCAAAAATGGTCTCCAAAAATTGGTTTTAGGACGTGTTATTTATTTAATACAATTTTGGAGCTAAGTCATATTTACGCCACATCCATCCAGATTATCAACAGGCCTTCTTTGTCTTTATACCACCATCTCGTCCATCTTCGTCTGTCTTCATCATGGTCCAATCAATCAAACTTCCTCTCACATATCCAAATAGCCAGATCAACCATTGTTTTGATCCTCGACTTCCAGGGACTTTGGCGATCAATCCTAGCTTTGCTTCTTCATCGAAAAATCCTTCGGTTTCTAATTTAGCACGTTCAGTCATTTATCGCGTCAACGTGAATGCTTCTAAAGTAGAATATTCCAGTTCAGCTCACAGACAAGTTGGGTGATGGACTTTTTGTTTCTTTCGCTCTTCTTACCCGGTACTGATCATCATCTCATGTTTGCATGTCTGTTTTGATTTTTTGTCTCGCTCGTCAAAGTTTATAACATTATCTTACTTCATTTTCTCAACGCTTCAGTCGGCTTATGAATGTTATCGTGGTAAAAAGCGGAGAAAATATGATCCCGCTAATCATATGTGCGAAAATCATAGCAATGGATTCCGTGAACTCTCATATGAAACTGTTAGCAAGTATGCAGACGCTTTGCGACAATACGCTGACTTATCAGAGTCGGTAAGCTGTTTTGATTTCGATTGCTTTATCTTTCTCATCAACTGACTCGAAGATTTTTTTCTTGGACTCATCATTATTCGAATGTCACCAGGATGAAGAAAAAAACCTTGCTCTCGTTATGGACGAGCTCATGCGTTTAGCTTTGCTGTTATATGCTGATCCAGACATCCATTGCGGAACCCTCATTGCAGAAAAGTTGCTAGACTGGATCAATACGACTAATCCAGGTCAGTGATGTGTTATAAGCAATGTTTTGGATGATCTTTTAATTGGGCTCTTTTTCATGTATGAGTTCGATTAATTTTCTAGAGCCTACTCCAGGTGACATTCAAGATATTTTAGCGATTCACGCCCCTCATGAACACTTCAACTTTTGGCCTTATATTTGCTCGTCAGTTTTGGGTTGAATTGATTTCGAATTTTTAGTTTTTTTTTATATCATTGACAAACAGATTAAAACAAACTTTTTGGAGAGTTCCTCATCTAGATGTATCTTGCGTGGCAATCTGACCGCAGCTAATGAGATGCTCGCTCCACTTGTTGACCATCCTAATCGGATCATCAGCCGGCTAGTCAAGTCAACTCGCTCGTTGATTACTTCAACTCCGCGTTTCAAAGATTTTGAATCAGAATCAGATTTTTCTAATGCAATTATATATCATCGAAATCACATAAATGTTTTCTTTGGGCGTTTAAAGGATGAATTAATTTTGTTGGAACGTGGCCAGGATGTTGATGATTTACTGATCGATTTGGCAGCGAATCTTGGCATTCTAGGCGATTTGATGATTGGCGATGAGGATACTATTTTTGACGCCAGTGCAGATTGGAAAGAGGCGGTGTGTGGTTGGTTATTCTGGGTTAACCCACTGTGTAAACTCAGAGATCTCCCGTAAGCGTGATGAAACTTTTCTCTGTGTGTGTTCTGATTGAATAGTGGCAACTTATTATTGAGTGATTTGTATAGTTCCGCTATCGAAGATGTAAATCTTCAATATCCCTTAAATCCCGCAGTAGATTCGGATCAGATTTCTTACTATCTTTTAAGCAAGAAAATTAACAAGGCTGTGGAATGGGCTCCCAAAATTGATATTTGGTTAGCTGCTCATTTAACTGATTTGGTTTCGAAGATGGGATACCCTCTTGAATCTGGAGGTGACAACATTGGAATCCGTGATTATTACATAATTGAATATGCTGAGCAACTTAAAATCGATCCGGCCTTGTGGAGAATGTCTGTTGATTATTTTCAAACTTGCGAAGCGAAACTAGGATTTTTTCACATTCGTCAACTGATGAGAAGGATTTTTTTGGATGTTAACCAAATTGAACCTGCTAATGAAAGTGGGACAAGAGTTAGTGATGGCCAACCTGATACTGGAGCTGCGGAACCTGTGATGGATGGAATAAGAGAAGAACCTCCAGATGTTAAAGCTAAACTACCAAAATGGTATAAGACACTGCAGAGCCAGCCAAAAATTTCCGATGTGTTAGATGCTTGTGTTGAATTCAGGATGGTAGACGAAATGACAAGAATTTTAAGGGTAAAGTTTATTTTATTTTATTATTATCTTTATGCCACAAGTATATATATATATATATATAATTTTTGGGAAGGAATAAAGCAAATTTTTATAATTTGGTTCTTTGTTGTGCACTGTTTTTATTATTCACATGTGAATAATGCTAGATTTTGGCGTTGAAGTTAGCAAGATTGGGCAGGTACAGCGAAGCGATTGCATACAGTATTCGATCCGGACATATTGACTCTCTCATTCATATTGTTAGTTCATTAAACAAAAACTACACTATTAATGGTAACATGAAAAATGTTTTTCTTTGATATTGATGTGAATAAATAAGTGATATTTCAAGTTGTTCGTTGTGCAGGTCCTGAGCTTGAATGTTTACTCGATCGAATACCTTTACCATCTTGGAGTTCAGACGAAGATAGTATCGCTGCTTTGAATATTTTTTTCCCATATGAGCCATCAGCCAATCGCAAAAAGGAAGTATCAGATAATCAACTTCAACAAAGCAAGTGTTCTATAACATGAAAAGTGAAACGAACGAAACTGTAGTAAATGAAATTTTCTCACAAATTTTGTATCTTGTATTAACATTGAGAATATATTATATTGGGTTAATTGATTGATTCAAGTCTCATCCTTGTAAAAGTGATTTTTACAGTTTGAATGATTTTCACATTTTGTTTGAGAGAGAGGGAAAAAATAATCTTGGGATTATCCATAAAAAATAACCAGTACTTGTCGATTTCTTATTTGATTGATTGAATAATCATAGTTCAATTAGTGATAGATGCCTGTTACCAAGTACTAGTTGTTAGTCACTACAGAATATGGGAGGCAGATTTGCTAGCAAGTTCCCAAATTTGATCTTTCCTTCACAACAAGTTGATTATATACATTGAGGTATTAATGAAGAAAACCAAACACTGAGCCAAAGTGAACATGTATTCAAATTCTGTGTTTTTAGAACAGATTCAATTATTTTTGTTACAGACTTCAAGCTGATGTCTAGAAAAATTTTAATCTGAGCTTCATTTAAGTTCTATTAGAGTTGTAGTTGAGAGTTTATTAAGAGAGTGATTGACCCCCTCTTTTACAAAAAAAAAAAAAAAAAAAAAAAAAAAAAAAAAAAAACTTATACCATTGGTTGGCAAACATGCTCATGATTTTAAAAATTTTGATTGGATTACTGTAAGAAAACTAATATATATATATATATATGAACCCCTTTAATTGGACTAATGAGCTTTTAAACTCATTCATATATGGTCACCACAAAAAAAAAAAAAAAAAAAAAAAAACCTGGCACATTGCTAGCAGGTGCAAATCCCTCAATTTCATTTGTGATTCAAGAATAACTTAGATTTGATGTTACACAAAACAGATATGCTCAGTATTCAGTGTCCAATCTTCTAAAAACCATCAAAGCAGAGTTAAACCTCTGAATCAAATCTAAGATAGGCATGAGTAACTGTAGCACGGTGTCAGCCTGTAGAACTCCGGAAAGAACCCTTTTCATTGCTTACCTGTAGCACGGTGTCAGCCTGTAGAACTCCGGAAAGAACCAGAGAACAGGGGACGCCGCGACTACAGACTATAACACAAATGACTATGTACATAAGGTGTCTAAGCACATAACATCCCCCCCCACATGGTCATTTAAACTATTCCAGTCTAATAATCCTCCACACATGTAATTAACCATCACAAAAAAAAAAAAAAAAAAAAAAACTAAAGAAAATGAAAAGAAATATAAAAAAGAAAAAGGAAATAAGAAAGAAAAGAAATAATCCCCCCCATTCCACCATATTTTACCATACACAGACATCTTTCCTTTTGTTGAAAGTTAGAGATGGGCCCAGTGCTTTGGTTAGAATATCAGCACACATTTTTGCAGTTGGAACCCATTCTAGAAGGGCTTTCTTAAGAAAGAGCTGTTCATTCACCAAGTAATAACACCTACTAATATGTCTTGTCCTCTTTTCACCAGAATTATTTTTTGCATTGGAGACAGCGCCTTTATTGTCACAATGGAGCTTGACAGGTGGGAAGTCGGGATATATATCTTGAAGCAAATTTGAGATCCAAATTGCATCCTTCATTCCACTACTAAGAGAAACATATTCAGCTGTCATAGATGAGTCGCTGACTGTCAGTTGACATCTTGATGTCCATACAACAGGGCAGCCGTTGAGCAGTAAAAGATGACCCAATTGAGCTCTGGCAAACTCCTCATTGTTCCATGTGGCATCAGTGTAGGGGAGCAATTCAAGGGGGCTGTCTCTGTCAGGATGAATGTGAAAGGAAAGTTTAGCGGTGTACTGTACATAGCGTAATAGGTGATTGAGTGCTGTCCAATGAGTAGCTGTTGGTTTTGAAGAGAATCTAGCAAGGAAATTTACTGGGAAAGAAAGATCAGGCCTGGTCGCCACAGCTACATAGCTGAGAGCACCTAGAATAGAAAGATATTTGGTAGTGTCAATTGCATCCTCATCATCTGCTGCCATCCTGATTTTCAGTTGTTGAGGTAGTGGGGATCTTGTGACCAGTCCTGAAGGATTGTGTTCTCTTAAAATCTTGTTAATAAGCTGAAAATTGTTGAGATTAAAACCTTCAGGGACCTCTTCAATACCTACACCTACAATGCCATTCACCTTTTCATTCCATTTTACCTTTAAAGATCCATCTAAACCATCCTCCAGTTCCTTCAATACCTCCTCACTACTATCAGTCACAATTCCATCATCAACATGTATCCACACCACACCCAAACAACCTTTCTTCCTTAAGACATAGAAACTTTTGTTGTATTGACTAGCTTTATGTCCTAAAGAGTCAAGTTTGTCAGCAATGTGTAACCACCAACATCTTGCTGCTTGCTTGGTGCCATATAGAGCTTTCTTTAGGCTGAGAGCGTTGTCTTTATCCTTCAGTTGAAAACCTTCAGGATGACGTACCCATATAGCTTCATCAATTGGACTGTGAAGATAGGCTGCAGTGACATCAAAAGACTTTACAGGCCATTTGTGATAAGCTGCAAGAGTTAGGAGAACACACTGTGAGGCAAAAGTTGCAGTGGGAGCAAAAGTTTCAGTAAAGCCAATACCATATTGTTGAAGGAAACCTTTTGCTACATAGCTTGCCTTGTATGTTGGTGATTCTGAAGAAGGATTTTTGATGGTGAATACCCATTTTTCATTGGTGATTTTACTGCCTGGTGGGACTTTTTCTTCATACCAAACATCCATGTTCTTCATGTTATCTAGCTCTCTTCTGCATGCCAGTTCCCATTTTTGACGGTCAGGAGATAGCATGGCTTGTAGATGAGTTCTAGGGATAACATTAGAGTGTGAAAAAACTTTTTGGACAATCTCTGTAACAGCTTTTTCTTGTGACAGAAGTTCCTCTTCATCTTTGAATACGCCTAATTTCAGATTGTTGAGAATAGACTGAAGAGAACCCTTTGATGGTGTTGTCATTGGGGCTTGGAGAGCAGCATCATGACTGGGAATGCGATCACCGGGAAAAACAGCCATGGCGGATTCAAAAAAAGGTGTTTTAATCCTCATGCCAGAACAACCAACCAGCATTGTTTAGGGAATAACCTACACACTTACAAATCAAAGCATTTTGATCTAGTTTTTGGCGTGTCTCCTTGTGAATATGCACAAAAGCTGTTTCACTAAAAATGCGAAAAATTGGAATAATTTGGGGTGGTATTGTATGGTAGTTAAATGGGAGTTTTTTCACCCGTTTTAACATTGGGGATCCGATTGTGAACATGAGCCGCCCACTTGTATGCCAAACCCCAGAATGATTCAGGTAGTTTGCTGGCAAGGAGTATGGTTGTCAAGGTACGCTTTTGGTCTAGAAGATTTGGTACAGAGTTTCTCAAGGATTTTAAAGGTTTTGAATGGATTCGCAAAGATTTGTAAGTGTTCCTTAATCTAAGTGATTTGTTACTCAAATAATAGAGGTATAATTTTAATATTGTTATAGTCTATTGATTAGAATTACACTATTGTAAATACTAATGTGATAAAATAAAAAATATAAGTTTTGTGTTGTAATACGTGGTAATAAAAGTAAAGTGATAAAAGAATGGTTTGAAAAGCACAAAATCAGAGGCCTTTTATAGGCAAAATATGAGAAAATAAAATGTAAGGAATTCACACCGTCTACTGTGAGTGTGAGAGAAAAGAATGACAAGAAAAAGGAGTACATAAATGACATAAGAAAGTAATAAATTAGTACGTCAACAAGGGCATCAAATTTATTAGCAACAAAGTTTGAATTCCTTGGACTGTCACAATTATTACACAATAAATAATCAATTACATTACTTTCACGGGATTAAAGATCTCTCACTGAGGTAATATAATTATTTTAAAGTTTTTATATTATAAATTTATTATTAATTTTACTGCCTTTGACATATACTTTTGAGCACGGTGTTAGGGAGTAAAATTGTAAGGGACATTTTATTTATATTATTTATTTATACTACTTATTGTACTTAACTTTAGTTAATTGTAAGTACTACTTAAGTAAATAAATAAATAAATATTATTAAGAAGAAAGGCGTGGCTTCAACTCAGTAAAATAATTAATTATTTTACCGGGTAAGTCTAGTAGCCTGGCTGACACTCCCTCACTCTAAAAAAACAATAAAAAAATGCTATGATTTTTTCTTTTTATACTTTTTTAGTAGAGTAGAAAGATTAGATATCTCCTTCCCAGGTATCCAAGACTCATATTCAGATGATTTATTCTTGAATCTCAATAAGTATTCTGTACCTTTTTCAGCAGTGACTATTCTCTCATTTAGAATTTTTTCAATTTCTGCTGTTTCAGTTATTTCATTTGGGGTTTTCTTTGGTCTTCCCCTCCTTTTTGGAAATAAATCACTATTGGATGTGTAAGGTTTCAAAAGAGATATTGGAAAAACAGGATGTTTTCTGTCATATGGAGAATACAGAATAACCTCAACTGCATTATCTCCAATCATTCTTCTGACAGCAAATGGACCAACAAATGGATCTTTCAATTTGTTATTACCTTGTAAGTTGAAGTGGACTGTAGAAATCAACACTTCATCACCCTTTTAAAAAGTGTATTCTTTATGGGATTTGTCCCATCTTTTCTTCTCATATTCAAATGATTTTTCAATACATTTTTGAGCATGATTTCTACATAGTTGTTGCATTTGAAGAAAAGATTTTACACCAGGATGTATATCTAATTTAGGTATTTTGTTATTGAGAATTTGGGCAAGAGTATTGGGAACATATCCAAGCCAGAGCTCAAAAGGCTTTCTTTGAGTAACAGAATGAACAGTGCTATTATAAGCAAATTCTAACCCAGGAAGTAAGGTAACCCAATCATTAGTGAATCTGTCATTGTCTTTATACTCAAGGCCAAAGGCACAATATCTTCTTATCATGTCCTCTAAAGTCTGAATCATTCTTTCAGCTAAACCATCAGTCTGAGGGTGATGGGCAGTAGAAAGTTTCAGATCACAACCACAAACATCCATCAGAGACATTCAAAATTCAGAAGTAAATTTAGGGTCTCTGTCAGAGATTATGGCTTTAGGAAAACCAGCAGTATTAAACATATGAGACCACCATAAGAAAGCTAATTCTTTAGTGGAAACATCCTTGTGGGTAGGGATAAATTTACACATTTTTGTGAATCTGTCCACAATAACCCAACAAGAGTTATAACTGTCTTTACCAGCAATAGGTAATCTTGTTACAAAATCCATGTTTATTATTTGCCATGGAGCATCAGGAGGTTCAATATGTTTCATTAATCCTGCTCTTTTACCAGTTAATCTTTTTGATTTTTGACAAGAATCACAAGACTCAACATATAATTTTGTGTCTTCAGACATATTAACCCACCAAGCAGTGTTCTTAATTCTGATCATTGTTTTGTCAAGATCAAAATGTCCAGCTAATATGTCATCATGACAAATTTTCAAGATGATTTCTTTCATAGAAGGAGGAATAACAATGACATTACTCAACTTTCTTCTATAATATAGATATCCTTCATCAATTGAAAATTTACCTTTTTCCAAAGCTTTTTGGTACTTTGGTGGAAGGGTTTTAATTAATGCTTGTATTGAAGCATTCTTTGGATCATTTAATATGGTGCATAACTTTTTCAAGTCAGTTTCCTTATCATATGATTCCAGAATAAGCTTTAATAGATCTTCCTCCATATCAACCACATATATCCCATGTATATGAATAATTTCGTCCTCAGGATCATACGCAGGATTAGAGTCATTATTTGAAAAAGGTAACCTAGATAACATATCCACATTTGAGTGAAAAATACCAGCCCTATGAATAATTGTCATTCTCCCTCTGTACTCTTGAACAGCCAACTGCCATCTGAACATATGTCTGTTAGGTGTTTTAAAGTTTAAAAGGGATTTAACTGCACTGCAGTCAGTGAAAAGTTCAAATTTCTGGTCATCTAGGTAATAATGAAGCTTTTTTAGAGCCCATACTACAGCTAAACACTCTAATTGAGTAGCACCATATTTCAATTCACTATTTCTCAAGGTTCTTGAAATATAACAAATCACTACTTCTGAAACTTTATCATTTATCACTTGTTTTTGATGGAGGGCAGCACCAAGACCAATGAAACTGGCATCAGTGTACAAAACAAATGGTTGATTAAAGTCAGGTAAAGCAAGAATTGGTGCTGACATCAAACAGTGTTTCATAGTGTCAAAGGCTCTTTGTCTTTCACTATTCCAGACAAAAGTAACATCCTTTCTAGTTAATTGGGTAAGGGGTAAAGCTATGACTTGGTAATTTTTAATATACTGTCTATAGTATCCACACATTCCCAAAAAACTTTGGAGCTCTCTCACTGTTGTAGGAGCCTTCACCTGTTGTATGGCTGCCACTTTGTTCTGGTCAACACATATCTGTAAGCCTGAAACAACATGACCAAGAACTTTTAAAGAATGGAAACCAAATTTACATTTCTTCAAAGCAAGTGTCATATTTATTTCATCCATTTTCTGGAATACTTTACACAGGTGGTTAAGATGGTCCTCAAATGTTTTTGAGAATATAATGACATCATCAATATAAACCATCAGCCATCCTTCAATTATCTCTTGATGGAATGTGTTATCCATTACTTTTTGGAAAACTGAAGGGGCATTTTTAGGGCCAAATGGCATCCTAATATACTTATAAATACCCATATGAGTGGCAATCATCAGAAAGTTCTGAGAATTTTTCTCAACAGGTACCTGGTGATATCCTTTGTTACCATCCAAACAGCTGATATATTTAGCACCCTGTAAAGTAGCATGTATAGAGCTAATTCTAGGTAAAGGGTAGATATCATCAACAGTATAAGTTTTTAGTGCTCTATAATCACCACATAACCTGGCTTTATCTTTCTCATAAGAAATTAGGACAGGTGAGATAACACAATATTTAGGTGTTTCAACTACCTTTTCAATAATATTCATTTTCAAAAGGGTAGAGATATTGTCTTCAATATCTTTTCTCTTTGTGGGAGAAGCAGGATAAGGCTTCTTCTTTAAACTAGGTGGTATATCAGTTAATGGGCAAGACAATGAAAGTTTCATTTCCTCTTTAACTAATCCCAGTTCTTGTGACCCATGAGCAAAGGCCATAGGAAAAGACTTTATCAAGTTAATGATGGAATCTTTATCCTCACCAGAAAGTTGTTCTCCAAAAGAGGCATTGTCAATTTCAGACAAAAGGGCATGCATCTCTTTTGTAGATCTTCCTTTACATTGAACTACAGAATTACATGTGTTTAATTCTGGTTTCAATAATTTTTTAGGGGAGGAAATCCTTAATTTTTCTTCCCATTCATCCCCATTGTGAAACATTGATTTGAGGGATCCAATTTTATGCCATACTTGGTTAAAATATCATTCCCTACAATAAACCAATTGCTTAAGTTGTTATTCTTCATGACAACAAAATCACAAATAGCTCTTACAAAACCATGGTTATATTTAAAAAACATTGTGGCTTTGTATTTACCAATGGGAGACAAAACAGAGCCATACCCTCTCTAATTTTCAGAAATGATAGGCATCAGTTTTGATTTATAGTCTTAATCTACTGAAGCAAGTGCTCTTTCAGATACTACACTTCCTCCAGCTCCAGAATCCAGAACAACTTCAATGCTGGTTCCATTGATCAAGACTGGTGCCTTGAGAGGGGCAATAATAATTGAGATATCCTCAATGTTCTTTATGATCTCAGCATCTTCAACTGTAGATAAATTATTATTATCAATATCAATAGTATTTAAATAATGGATATCCTCTTCCAGCATCAAGATTTCTTGTTGAGATTCATATGAAATATTGCTGGCACACTCACTTGAAGTATCCTCCAGTGCTACTGTGTCATCAGCATGCTCCTCTGTTTGTTCTACAAGATTTATCTTCTTGTCACAAACATGGCCCTTCTGCCAATGTTTGTTGCATACATTTTAGGTGCAACAGGGGCAGAAGGCTTCCCAACCTTTTCCAGAGGTTTCTGTTGAAAAGTTGAGGGTTTTTCCCAAGTGGTTCTAGGAATGAATCTTCTGGCATCATACTTGTTGTTTAGAAGAATCTCATTACAAGTATTGATGAAAGAAGAAGGTTCTCTGTTGAACTCAGTCCTAGCCACTATCAAGTCTCTCAAAGACATTGGTAATTTATAGAGGATCCTGTCCTTCCATAAGTCAAACTCCATTTTTTGGTCCATAGCTCTTAAGATTTTAACAAGTTTCATTAAGAACTCAATAGGTTTATCAGTAGAAGAACTATATTTTGCTTCCTCATACTGCCTTTGTTGAGCCATCCTAAACTTGGAACCCCCAAATTGTGCTTTAATTAATTTCTTCCAATCCTCCCATGAGTAATCATTCCCATCTAATAGGACAGATTCATACCACATAAGGGCTACATTAGTAAATAAAGAAATTAACTTAGACACAACTTCCTCATCTGGGAGTTTGTAAGAATTTTTTAAGTTATCAATTCTGCAAATAAATTGTTGCCAATCAGAGGAAGAATCACCATCAAATGTAGGATATTGGTCAAGTTTTGGCCAATTCTTTTGATTTGAAGGAGTCTCCTTACTACTAGCTTGTTTCTGAGTAAGAAGCAGCTGTAATTTCTCTAATTGGGCTGAAATCTCATTTTTTAATCCCTCTGTTGCAGATCCTGGTACATCATCAGTCTTTGATGGAAACTCAGTGTTATCAACAGGTATTTCTGGATTTATTTTCACTTTAGATGAACTAACCACAGGTATTATTTCAGCATCCTGCACTATATGTTCCTTCGCAGAAATGTCATTCAACAATGAGTTCAATTTCTCTTCAATGGTTGTTAGTCTTGTTTTCACTCTTGGAAGACTAGATAAACTCTCATTGATAGTTGCAAAAGATAACTGAGTTTTATTTTGAAAAGATGAATAATGGTCATTCAAACTCTTCAGATTCATCTTATCTATCTCCACCTCCTGGCAACAGGTAGATACAGTATCTTTTAGTTTAGACAAATCATTTTTTATATTTTGCCATAAAGCAACCTTCTTTTCATGTGTTGCCTTGTAATGAGACATTTCATCAGAGACTCTCTGTGATTCACTTCTTAATGCTTGATAACCCTGATCAGTTAACAAACTATTATATCTCTGAGTCAATTGCATATTGTTCATTATATGATTTTGCTTGGCAATAATATCTCTCAAGTACTCATCATTAATTCTTGCTACATCTGGAGTGTTTCTCAATAAGAAAACTGAGTAACTTTCCAGACTCTCATAGAACTCAGGGTCAAGAGTTTCATCAATTACAGCCATATCAGGGTTAATCATTGAGGTAGCAATTAAAAGTAATGGATTAGATACATGAGTTATCTGTCTACTGCTCCCAGCCTCTACTGGTCTCAAGGTGTCTTCTTCCCTCTCAGATTTACCTGAAAGAACAGAATCAGCCACAAGAAAAGGCACTTGAGAATCAATAGAGGGACGTACCAGGGTTTGCTGGGTATCACCATATTGGGCTTTCTTCTTCTTTTGCCTCCTTAATAAGGGTGGGGAGGAGTGGGGTTGACCTGGTTGGGCCTTGATGGACCTGCCTGAGGTAACTGATGCTGATTTTGAGAAAGGCAGTCCCACTGAGTGTTTAACCAGTCCCACTGCCACTTGGACACTTCCACCTTCTCTTGGGACTGGGGAGCCAATTGTTGTTGATCCCTGGGAGGAAGAGGTTTCTTCTTCTCTTGAAGAAAAGTATCTGTTCTTCTCACCTTTTCTTCCAGAGCATCTACCCTTGCCTTTAATATCAAGCTTTCTGCCTTCAACTCCTTTATGTGGGATGACAGATTCTTTATTTGTTGGGGCAATAGCATCTTTTTTATCTTGAAGCCTTTTGGAAGCTCTTCTGGTGGTTTTATTATAGGCTTCTGCTCCTGAGTTTTTTCCACTAGGAGTTCTACTTCTTCCATCTCTACATCCTGTTTGGGGCAAGGATTTATTAGTCTGAGAAGTTTTTCTTGTTAAAGGAGAACTTACAGAAGAAGGCTCATCATAGTCAATCAAGTCTATTTCTTCTTCACGTGCAGCAGAGCCACTTTGGTCATTCATTTTAAGTGTCAACTGAAATGAAGAAAAAGGGATAATAGATGAATTAGTTTTTTTATTTTTAATTTTAATTATTTATTTAGCAAAAAAAAAATTTTTTTTAGGATAAAAATCAACTAAATAAAATTAATTTATTAATTCAAAAATAATTTAAAACCAGGATTATAATATAATCAACTGAAGAAATAAATTAAAATTTATTAATAATAATTATTTTTAGGATTTAAACCAACTAGTTTATTACCAGGACTTATTGTCAACTGAAGTAATCCAATATAAATTTTTATTTAATTAAAAAAATTTTTTTTTATTGCACTTAACTACCAGGACTTAATGTCAACTGAAGTAATTAAATATAAATTTTTATTTAATTAAAAAAATATTATTGTCAGTACAATTTGTCAACTGGAACAATAAAATTTAAATTAATCAGGACAAAGTCAACTGAAAAATTATAATAAATAATATTAATATATAATTATTTTATTACTTCTGGGACTAAGAACATTTAATGCTCTATTATGGTCAACCAGGAAAAATAAAAAAAATATAATAATAAAAAAATATATTCCAAATTACCAGACACCTCCCCCTGTAAAATGAGCAAATTAATGCCACTTACAGAGTGCTGAGTAAAAGGAAATACGTAGCAAATGAAGAGTGAAGAGTAACCCACAGATAGTAATATCAATAATTACCACAATATATACGATGTTTAGTCAGTATATGAACTAAATTTTTGGAGCACGGTTCAATTCCCGTTCGCAGCAAAAATTTTTTTCACGTGACGTATGACGTTTGTTGTTTTCTCGCTCTCTCGTCCTTTACAGGTACTCGCACACCAATGGTCCCCTCAATTACGCCTCAAATATTGTTGCGCCATTGATAATTTGGAAAGGCCCTCAATTGTCAAGGTACGCTTTTGGTCTAGAAGATTTCGTACGAAGTTTCTCAAGGATTTAAAGGTTTTAAATGGATTCTCAAAGATTTGTACGTGTTCCTTAATCTAAGTGATTTGTTACTCAAATAATAGAGGTAGAATTTTAATATTGTTATAGTCTATTGATTAGAATTACGCTATTGTAAATACTAATGTGATAAAATATAAAATATAAGTTTTGTGTTGTAATACGTGGTAATAAAAGTAAAGTGATAAAAGAATGGTTTGAAAAGCACAAAATCAGAGGCCTTTTATAGGCAAAATATGAGAAAATAAAATGTAAGGAATTTACACTGTCTACTGTGAGTGTGAGAGAAAATAATGACAAGAAAAAGGAGTACATAAATGACATAAGAGAGTAATAAATTAGTACGTCAACAAGGGCATCAAATTTATTAGCAACAAAGTTTGAATTCCTTGGACTGTCACAATTATTACACAATAAATAATCAATTACATTACTTTCACAGGATTACAGATCTCTCCCTGAGGTAATATAATTGTTTTAAAGTTTTTATATTATAAATTTATTATTAATTTTACTCACTTTGACATATACTTTTGAGCACAGTGTTAGGGAGTAAAATTGTAAGGGACATTTTATTTATATTATTTATTTATACTACTTATTGTACTTAACTTTAGTTAATTGTAAGTACTACTTAAGTAAATAAATAAATAATTATTATTAAGAAGAAAGGCGTGGCTTCAACTCAGTAAAATAATTAATTATTTTACCGGGTAAGTCTAGTAGCCTGGCTGACAATGGTTCTTACAATGTCACCAACTGTTCTGTTAAACCTATTAGCTGTTCCATTCTGCTTGTGATGATGGGGGCATGTAACTTCATGAGTAGAACCAATGTCAGCCAAGATCTGAGCCATTTTATTGCTGTGCATCTCACCTCCATCAGTGCGTAAAACTTGAAGCTTCTTCCCGGTTACATTTTCTAATTTTTTATAGAAAGAAACAAAACAAGAAGTTGCCTCAGATTTGGCATTCAGTAAAAATACCTCACCATATGAAGTTGAGCTTTCTCTGAACATTGCTGCCCATCTGGCACCGTGAATAGTGGGATCCATTGGACCTAGAAGATCTCCAACAATTAAACTCATTAAGGATTCTGGTTTTGACTCACGAGTGGCTGATGGTTTCCTAGTGCTCTTCGCAATTAAACAATCTTCACAGTCAATCTTACCTGCAGGCATAGATAATGGTAATCCACTGCCCATACCAGCATTGATTATTTTTCTGATGGTTTCAGCACTGACATGTCCTAGTCTCCTATGCCAATCCATTAAGGAACCTTTGGTGGCAGTTGGACGATTGATATGATGATTCTTCTTAACAGTGCAAAATAATGAAGGGTTCACAGAATATCAATAAGAAGGAACATCATTTGGATTGCAAGTACTAACACTAATTACATCCAAGACCCATCTTCTTCTGGTATTCTCTACCCGGCCAGTCATAATCAAATCCTCTTTCAGATAAATCCCCAAATTTTTATTTTCAGAACACAAACCAAAACAGAAAACACAGTTCACTAAATCAAATAAAGAAATAAGAGTAGCCCTAACATCTGGACAATAGAAGACATTGGTAATAGTGACTATTTTATCTTCCCCTTTAATTTTTAAATCTCCTATTCCAGTGATGAAGGAAGAAGGACTGTTAGTGGCCACTTTGACTGGAATCTGCTTTTTAAGAAGTTTGAAATTGTTGAGAAGGCTCACATTGCCTGTGACATGACGAGTTGCTCCACTGTCCAAAATAGCATAGTTATCAGCAAATGCATCTGGAGACCATTCTGCACTATTGAGATCAATTTGTTCAACTATTTCATATAGTGCCTCAATGTTTTGTTCAAAGATAGTGATTTCATTAGCTTCACTTTGAACATCTCTGGAAAAAATGGGACCATGTTGTGGGCGTTTGTATGGAATATAGATCTTCTTGTTCCTGGTATTAGGGTCAGAAGCAAAAGCAGCAGCACGTTCCTGCATAATGTATAGTTTAGCTGAGAAATTTGAAGAATGAGGATTATATGGACAGTGTGCTACAACATGAGCAGTAGAGTGGAATTTGTGACAATTAGGACATGCACCAGGAGGCCTGTAAGAGTCAGTCTTCCTCTGGGGTTGAGTGGAGGCATGGAGAGATGGTTCAACAGTAAGGGTAGCAGAAGGTGATGAAACTCCTTCATTATCAGCTCTGTTTTGGGTGAGAGTTGGCATGAGTTGACAGAAATCTTCAAAGGTGACTGAATTTGAGTCAGCTTGGTTATCCAAAGCAACACAGAGATCAACATAAAGGTCCTTTAGAGATGATGGTAATAAGGCATGGGACATGAGCGCTTTGAAGATCTTATGGTCAAAGGTGATTCCTTGACGTTTGATTGCTTCAAAGTATTTGTTGAAAGCTTCCAAATACTCACTGTGTGATGTAAACTGGGTTTGCTTCAAATTGATGAAATTGCAGATTGCCGTCATTTTAGAGGTATGTTTCGACCTAGTGAATTTATTATTAATATGAAGATAAGTTTGGCGGGCATTCCAGTCTGTCATAATTTCATGGCACAGATTTTGAGAGATGGAATGGACCAGAAGTAAGTGAGTAACTCTATCTTCAAATTTACCAGGGCCTTTTTTGTCATTCAGGGCATAAGCTCTTGTGCCAACAAAGTCTTTGATTAAGGCCATTATATTGTTGTGCCAGTCTGAGTAGTTACTACCATTAACATCAAGGGTTGGGACAGATTTGATGAACTCAATGACGTTGGGTAGCATCCTTTTTCTCTCTAACATGCTGATTGGTTGGGGTGTGGACATGTGGGGTGGAGTGTGACGCAAACAACCGATGGGATCGGCCTGTCTATAGGGTGAGGCCAATTGCTCCAACATCGTTGCCATTCTTATGTTAGGATCAAGATTAGTTACTTTAGGAGGGGGAGGTAGCACAGGGACTTTAGGAGGGGGAGGTAACACAGGGGGAGGAGATGTGTGTAGCAAATGAGCAGGAAGGGGGGAAGGTAGTGAATTTAGTAAAGGAGAGGATAGGGGTGGTGGACCTATATTGAGGTTGTTAATTTCCTGCGAGAGAACATTGACTGTCATCGGTGATTTGCGCAGGTGCGGAGGAAGAGTGTAGGGTTGTGTGGGGTTAAGAGGGTAGGTGGGGGATTGGGATGGTGAAGGAGTGAGATTACGAGGGGGTGGTAAAGCAGGGATGGAGGTAAGGGTAGGGGCAGGGGTAATTTATGGATTGCGCAAATGGGTGGAGGAGCGCGTTACGCAAGGTTGAGTCTGAGAGGTGCTATCAGGATTGATAGATATTCCGAGGTTTTTTAATTCCTGGTCAGAGATGGTTCAGGTTTTTTTCTTTTTACCAGCACACATATAAAGTAAGTCGTTTGTCGACATGCGCTGGGGGTTTTTCTTTTACTAACGTTCATAGTGTCGCTAACGCTAGTGGAGTTATCTAATGGCTAAAGTTTCAGTGCCTGTAAATACAGCCCATAACCTGTAGCACGGTGTAAGCCTGTAGAACTCCGGAAAGAACCGAAGAACAGGGGATGCCACAACTACAGACTATAACACAAATGACTATGTACATAAGGTGTCTAAGAACATAACAGTAACAGCTACAACAATATTTGGAATTCTTGGTGCAACTTTTTCTTAGGTAATTTTAGTGTGATATTGGTGACAGATCTGTCACTAGTGGAAGAACTTTGAGGCTGAATGACTGTTCTGTGTGATCTACTGACTGACTCATCAGCCACCAAACCTCACTCACCAGCTCCCCAACTCACCCATATTTCTCCTGCCCACAATTATCCAGCTACTGACTATCCAGGTTTTGTTTTGGTAATATTTTTTTTTTTCAATTTTTTTTTATCTCACTTGTCAGCTTTCCAAACCTTTTCACACTTTTTTCATCAACAATTCTGCCTCCTGATGATCCATTTTTTGGCTTCTGTGAAATTTTTCTTCCATTTTATTTTTTTTAATTATTATTTTTCTTATCTCATTACTTTTTTTAAACTTCCTGCTTCCCAAACTCCTCTGTGCTTCTCTCATCCAAAATCCTATTTCCCAAAAATCCAGTTTTGGTCATGGTAAGCTTATACTATTTTATAATAATAATTTTTTATTATTATTTTAATTTTTATTCTATTTCCAGAATATCCCATGAATGTCTCACTTATCCCTTTTTTTTCTCTGCCTAAAATACCCCTTCAATGCCCCAAATTACAATCATCACAAAAAAGATGACAACATATTGATCTAATGTTTCATCTTCCAGTTTAAATTTTAGCCATTTTTTCATATTTTTTGATGGGAAATGAAGGAAACTGAAACCAACAGGTAAAAAATTAGGGTTACATATAACATAAAACATTGTCAAATATCATGTGGTGAATGAAAACCATAACCATCCACCATCCAATCTGTTGAGACATGAATAATCTGTGACTCTGCTTAATTCAGAAAAAATCTCTCATAAAATGGTTAATGATGAATTCTCAGACCATGTCAAAAAGAGTTTCAAGTTTATAAAATTTTATAAAAACAAAAACATGCAGCCGCTTTTTCAAAAACAAAAGTTTACTATTGATGAAGCTTCCCTTATATGTGATAAGTTCCTCTCAGAGGTAGAAATATTGACCTTTATCTGGGATGTTAGAAATAAAAATCTCCAAGCTTTCAAGAAATAAGTCATGCAAGCAATTAGGAAGGAAAAAGAAATTGTAATGGAAACACATATACAAAATCAAATCATCTCTTCAACTGCTTTTTTTGTGGCATTATCCCTCATTCTAGTCATTTCAAATGTCAGCTTGTATGATAGGTGATGATGATAAATACAGTAGAATTTAGAATAATAAAATAGAAATTAAATGGAACTGTTTGATTTAAGCTAATAGAATAGTAATTTTTATAATATGTTTATGTATTTCTTTTCATGTTGAACAGTTATAACTCAAATAAATAATTTTAATGTAAATAAATTATTTGTATATGAACTTTTTTTTAATGCATTATTAATAAATTGAATGTATATAAAAGGATGATCTAAAACAACAAAAGGGAACACCTTTTATAAAAAAAATTTAATACTATGTGAATTTTGTTGAAGTCAACAAAATCGTTGATAAGTAAGTTAAAGTTTTAATATAAAATAAATATAAAATAAATTGAGAAGATAAATTAAAAGATTAAGTTGAGTTTTAATAAAATAAGATAATTTATGTTTAAGTTTAATAAATAACAAATTTAAATTATCCCTTAAAGCTCCAAGGAAATACTAAAGTCTCTTTCCTTTCTCTCCCTGGCCCCCCTCTAGCCGAATTCAAGCAAGGTCTGAGTCCCAGTAATTACATGGACCTAGATCTACAACTTTGCCATATGTTTTTATTATTTTATTTTTATTTTTAATTTATTAATTCAATTGATTTTAGAAAAATGAAATGAAATTTAAATTAAATAAAATAAAAATGTTTGTGTAAGTAAAACAAACTTTAAAGACTATAAAATTAATTGTAATACAGTTACTTTTACTTACACAATATAATACTTAAAGAATTAAAAATATTAAATTTATAATGTATTAATTTATTAAATATTGAGTAATAATTTTAATCAGATCAGTTTAACTATGTTATATAAGTTACTGGCTGACATCAAAAGTCCAAAGAAAAAGAAGGTTTAGAAGAATAAAAAGTTCAATCATTTTTTAGCATTGCAGTAGTCTCAAGCACCAAAAGTAAGGCATTTATACTCTTAGAGAAACAAGGTCCACAGCTATCTAGAAAGTTAAATTCTATTCAATTTTCATTGTGTTTTAAAGTTCAAACTTTTTTTTGTGTGTATGTTTCAAAGGGGTTCTGGAATATAAAAATGTAAAGCAATTGGCCAATGGGAACTTTAAAGATGAAAATTATAAAAATAATCTTCCTGATCCTATTCCAAACATTCAAAGGGATACAATTCACATAGAGAGACTGAATGTTTTCTTGTAGGTACAGTCACCAGAAAGAAAAACCTGGAACCTGCCAGCAGGTGTCCATCACTGACTAAACTATGCTAGTTGAATTGTGGGAAGGCACCTTCTATCTGGTTCCAAAAATTTTTTTCTTGTGAGTTCCTGGCCAATTATAACTGGTAGCAAGCTTTTTTAAATAATTCAGTCAATATTACGGGGTATCAAAATTAAGGGACCTGCAATTGGGGATCAGGAATTCTTTTTACTGGACCAGAAATTATTAATTGCAGAAGAATCTTCTAAACTATCCCAAGGGCTAGTGAATAAGAAATGCATGATAATGCATTATCCCACTTCTTATACCCCAATTTCCATTCCTAAATCCTGATCCCAAACTCATCACATCCATGATTGATTTGTAAGGAAGTCACATGAAATATAATTGTGTATGACATCCTTATGTCACTCTTCACTCTAAGCCACTTTATTCTGGTGGAAAAAACTTAATATTTTCTTCTATCTGCACCCCCCTGTTCATTTTGTGGCAAATTTATGCTTTTCTAATCACCTAAACCTTCTACCAACAAAAATGAAGCACCTCACTACTAGGCAGCTACTTGCATCAACTATAAATGCTATTGCTTTAGCTTTAATTTTTGACTCTGATTCTGTCTCTTTTTTGGAAAACACTTTATCTTATATGTCAATTCTTTCCAAAAAGCATTACATCAAGAAAATACAATCTTCACTCAATTGCTTGGAATATTTTTTTTTTGTTTTTTTTGTTTTTGCATCTTGACTTTTATTTTGAATTTTTTGTTAAAGTCTCTTTTTTTCAAGTCTTTTTGTTTTCCTTGATAAAATCAACATGAAATCACATATTTTCTGCAATCACATAATTTTTCATTCTTTTTTTTCATCCTTCATATCCTTTCCTTCCTCTCCTTTTTTCATCTCTCATTTAACTTGAAGTAAATTTTTTCATCAACTCATCTCTCCAGTTAAGTAATTTTTTTTCTTGATACTTGCTAATTAATATTTTTTTTTCTGTTTTTTTTTCTTTTTTGTAAGTGGTTTTTATTATCAAGGTAAAATGAACTTCATTTTCCTTCCTCTTTTCTTTCTTTTTTCTCTCCATCATCCTTCTCTTTATCCCAACTTGATATGGTCATTATCCCCCCTTTCCCCCATTTCACTTTTTTTTTATTTCCATGTCATTGAAACACATTCATTGCACATTCTTTATGCATTTAATTTGCTCCATATTCAATTTCCCCCAAATTTCAACTTCATTCTTTCTCACTTTCAACCTGGATATTCTCAAAACTAGGTAAATATTTCAGATAAATTATGTTTAACACATGTGGTACACATGGGAACAATTAATAAAGGTATACAAGATGTATATGTAAGTGAAATTAATGATTATATACAATATATGCCATTATAATACCTTATATACATGCATATATCCACCTTTTATAAGTCTTATGTATTTAATGTTTAGTTTTAATATGCCAGGGTAATCTTAAGAACATTTAACATAAGGATACATAATTTTTAAGTAGACTTAAAGATGTTGTTTTCATTGTTTTATGTGAAAAACAAGAAATGCTCTTTAAATCACTTAAAAGTTGAATATATGCACTATAAATTTAATAATATTAAAAATACGCCTTGACAAATCAATTTTTCTTCATTAGGAATATTGATTTGGCTACTTAAATGCTTAAAAACAACACTTTTCAAATTTGGTGTTTTTATGCCAGAAATGGCTTCTGTGTACTGGCCACATACTGCCTGCATTTTTCCTGTGTGAATAGCTTCATTTTTAGCAAAGTTAGGAATTTCACACTATAATTACCCCACATTGGATGCCAAATTTTGGGAAACACACTAGAATAAGCAACAGGTGCTTATCAAGTGTCCTAATTTAACTAATAGTGCATTGACCTCATTATATGCACTAATTTTATTAATAACCTCAGGATTGATGCCTATAATTCACTACCATGCCTATTGTCAGTGTATTCTAGTATCTAAGTATGATTTAATAGTAAATATTAATGGTCCTACTACTTATTGATAAATGATTTAGTGATTAAACCTCAGGGGAAGACTAATAAAATAGTTATTCTGAATATAAACTCACAATACTTGGATTTTTTATGCATGCTAGTGGTGGAAAATAAATAAATAAAATATAGTTATAGCTTATATAAAGATAATATCAATAGGGGGTATCAATGTTCAGGGATCCGCAATTAGGGATCAGTAATTTTTTTCCCGGGATCAGACATTATTAATTGCGGAAGATTCTTATCCACTAGCCCTGGGGCTAGTGGATAAGAAATCCACAATAATGCATTATCCCGCCTCTTATACCCCAATTTCCATTCCTAATTCCTGATCCCAAACTCATCTCATCCATGATGGATTTGCAAGAAAGTCACATGACTCATAATTGCTGATGCCATCCTTAAGTCTTTCCTCACTCTATGCTGCTTAATTTTGGTGGCGAACACTTAAGTTTTTTTTCTATCTACACACCCCAACTGCACATTTGGCAGTGAATTCCCACTTCCCTCATCACATAACCCTTCCACCGGCAACAATGAAACACCTCTCTACTAGAGGGCTACTTCACTCCACTATTAATGCCATCACTTTACTTTTAGTTCTCTACTATAAATCTGACTCTGATTTGGAAGATGCTTTAGCTTATATGTGTTTACTTTCCAAAAAGTGTTACATCATCACCAGGGGGCCAAATCTTTATCATGATCCCCGATATGATCTGGCCTCCATTCTCAACATTCCTCATTTAAACTTCTCCCAACTTTTTAGAACTTCTCCCGATTCTTTCTTCAAACTTTATCAACTCATTTCTGAACATCCTATCTTCCATAACAATTCTCATAACAAACAGCGTAATCCTGCCATCCAACTTGCTGTTGCTCTATGTCGCTTTGGCTCAAATGGAAATGGTGCTGCCGTAAGACGTTTGGATAATCTCTTTAACATAGGATATGGTACCATGATATTATACACCAAGCGCTGTATGATTGCTATCCTTTCCCTCAAGTCTCAAACTCTTATTTGGCCAACTCCAGAACAGCGACTTGAATCCTTTCAAGTAATGCAAGCTGAAGGTTTCCCTGGCTGTGTAGGATTTTTTGATGGCACCACTATACCTTTGAGTCAAAAGCCTGCTCATGATGGCAACCATTATTTTGATCACAAAAAAAGGTTTCTTCCAAATCTTCTCCAAGTTCTCATCTTTTACAATCTAGCTTTTTATCTTCTTTCTAGATACTCTATCGCTGTTCAACTTGTATGTGATTTCAATAAAAAATTTATTGCTTTTCACAGTGGCTGCCCTGGGTCATGTCATGACTCTTCCGTCTTCCAAAGAATGAGGATTTCTCAATCCCCTGACTCATACTTTGACGAATCTCAGTACCTCCTTGCAGACTCAGCATATGCAAGTGGAAAGTACATTATACCTGCTTTCCGTGGTGCAACTTCAGAAAATGACCCCAAAACTGCCTTTAATTGTCACCTTGCACAATCAAGAGTACAAATTGAACATGCTATAGGTATTTTAAAAGGACGATTTTCTAGTCTTTGGGAGCTCAGAATTCTATTTCAAAAAAAAATTGGAGATCAAAACTGCAAATCATTGGATCTTGACTTGCGTAATACTCCACAATATTCTAGCTGATTTAAAGAATGAGTGGAATGATCTTTATGAAGAAGAGGATCCTGAACCACCACCAGCACTCCCCTCCCTTGATTCACAAATCATTCAATCAACTGGCATATGCTCCATTATAATGCCAATTACTCTCCAACATTTCACTTTGCAATGCTTTTAATTTTTAATTTTTATGTTTTCATACTTTCCAAATATCCTCTTTGTGTACTTTATTCACTTGGTTTTGTATTTTGGTTTGTTGAATATTCATTTTTTTTTGAATTTACGGTGAATATCTTTTTTTTGGATTGCTCATTGGTTTTATTTCACCAGCTCAACATGAAATTGCATATTTTCTTATATCACATATTTTTTCAGTGATTTTGTTTTTCATTCATCACTCATATCCTTTTCATCCTCTCCTCAAACATCCCTCAGTTTTTTTGGTTGCATTTATTTTCTCAACTCAACTCACCAGGTAGGTCATTTTTGTTCTTTTTTCTTGGTTTTTTATCTGCTAATCATGATTTTTTTTTTTTGCTTTTTTTTTTTTTTTTTTTTTTTGTAAGTGCTTCATTTATTTTTGTTCTAGGGTAAACTAATTTTTTTTTGATTTTTTCTCTTTTTTTTTGATTTTTTTTTTCTCTCCTTCACCTCTCTTTATCATCCTCAAGGCCCCCCTTTTCCCTCTCTTTACCTGTTTCAATACCCCCTTTTTAGCTGCCTCAAATCCCCTCTTTCCCCCCTCTTTAGGTCCCTCATCAACCCCCCTTCCCCTCTTTTTAGGTGCTTCAAGACACCCCCCTTCCCCTCCTTTTATGTCCCTCAACCCCCCCTTCCCCTCTCTTTATCCACCTCAAACCCCCCCTTCCCCTTTCTTTAGGCGCCTCAAGCCCCCCCTTCCACCCCCCACCCAATCCTTACTTCCTCCTCTACCCCCCCCCTGATTATTAACGAACGATCGTTACAGATCGTTCGTTAACAAGGAGGTGGTAACGGATTGGGAGGGGGTAAGGTGATTGGAAGGGGGGGGAAGGGGGGGGAAGGGGGGGGGTTTGAGGCGCCTAAGGAGAGGGGAATGAGGGGGGTTTGAGGCAGCTAAAGAGGGGGTGATAGGGGGTGATGGGGCATATTAAGAAGGGTAAAGGGGGGGATTTGGGGGGATTTGAGGCAGCTGAAAAGGCGGGAAAAAAGTGGGTATTGAGACAATTAAGCAGGGCATTTCAGGGGGGTTTTGAGGCAGGCAAGGAGAGCATTTGAGGGAACTTTTGAGGCAAGGAGTGTCAGCCTGTATATCCCCAGGACTGAGTAAAAAGTACTTATAAGTTATGTTAAACACATGAACTAGACATGGGAATAATAAATAAGAGTACACAAATAGTATACATAAGTAAAATTATGATAATACACAAAAAAATGCCATTATAACACCTTATATACACGCATATATCCACCTTTTATAGGTCTTATGTACTTAATATTAAGTTGGAATATGTTAGGGTAATCTTAAGAACCTTAAGTATAAGGCTACATAATTTTTAAGTACACTTAAAGCTGTTATATTCATTGTTTTATGCAAAAAACAAGAAATGCGCTTTATTTCACTTAAAAGTTGACTATATGCGCTATAAAATTGAGAATATCGAAATTGCGCTTTGACAGATCAATTGGGCTCATTTAGAACTATTGATTTGGCTATTTAAATGCATAAAAATAACACTTTTCAAATTTGGTGTTTTTTATGCCAGAAATGGCTTCTGTGTACTGGCCACATACTGCCTGCTTTTTTCCCGTGTGAATAGCTTCATTTTTAGCAAAGTTAGCTTTTTCACACTATAATTACCCCACATTCTACGCCCACTGTGGGGAAACACACTAAAATAGGCGACAGGCGCTTATTTAGTGTCCTAGCTTAATTAATAATGCATTGACCTTGTTTATATGCACTAATTTCATTAATAACCTCACTCTTGGCACTTTCTTTCATCACCACACTTAAATTCGCCTAATTTTAGTCAAGGATTTACCCGTGCAAGCGCCTGCCAAGAACTTCATGTAGTTACCCCACATCTCACGCTCTTTTTTAAGCTTTTGGGTGGTTTCTCAGTCAATTTTGGTTATTTTTGAATGGGAATTTCACGTAGTATAATGTCAGGATTAGCCCCATTATTTCTACAGTCAATCCCCCTTATTATTAAGCTATTATTAACCTTAAAAAGTCTCCTTTAGTCTTTAATATTATTGTTTTATAGGCATATACTCTCTTTTTGTCTTTTTCTTTAATTTTGATGGATTTCCCTTATTATTACAGGATTTTGGCGGTTGTTACTCTTCTAATTATGTCATGGGTTACTAGGAATGTTGATGGGCATGTCTATTAGTTGTTTAGAGGCGTCATTAACTGTGTATTGGGTGGTACATCAAGGGAATCATTGGGGAACTCAGTGTGTATAAAAGAAGGAGGTTTTTGGGTTGTATTTCTTCATTCTTTATCATTACAATTTAACCAATATAACCAAATCAATTACAATACATATCAATTAGTACTTTTATAAGACTTTTGAATAGTATCTGAATTTATATAATCTATTTTTCTACCAACTATAAAGATTGTAAGCTATATATAAGAATAGTGAGAATTATATTACTGAGACCTTTATATTTGATTATATTTTACAACTTAGTGGATTAAAACTACAGTATTCATATAGGACCATTAAAATCTTCTAGACAACTGACTATTCAAGCTAGTTCACGTCCTTGTACTTGACCTTAGCCTGACAATTGGGGACCTTTCCTCAAGAATTCTGTTATAATCCTGTAAGTGAAATTTTCAAAAGAAGGTGCATGTAAATAATATCCCTATAGAAATATTTGGATAATTACAACAGGTTGGGGTCACTTATATAGTGATTTCAGAAAAAGAAGCCCTGTTATATAATAAAATTGTGATATTGAATCAACAATTTTACCACTAATTTAACATATAATTGTTATTAGTGGGTCTGTCAATAGACCAATTAAATTTGTGATCTTTGCAGATAAAATTTTTACCACTAATTTAACATAAAATTGTTCTTAGTGGGAGTCTGTCAATAGACCAATTAAATTTGTGATCTTTGCAGATGATAACCAATTAAACTGATTAATTGTTTTCTTTTTACAGGACTCTTAATCCCTTTTCTATTGGTTTGTAAAATTCATTTATATTTAAAAAAGAATCTTGCTGACAGTTGTTTTTCTTTTTTAATATAAAAACACGGCTACATATTGTAGACCAGTTAAATTAAGTGAACACATAAAAAGCATATTTGACTTTTGGCACTTAAAGATTCACTTCATACCAATAAGTAAGCAATTAAATTGTCTTCAGTGGTATTAATAAATACTGATTAAACTCCTTTTTGAAGTTTTTCATATCTCAAACTTTCAATTCTTTAGAATTCCACGTAAAAATGTGTGACAACAATGACATTGTAAGTAATAAGGCAAAACCTTATAACTTAAGAACTAGAGCTGAAATACCTGTTACAGGACATACAAATGGAGGGTCAAGAATCACCAGTAACAATAAACAACACCCCACCAATGTCCATGGAGGAAAAGGAAAAGCTCTTAAAACAAATGTCAATAAAGAAGTCCAAAAACACCTTACAAGAGCAAATTCACTCCCTCTCAACCCTACTGAATACACTAACAATAAGAGTAAACAATATGTTAGACCAGATCAACAATCTGGAGAAAAGGGCGGCACAGGGCTTTATAGAAGTCAACCAGGCTCTAGTGGATATAAGGTCTCATCAACAACCAGTGGCACCAAATACCACAGCAGCACCTCCAGTCCCAGAAGAGGACCAAAAGATAACTGTAAGCAAATGGAAGTGGGATTGGTATGCCCAAAACTACAACAGTCCTCCTCAACAGGGATCCAGCAGTCACCCTTACAGGGGAAATCCAAGGAGAGGCAGGGGAAATGGAATAAGACTGTGGTAAGTCATCCATCTTCTCAAGATCAATTATATAATCCTAACAATGAATTAATTATAGGTAATGAAATTGATAGAGAGTTATTGGATATAATTGATAAGAATTTAAAAAATTATTCATTTGAAAATAACATGTTAGACTTGTCATTACATGAGGACAATGTACATAGTTTTATTGATCACCAGGAAAATACTATTAATATAAAAATGGAATCAAATGAATTAAAAATTGACCCTGATGATGAATCTTCTGAATTGGAAACAGACAAAATTGAATATTTTCTGAAAGAAAATCCAATGGAATCAAAAATAATTAGTAAATTATTATTAAGAATTGAAAAATTGGAAGAATTCTCTAGAGAGTCCAACAATAATACAGAAAGTGTATTATTAAACATCACACAATCATTGAGTACAACAGCCAATAAGTTAAAAATTATTGAGAATTCAAATAATGAATTGATCAATGAAAACAAAAGATTAAATTCTGAGATTAAAAATTTAGAAATTAAATTAGAACATTCTCAGAATATTATGGCTACCATAGAGGGACATGTAAAATTGTCTTTTTCAAATGTAAATGATACTTTAACTCATATACCTGTAATAAAGGATAGGTTACAAAGAGTAGAAATTGAGGTAGCCAACATTTTGAAAAATACTGAAACAATAAAGGATAATACCTCTTATGTAGAAAGAGTACCAGTTTTTATGAAACACTCTAATGATAAACCAATGATGGAACATGAACATAGTGTCATGGGCTCTGAGAATATAAAATCAGTAAAAGATGAAATTAATGATCATCTTTCTAAAGTGAGTGAATTACTCAATATTCCTCAGGTTAGGGAATCTAAAACTAGCCAAAAGAACTGGCCTAAGTTAGATCAGTACCCTTCTTTTGACGGGGATTCAAAATCTGATTGGCAACAATTCATACAAAGAATTGATAACTTAAAATTTTCATATAAATTACCTGATGAAGAAATTACTTCAAATTTAATATCTTTATTTACAGATGTGGCCTTATTATGGTTTGAATCTGTATTGAGTGAGGGAATTAATTACTCCTGGAATGAATGGAAGGCACTAATTGAAAGGCAATTTGGTGGCCCAAAATTTAGAATCACTCAACAAAGACTGTATGAAAGGGCCAGATATAATCCAAATGCTGGAGATAAACCCATGGTCTTCTTAATGAATTTAATAAAAATCATGAAAGCTATGGATCCAAAAATGGATTATGAAGAGTGGAAAGAAAAAATAATATACAAGTTGCCTATATCAGTTAGAGATATTATTGTAGCTAGAACTGAGACTTTCAGAGACACCTCTGGATTCATTAATATATGCAATGAGATATTATTAAACCACAAGTATGAAACCAAGTATAGTAATTACAGACAAAGTGTTGACGTGGTAAAACCTACTACAAGTAAGTTACCAGTGGAAAAGAAAAAACCTTCAGCTCCCCTTGTCCCTAAGAGACAAGAAAATAACACTTGTTACAAATGTAATGAACCTTGGGTTAAAGGTCACACGTGTAAGAAAAGAATAAATGTTATTGAAACCTCACAAAATTCTGAACCTAGTAATCATGAAGATGAGAATGTGGAATCCAGTGAGGATTGCAAGACTAACATATCTTACAGTGATGATGAAAATGAGATATTTGTATTAGAACAGGATATAATGTTCCTGAATGATGCTATACCTCATACAGACACATCTTTAACTTCCATAGAGGAAGCTGAAATAATTAAAGATGTATCTCATGACACTTACAAAATAACACCTATCAGAGCACCTATTATCATATGTGGAAAAGAAATGAATGCCATTCTTGACACTGGGGCTGCAGGTAGTGTAGTTTCACTTAATGCATTAAGGAAACTTGATAGTAAGTACCAGGAAAAACTAGAACCTGTTCAGACAAAGAACTGGAGGGGTTTTGGTTCAGTATTAAATCCAATTGGCAAATATAAAACTGCTGTATTCTTTAAATATAATAATGGATATGTTAGAGCAGTTTGTGAATTTTTAGTAATGGATAATAATAATTGTAGTGATTGGTTTATTATTGGCAATGATTTATTGACAAAATTTGGCATTAAACTAGATCCTGCAAACAGTTGTTTCACCATAGGGGTGAATGGTAAAAGGAAATTCAAAATATGTTCTGAAAATTCAGTATATGCCATTTCTCCTAGAGAAGAACAACTGCAAGGTGGAAGAACCACCAATGAAGTGGGTGAATTGGAAAATGAAATCCAAAAAGCCTCTTTCAGTCCTCAACTCTCAAAAATTGAACAAGAAGACATTTTGAGATTGATTAAATCATATCCTATGGCATTTGCTCATGGATCAAATGAACTAGGATTGGTCAAAGACCATGAGATGAAAATCTCTCTAAGTTGTGATCTGGATAATATTCCTGGCAGTTTAAAAAAGAAACCTTACCCAGCATCTCCTGCAAAAAGGAAAGATATTGAAGACAATATAAAATTGTTGTTGGAAATGGGTATTGTTGAAAAAGTGGACACAACACCTAAGTATTGTGTCATTTCACCAGTATTAATCTCTTATGAAAAAGATAAGGCAAGATTATGCGGTGATTATAGAGCTCTGAATACATATACAGTAGATGATATTTACCCTCTACCAAGGATAGCTTCTATCCATGCTACTTTACAAGGAGCAAAATATATTTCCTGTCTGGATGGGAACAAGGGTTACCACCAGATTCCTGTGGAAAGAAATTCTCAAAATTACTTATTAATAACCACACATATGGGTATATATAAGTATGTGAGAATGCCATTTGGCCCAAAGAATGCCCCTTCAGTCTTCCAAAAATTGATGGATAGTGTTTTTCATCAGGAAATGGTTGAAGGATGGCTATTGGTCTATATTGATGACATCATAGTGTTTTCAAAAACATATGATGAACATTTAAATCACCTGAAAAGAGTCTTTAAAAAAATGGATGAAATTAATATGACTATTGCATTAAAGAAATGTAAGTTTGGATTTCAATCCTTGAAAGTACTTGGACATGTTGTATCTGGATTACAAATTTGTGTTGACCAGAATAAAGTGGCAGCAATTAAAAACATTGGGATACCTAAAAATGTAAAAGAGGTTCAAAGTTTTTTGGGTATGTGTGGATATTATAGACAATATATTAAAAATTACCAATCCATTGCAGCCCCTTTAACAACATTAATCAGGAAGAATGAAGCTTTCATTTGGAATAATGAAAGACAACACGCCTTTAATAAATTAAAGGAATGTTTAATGTCAGCTCCAATATTGGGACTACCAGATTTCACCCTACCTTTTATCTTGTACACTGATGCAAGTTTCATAGGTTTAGGTGCTGCTTTACAACAAAAACAGATAATAAATGGAAAATTATCTGAAGTAGTTATCTATTATATATCCAGAACCTTAAGAAATACAGAATTAAGGTATGGTGCCACACAGCTAGAATGTTTAGCCGTGGTGTGGGCTTTGGAGAAACTTCATTACTATCTGGAAGACCAGAAGTTTGAACTTATAACAGATTGCAGTGCAGTAAAATCATTACTAAACATGAAAACACCTAATAGGCACATGTTTAGATGGCAACTAGCTGTACAAGAGTACAGAGGAAGAATGACAATCACTCACAGAGCAGGAACATTGCATTCAAATGTGGATTTATTATCCAGAAGTCCTTTGCCAAATGATGCTGACAACCCAGCTTATGTAACTGAAAATGAGGTTATACATATATTTGGGATTTATATAGTGGATTTAGAAGAAGAGTTTATGCAAACTATATTGGAAAATTATTCATCTGATAAAGATTTGTCTAAACTATCTACCATTCTTAATGATCCAACAAATGCCTCCATGAGTGCATTAATTAAAACCTTGCCTCCAAAGTATAAAAATGCATTGGAAAAAGGTAAACTATCAATTGAAGATGGATATATATATTACAGGAAAAAGTTAAGCAATGTAATAGTAATACCACCTTCTATGAAAGAGTTAATGTTGAGTACTTGTCATCATGACATCTTAGCTGGTCATTTTGACTTTAACAAAACATTAACCAGAGTTAAAAATACAGCCTGGTGGATAAACATGAAAGAGGATGTACAAAAATACATTGAAACATGTGACTCTTGTCAGAAATCTAAAAGATTAACTGGGAAGAGAGCTGGGTTGTTACAACAAATAGAGCAGCCAAAAGCTCCATGGGAAATTATAAACATGGATTTTGTAACTGGCTTGCCATTAGCAGGAAAAGAAAGTTTCAATTCTTGCTGGGTAATAGTGGATAGATTAACAAAAATGTGTAAGTTTATCCCTACCCATAAAGAGGTATCTGCAAAAGACTTGGCATAACTATGGTGGACTCAGATGATGAATACTGCTGGGTTCCCCAAAGCCATAATGTCTGACAGAGACCCTAAATTTACTTCAGAGTTCTGTACATCTTTGATGGAAGTATCAGGTTGTCAATTAAAATTGTCTACAGCACACCATCCACAAACTGATGGGCTGGCTGAGAGGATGATACAAACTCTAGAAGACATGATCAGAAGATATTGTGCCTTTGGATTAGAATACAAAGACAATGAGAAATTCACACATGACTGGGTAACATTAATTCCTGGCCTTGAATTTGCTTATAACAGCACAACTCATTCTGTAACAGAGAAGAAACCATTTGAACTATGGCTGGGATATGTACCAAATACCCCAGTAAATCATTTAAATAAACTACCAAGGTTTGATATACACCCTGGCACTAAATCCTTTATTCATATTCAACAAATGTGTAGAAAGCATGCAGAAGAATGCATCCAAAAAGCATTTGAATATGAAAAGAAAAGGTGGGACAAATCTCATAAAGAATTTGAATTTAAAAAGGGAGATGAAGTCCTCATATCAACACTACATTTTAACTTACAAGGTAATGTTAAATTAAAGGATCCCTTTGTAGGACCTTTTGTAGTAAATAAAATGGTTGGGAATAATGCAGTGGAAGTCATATTATATGCTCCATATGACAGGAAACATCCAGTTTTCCCTATCTCATTATTGAAACCTTACCATGCAAATGATCCTGACTTATTTCCAAAAAGAAGGGGAAGGCCTAAAAAGCAACCTGAAGAAATTGTGGAAAAAGCAGAGATTGAAAAAATACTCAAGAAAAGAATCCTTACTAAAGAAAAAGGAACTGAGTATTTACTAAGATTTAAAGGGAAATCAAATGAATTTGAGAAATGGATACCTGAAAAAGAAATTTCTAATTTATCCACCCTTCTTAAAAAATTTAAACAGAAATAAATTTCTGTTCAACCAGCTGAGGGGTTAAAAAACCAGTACTCATAATATTTTATTATGTTTTATTTCTTTAAAGTTGAATCTTTAATGCTACAGATTTATTCTGAATACCTGAAAATTACAAATTAATAAAATAAAATGTATAACTTATCATTTTTTTTATTGTTTTTTTGGGTGGGCGAGTGTCAGCCTGTATATCCCCAGGACTGAGTAAAAAGTACTTATAAGTTATGTTAAACACATGAACTAGACATGGGAATAATAAATAAGAGTACACAAATAGTATACATAAGTAAAATTATGATAATACACAAAAAAATGCCATTATAACACCTTATATACACGCATATATCCACCTTTTATAGGTCTTATGTACTTAATATTAAGTTGGAATATGTTAGGGTAATCTTAAGAACCTTAAGTATAAGGCTACATAATTTTTAAGTACACTTAAAGCTGTTATATTCATTGTTTTATGCAAAAAACAAGAAATGCGCTTTATTTCACTTAAAAGTTGACTATATGCGCTATAAAATTGAGAATATCGAAATTGCGCTTTGACAGATCAATTGGGCTCATTTAGAACTATTGATTTGGCTATTTAAATGCATAAAAATAACACTTTTCAAATTTGGTGTTTTTTATGCCAGAAATGGCTTCTGTGTACTGGCCACATACTGCCTGCTTTTTTCCCGTGTGAATAGCTTCATTTTTAGTAAAGTTAGCTTTTTCACACTATAATTACCCCACATTCTACGCCCACTGTGGGGAAACACACTAAAATAGGCGACAGGCGCTTATTTAGTGTCCTAGCTTAATTAATAATGCATTGACCTTGTTTATATGCACTAATTTCATTAATAACCTCACTCTTGGCACTTTCTTTCATCACCACGCTTAAATTCGCCTAATTTTAGTCAAGGATTTACCCGTGCAAGCGCCTTCCAAGAACTTCATGTAGTTACCCCACATCTCACGCTCTTTTTTAAGCTTTTGGGTGGTTTCTCAGTCAATTTTGGTTATTTTTGAATGGGAATTTCACGTAGTATAATGTCAGTATTAGCCCCATTATTTCTACAGTCAATCCCCCTTATTATTAAGCTATTATTAACCTTAAAAAGTCTCCTTTAGTCTTTAATATTATTGTTTTATAGGCATATACTCTCTTTTTGTCTTTTTCTTTAATTTTGATGGATTTCCCTTATTATTACAGGATTTTGGCGGTTGTTACTCTTCTAATTATGTCATGGGTTACTAGGAATGTTGATGGGCATGTCTATTAGTTGTTTAGAGGCGTCATTAACTGTGTATTGGGTGGTACATCAAGGGAATCATTGGGGAACTCAGTGTGTATAAAAGAAGGAGGTTTTTGGGTTGTATTTCTTCATTCTTTATCATTACAATTTAACCAATATAACCAAATCAATTACAATACATATCAATTAGTACTTTTATAAGACTTTTGAATAGTATCTGAATTTATATAATCTATTTTTCTACCAACTTTAAAGATTGTAAGCCATATATAAGAATAGTGAGAATTATATTACTGAGACCTTTATATTTGATTATATTTTACAACTTAGTGGATTAAAACTACAGTATTCATATAGGACCATTAAAATCTTCTAGACAACTGACTATTCAAGCTAGTTCACGTCCTTGTACTTGACCTTAGCCTGACAAGGAGGGAGGGATTTGTAAGGGCATTTCAAATAAATAAAGGAGGGGAAAAGGGGACATTTATGGGAGATAAAGACGGGTTACCTACTTTCAAATAAATATACTAACAAATTTTTTTTTGTAAATTTGATTAATTTTTTAATTTTTTTGGCAGTAATATAGAAAAAAAAAAATTTCTTTCTGATAAGGACTGTCCCTCTTATTTACAAAACATAAAAGGTTTATATTTTTATTTTTAATTTTTCTAGTAATTAATTTTTGTGATTTTGTTTTTATTTAAATAATTTTTTTATTTTTTATTTTGATTTTACTGATTTTTTTTTTTTTTTTTCAGGATCTTGTGAGAAGGTTTTTAATAACCAATCTTCAGGTTCACTTTTAAATTTTTTTTTATTTTTTTTTTTGATTTAATTTTTACTGAATTTTTTTTTTTGAATAATTTTTTTTAAAGGATTTTGCTTTTATTTTGTTTTTAAAAATAAAACCTCAGGTTTTTTTTTTGATAAATTATATTTTTGGAAAATTTTTTACTCATTTTTTTTTTTTTTCTATTTTATTTTTCAAATAAAAAACAGCTTTTTTTATTATTAGGTGAGAAATTTTTATTAAAAAAAATTGAGTTGAAATTTTATTGACATTTAATTTTTTTTTCAGATCAAAAAAATGTCTTCTTCTTCAGAATCACCCCTTACTTCTCTCTCATCTTCATCTTTATCTTCTTTATCATCTTCATCTTTATCATCACTATCATCTTCTTCGAAATCAATTTCCATACAATCATCTTCTAAATCATCAAAAAAAATTTATGATAATCAGTCTCATAAGAAGAAAAGATATCTGAAAAAAAAAATTCATCATCTAAATCATCAAAAAAATTTAAAGATAATCAGTCTCATCAGAAGAAAAGATATCTGAAAAAACATTATTTATCATCTAAATCATCAAGAAAAATTAAAGATAATCAGTCTCATCAGAAGAAAAGATATCTGAAAAAAAAAATCTCTGTGAAAGTTATTTTCGTCATATCCCAAACATTTTATTTCATAAAACTAAAGTAGATAAAAAAATTAAATATCTGAACAAATTACCAGAATATATCAAATATCTAACCAAAATTGGTGATGATCGAGTGGTTGCAGTTATCAGTAATACTTATAAGCCTCAATTCATTTTGGAAGTTCATTCATTTGATGGTGTAAAAGATGAAACTTTTAATCAACTATCGGATCTTATCATTACTCTTTATCAAATGGCTTTGGTTCGATTACCTATAAGGAATACAAATTTTTTGGGTGGTATCATGATTGGATTTGGTTGGAGACCAGGTTTTGTTAAAGGATATTCTCTTGGTATGTCTAATAATTTTTTTTCCATTCTTAATATCATTTCACTTATTTCATTTATATAGGCATATATTCCTTGGTCAAGAATATCACTAAAGCACAAAAAGATGAAGATTTTCGCTTATGGGACACTCTACCTTCCTTTAATTCTTTTCTTGCTCTTTGACTCAAAAAGCTCTGTAATAAGGCATTTGAAAAAAATCATGAACTTGCAACCAAAGTTGGAATACCGAATTGGTGTGACTCCGAATGGGAAGATATCAGCCACAAATATCTTTTATTTTCCAATGTTATTATCACTCATTCTGGATTCCACAATAGGATTCATATCAATAGGAATGATGCCAATTTTCTTACTTTTGGAATATTCTCATATATCAATCCAATAACTGGCCACCCAATACCATCTCCAGCTAAAATCAAAGGACATGGTTTATATTTTCCAGACCACTGGTGCATCATTGATTTTGGTTTGGGAAATGGTATCATCAAAACTATTTGGAATTCATCTAAGGATAATCATCAAACGACCAAAGCTCCTCCTGGTTTGGAATCCTGTCAAGATTTCACACATTTTGGTTTCTCATTTCAAATCAGTAATAAGTTGATACAAAGAATCAATAAGGTAAAGAAAGAAGGTAAAGTTATTCAATTTAAAAAAACTATATCTAGATCCAAAAAGTATGGGGATTAGAGTTGTCATTGAAAATTTTATATTTTTTCATAAATTTTTAATAAATATTTTTTATATATCAATTTTCTCAAGTAATGTGATGAGCCAACGACCTTTAATTGTATAACAGGTAATCATGATAACATTTATTTTTTTGATTCGTGAGGTTCCTCTTGCCTATACCTGTAGAAAGTCCCAAACTTTTGTTTCTAGACTTGGTCTGCATTTTGGCTTGAGGAATTGACATTACTTTAAACTAGGGAAATTGATATATATTAGATATTTATTTAATAATTTATGTAATTATATTAAATTTAGATGACTTCCACCCCTTACTTCAATAAAATGCAGGGGGGGGTATTGCCAAATTTTCAAATCTGACTGTCACCGGACGACCTACGCACAAGGTCGAGGATGTTCCTGTAAGTGAGATGAGGGATTTTTAGAAACTTCTTCGAAGCACAGAGGAATGATTCGAGGAAATGATTCGAAGGTCACTCGAAGTAATAGCTATAGGTTTGAGGTTTGATCGAGAAGAATTATAAACTAGTTCCAAGGTAATAATAATTCTTAAAATCTCACGAAGGGTTGGAAACTCAATAATCAAAAATTTAGGATTTAGAAATGAATATTTGAGAAGGTAAAAGAAAGATACAATAACAATGATTTAACTTTTAAGGTTTTTACCACTATTAATGTAAATACGATATTATAATTTAATTCTAAGGAATATCGAACCAAATACCCAACTCCTTTTATATCCTTTGTTCCTCCTCGCATTGACCTCCCTTCCATTGCAGCATTCCCATTCCATTGACCATTACTAACATACACTTAGACCCTCTCTACTAAATATCCGTCCATGCTCAATTTGCCCCTTTTAATTAATTAACAAAACTTTAATGAAAAAAAACTACTACTATACTATTTCGTTGATCCTAGCGCTGTGCGTCGCTTATTGAAAAGGACTAAGGTACCCTATTGGGAGATTGACTAATTTAGATTTAGAGTTTAGGCTAGCGCAGTTAAATAGCAGTACACAAAGGAAAATCGCAGTTGCTATGGAGAATTGCTTTCTGCGCTTCGAGTATAGATTTAGGACTCGATATTATTGATTTATTGAGTTAATTTCGCTTTGAGTGTCACGTGGCGCGTGACAGATGCCCGGGTATAAAAAACGCGAACTCCGTTGAGCTTGAGCCATCTTCCCACACTAATTTCCCTCACCTCTTAATTATTTATTTTATAATGAACTGCCCTACTCCCACACCCACGCCTCCACACCCTAAAGCGGATGGGGGAATAATCACACAACAGTTTTCACAGACTTGCACGGCTTGTGAAAGCATGGAATATTTCTGTGTCGAAAGTACGGCGACTCAAGGCCCTCGCCAGAAATGCGAGTTTTGCCGTTGGCGGCAAGTGGCGTGCGATGCGTTGACGAAGAACGCGGAAATCGAAAAACGATTTACAAAAACTAAATTTTGGGTAGTTCCGAAGACCAAAGAGGTGGTCGAAGACATTTGGGATGTCTCGATCGAAGATGAACAATCGGTGGGGGAAAATGATAAGGAGATGAACAACGAGATCTCAACCTGGGTAACCCAGGCCACGAGTTTGAAGCGAGGTGTCAAGGAAGAGGTTGACGAATTGGTGGAGGAGGATGAAGATGAAGTCCCTGTTCCAGGGCGGGCACCCAAGAAACGACGGGTGGTCATCGAGGACGATGAGGAAGAGAGAGAGGTAGAGGTCAAAGTGGCGCCCAGGTTATTTCTGGAGCCTGATCCCATCTTCGAGGTAAGTTTTAATTTTTTTATTTCAAGGATGAAGTTACTGATGAGTTTTGTTTTAGACATCGAATAACCTTGAAGAGCCGATTGCGGAGCCTGCGCCGGTTATACCAACTGAGGCAAACCCTCCAGCCACAGAAGTAGTTGAAGAGCCCGAAGACACCCTGGACCAGGTGTGGTCGAAGAAACCTCGTCAAGGTCGACAAGTAAGGTTCGCGGAAGAACTATGTGGGGAGGTCGACGCTATTATTGACGCTGTTTCCTTCGACGTGGCAGAGGAGCTATTGGAGATGGGAGAGGTGGTTCCGGTAGGAGAGGAGGAGGTATTTGAGAAATGCAGGAAGGAAATAAGGGGAGTTTTGGAGAAAATGAAAAGATTGGTTCGAGAGAAGTTAAAAGAAAAGATTTGAAAAGAAAAGGAGATGTAAAGAAGTAGAGAAAAAAAAAATTGTATTTTTAATTTAATTTTATTTTATTTTATTTTATTATTAGTATTATTTTTTTTTCATTGTAGGTGAATGTTGTTAATTTTATAAGATTTGAGAGAGAGAGAAAAGAAAAGAAAAAAAGAAAAGAAGTTTTTAAAAAAAAAAAAAAATTTAGAATTTGAAAGAGGAATTTTAAAGAAAAGAAAAAAGGTTGTTTTAATTGAAGGAAGTTTTAGTATTTTTTTTTTTTTTTTTATCAAAGAAAAATTTTTATATAAGAAAAGAGAGAGAAAGAAGAAACGGTTTTGTGATTGAGATGAATTTGTTAAATTGAGGATTTTTGAATTTTTTTTTTTTTTTTTTTTTTAAGAAATTTTAGTTGAAAAGAGAGGAAGAAGAAAGAAAAGAAAAAAAACAGAATTTAGAATTTAAGAGAGTTTGAAAAGAAGATTTATTTGTTTCGAAGAATTATTATAGGGAGATTCAGGGGTTGAAGTTAAGTTTGAGGAAATGGTCGTGTCGTACAAGATTTGATGATTCGAAGGAAAGAACGTTTTTAAAAGAGAGAATAAAAATTTTTTTGGAAGAGAAGTTTTTTGAAAAGAATTTTAAATTTTAAGAAAAGAATGTATTTAAAGAATTGAAAAAGAAAAGAAGGAAAATATTTAGAGAGATTTATTATTATTTTTCTTTTCTTTTTTTTTTATTATTATTTATGTTTTATTCTATTTATTTTATTTTATTTAATTTTAATTTTGATTTTATTTTATTTTATTTTATTTAATTTAATTTTAATTTTGATTTTAATTTTAGTTGGTTTTGGAGGAAATTTTATAGAAGGAGAAGAAAGAAAAAGAAGAGAGAAAAAAGAAAACAAGGCTAAGAAATTTAAGAGATGTTTTAGATTTTAAAGAAAGAAACAAAAAAGAAAATTTTAAATAAAGAAATTTTAAGGTTTTGGTTTTAAAGGATATTTCGAATGAAAAGATTTTAGGAGTTCAGGAGTGTTAGAAACATTGATGGCTGGTTCCCAGGATGTTTTGTCTGAGTCATTGAGGAAGCCTTCCCATTCCACGAGGTATTGAAGTTTCCCCTTGCGTATTCTTGAATCAAGGATACGACTTACTTCCCACTCTAGATGATCTTCTACTTCAACCGGTTCCGGAGGGGGTTGGTTCTTGCCCGGGTATATTTCTCGAGCCAGTTCCAGGAGAGATACATGGAAAACAGGGTGAATTGCCTGCCATTTAGGAGGTAACTTGAGTCGAAATGCAGTTTTAGAGACTTCAGAGTTGATTTCGAATGGTCCCAAGCGCTTTTCAGCCAGTTTCTTTGATGGTCTTGTTGTTCGGATGTTTCGTGCATCGAGCCATACTTTGTCGCCTGGTTTAAAGGAAGGAGCAGATTGTCGATGTTTGTCGGCCTGTTCCTTGTATCTTCGAATCGCTGATTCCAAATTTGTTTTAAGTTCTTCTTGGAGTCGTGATATAGTTTGAAGATAATGTTCCGCAGGATGATTAGTTCCTACATGAATTGAGTTGAATCGAGGATGTCGTCCATAAATGGTTTCGAAGGGAGATTGTCGTGTCGGAGAATGAGTCGAGTTATTATAAGCAAATTCGGCCAATGGTAGCCATGTGGTCCAATCGTCTTGTTGGTAACTAACATACATTCGAAGATATTGTTCGAGGAATTGGTTAACTCTTTCTGTTTGACCATCGGTTTCAGGGTGATAGGCTGTGGAGAGATTCCTCGTGATATTGAGTTGTCGACACAGTTGGGTCCAGAATGTGGATACAAACAATGAGCCTCTATCTGAAATAATATCATTTGGTAAGCCGTGTTTAGAAAATACATATTCTAAAAACAATTTTGACAAATCTTCTGCTGTAGCAGTAGTTGTGGTTTTAATAAAATTAGACATTTCTGAAAATCTATCTACTATTACTAATATAGCATCAAAATCATTAGAAATAGTAAGTTGAGAAATGAAATCCATCGATAAAGATTCCCAAGGTTTAGAGGGAATAGGAAGTGGTTGAAGCAACCCATGCTTCCGGTGACGGGGAGCCTTATTCCTATTACATTCGTAACAAGCTTTTATATAGGCCTTGATTTCCTTGGTCATACCTGGCCAGAAGAAATCCCTCGCTATTAACTGGTAGGTTTTATCAACCCCAAAATGACCAGCTAACGGAGAATCATGTCAACTATTGAAAATCCATAATTTTATCTCATTGTTGTCAGGTATGACTACTCTACCTTTGAAGACTAATAGACCTGATTCAATACTAAATCTTTTGGCGCCTTGCTTCGAGAGTATTTTGTCTTTTAACCCTAAACAATAATCGTCCTTCAACTGAGCTTCGAGGATGTTGGATAGTGGATTTTGAAAAGATTGAATTGTCAACGAATTAAGTTGATGAGTCGTTAACATTAATTCGTTGAAGATTGATTGCACATTTGCTGGGTTCTTGTCAGCAAATGCGTCCCCCCGCTGTGGGTAAACGTCGTCCCGACGTGACAAGATATCTGGGACAATGCAGTTTTTTCCTGGGCGATAGGAAATAGAGAAAGAAAATTCAGACAAAAATTCAGCCCACCTGGCTTGACGCCTGGTTAACACTTTAGAAGACATGAAGTATTTCAAAGCATTGTGATCTGTTAAAATTTGAAAAGGACTATCTAGGCTGAGAAGAAAAGAACGCCATTTTTTAAGACAATGGATAATAGCTAAAAGCTCTTTGTCATGAATTTCATAATTTAATTCCGCGGCTATGAGTTTGCATGACTCAAAAGCAACAGGATGAAACAAATTTGTTTCAGGATTTAATTGGGAGATGACCCCTGAAATAGCATAATCGCTCGCATCTGTCTCAACTATTGTCGAGGCCGAAGGATCAAAATGTCGAAGAATTGGGGCTGTGGTGAACGCCGTTTTTAGTGCTTTGAATTCCTTTCGTGCTGTAGAAGTAAAAACAAAAGGAATATCTTTTCTAAGAAGAGAAGTAAGATTGGAAATAGTTTTAGAGTAATCTTTAATAAATCTTCTATAGAAGTTTGCAAAACCCAAAAGTCCTTGGAGTGATTTAATGTTTTTGGGCTCAGGCCATTCCAGGATTTTCTGGACTTTTTTGTCATCCATGACTAAACCGTCAGTGGACAACGTAAAACCCAAAAAATCAATTGATTTGAGGTGGAATTCGCATTTATTATGCTTGGCGTAGAGACCATGATCTCAAAGACGATTTAGGACCTGTCGAACATGATGAATATGTTCATCCAGTGTTTTCGAGAATATTAAAATATCATCTAAATAGACGACTACAAATTGTTCAACAACATCTTGAAAGATATCATTAACAAAAGTTTGAAAAGTTGAAGGTGCGTTACATAATCCAAAAGGCATAACTAAATATTCAAAACTACCAAATCTAGTGCGCATTGCAGTCAGTGGTTCATGACCTTCCGCAATGCGAATAAGATTGTAAGCGCCTCTAAGATCAATTTTAGAAAAGAAATTAGCACCATTGAAAAGGGTAAGAAGTAATGACATAGGAGGAACAGGATATGCATTCTTCTTTGTGACTGTGTTGAGCTTTCTATAGTCAACACACAACCTAAGACTACCGTCCTTCTTTTTTACAAAGAGGACAGGGGAGCCGGTTGGAGATTTACTGGCTCTGATGAAACCTTTGGCTACATTCTCTGCAATGTAGTCCCGAAGAACTTGAGATTCGTCCTTCGATAAAGAATAGACAGGACCTGCCGGAGGTACTGGGCCTATTAACTCTATTTGATGGTCGTAGGGTCGATGAGGTGGTAACTTATCGGCCTTGCGGATTGAGAAAACATTGAGGAAATCGTGGTAGATTTCCGGTAGAGTTGATTTGATGGCTTCAACATTTATTTGGTCGTCCTCTTCATCTTTGAGAGAATCTGTCGAGGTGATACCTGTATTGAGAGAGCATAATTCGATTACTTTGAGGCAATTTAAATCCTCTTTGAGTGAAGTCATCGAGCTAGAAGGGTTAGCCAATTGCTCATTTAAAGAAGGTACAGATTCTTGCAAGTCATCTGGCAGAGATTTGTCCTCTAGCAGGACGTTGTCAGGCGGGTTGTTTAACTCCCTATTGACCTGCATTGAAGAATCAGAAATATACTTAGAGCGTGGGGTGATCAATCCCCTAGTCCAATCAATTTCGGGATTCCAATGCGTTAAAAAGTCATGGCCAAGAATGGTATCGTCCATCCTTGGGGCGTCCAAGACTGATAATTCCCACTCAAAGGGGGGAAAATTTGGAAAGTTGAAAACCCATAAAACTTTCTTACTTACCCAATATTTGGGTTCCTCTGATTCGACCAAATAGATGGGAGTTCGATCGATATCTGTAAATGTTAGTTGAAGCTTCTCGGCAAAAGATAAACTAACAAAAGAAATTGAAGCTCCAGAGTCTATAAGACAACTGAAGGGGATATCCTCCTTAAAAAGAATGAATCTCAAGCGGTTTAAGGCAACTCCAGTCCTTAAGACATGGAGGTTCTGTGCACTGGGAGAGATAAGATAGTTTGCTTTGCACACAAGTAAACTATCTACTAGTTTTTTGACTTCGAACTAGTACCTTCTCTTTCCTTCAACTTTACACAGTCTTCCAACTTGTGCTTACCCCCACAATACATACATAACCCATTATCTGCTCTTCTCTTCCTCTCAGCTTCTTTAAGTTCCCCTTTAGGATCCAGTACTTTGCTGATATTGCCTGGGGTCGAGCCTTTTGGTCGAGGTTTATCCTTTCCCTTATTGGGTTTGGATTGAGTCGAGGAGGATTGATTTGGTCGTGGGTGTGAAGAAGGTCCCGATTTAAAATTTAGGCCTTGAGATTTGTTGGCATATCGACGATGTTGAAGTCGTCCTTGATAAACGCCGTCAAGTTCGAGGGTTCGATCCATTAAATCCGTTAAAGTAGTCATCTTCTGACCATGAAGATTTAATTGATCCAGAATCCTCGAAGGAAGTCCTTTCCTGAAATGATACTTAAGGGCAGCATCATTCCAACCTACTCAAGTTTGAAGTGCTCTGAAGTTTGAGATATATTCAGAGGCTTTACCATTATCACTCATGTGAAGAAAATCAAGTTCAATTTCTGAATTGTCCGTTTCATTAGGGTCCCCAAACAACGTAAAAAGTTGGTCTTCAAACTTTTCCCAATTATTGATAAGTAAGTGGGTTTCTGTCGAAGAAAGCATGAGTAGATAAGGTTCGAACCATCTTGCTGCTTTCCCGGCTAGGAATGAAGAAGCGTAAACAACCTTTGATCGGTCTCTGTTAAAGGTTCGAGGGTCATTATGGAACAGTAGCTTGCAGGTTTGCAAGAAGGGTCGCAATCTGTCGGGGTGATCTCCGTCGAATTTGTCAGGAGATTTCATAGAAGGAGTTTTGAACTTAGATCCCTCTGAAGACGTTGGATTTGAAAGGGTTTTCATAAAAAGTCTCATGAAATCTTCCAGAGAGTTAGATGGTCCCGGTTCTGAGGATTGGCCAGAAGGGTGATTGGCAGGGGCGGATGGTGCCTCATGCATTGTATCCTCTCCTTCTTCTTCATCACTAGAATCCTCAAAATCTTGTGGAATGTCTTCTACAGATTGAACTGAATGTTGCCGTTCCCTAAGGTTGAGTGGTTCCAAAGAGTGAGTGCGAGAAACAGACCTTGTGGCTGTTGGCCTGCCTCTAGCGCGAGCTCTAGTAGTAGTGCCCGTAGGAGGAGTGCGTTGAACAGGTGCCATTTAAAATTTTAGAAGCACCTAAAAAGAGGTAGTAGTGCAAAGAATGAGAACTACGGAGAATTAAATTATACTGTCACCGGACGACCTACGCACAAGGTCGAGGATGTTCCTGTAAGTGAGATGAGGGATTTTTAGAAACTTCTTCAAAGCACAGAGGAATGATTCGAGGAAATGATTCGAAGGTCACTCGAAGTAATAGCTATAGGTTCGAGGTTCGATCGAGAAGAATTATAAACTAGTTCCAAGGTAATAATAATTCTTAAAATCTCACGAAGGGTTGGAAACTCAATAATCAAAAATTTAGGATTTAGAAATGAATATTTGAGAAGGTAAAAGAAAGATACAATAACAATGATTTAACTTTTAAGGTTTTTACCACTATTAATGTAAATACGATATTATAATTTAATTCTAAGGAATATCGAACCAAATACCCAACTCCTTTTATATCCTTTGTTCCTCCTCGCATTGACCTCCCTTCCATTGCAGCATTCCCATTCCATTGACCATTACTAACATACACTTAGACCCTCTCTACTAAATATCCGTCCATGCTCAATTTTCCCCTTTTAATTAATTAACAAAACTTTAATGAAAAAAAACTACTACTATACTATTTCGTTGATCCTAGCGCTGTGCGTCGCTTATTGAAAAGGACTAAGGTACCCTATTGGGAGATTGACTAATTTAGATTTAGAGTTTAGGCTAGCGTAGTTAAATAGCAGTACACAAAGGAAAATCGCAGTTGCTATGGAGAATTGCTTTCTGCGCTTCGAGTATAGATTTAGGACTCGATATTATTGATTTATTGAGTTAATTTCGCTTCGAGTGTCACGTGGCGCGTGACACTGACATGTGAAATTGATGACTTAGAAAAATTTTGGTGATACCCACCCCTTGCTTCAATAAAATGCAGGGGAGAGTATTGCCAATTTTTTAAAACAGATATAGAGTTTTTTTGACTTGTAAATATTTTGGTGAAAATTTTTTGGTGATACCCATCCCTTACTTCAATAAAATTCATGGGGGGTTTTGCCAAAATTTCTTATAAGACTTGTGAAATTCTTGACATGTAAGAATTTTTGGGATACCAGTAAAATGCAGGAGGTAGTAAAGCCAAATTTTCATATAAGACTTTCAAGATTCATGACATGAAATAATTTTTGTGATACCCACCCCTTACTTCAAAAAAATCCAGGGGTGGGGGATCATCAAATTTTCAAAGGAGACATGAAAATTTTATTTAAAAAAAGTTGTAGAGTAATAAAATAAAGGAAATTAATGGAAATTTTATGTACAAATAAATATGAACAGTTGAAGTGTGAGAGAAATAAAACAAACTAGTCATCCAACAATTTCTTTAAACGTTCAATTTCCTCAACAGATTTATTAGCTTTAACACATTCTATCAAGAAATCTTTCTTTTTGGAATTTTCTTCATGATCAAACTTATATTTCATCTGCTCTAATAGGTTTTGATGTTTGAGTGTTTTCTCCTCTTTTTTTGATTTTTCAATACTTAGAGTTAACTCAAACTTCTTCTCCTCCAAATCTTGGGCCCGATCATCCTTCCGTAAAGAGAGCTGCTACTTCCTCTCCTCCAAATCTTGGGCCCGATCATCCTTCCGTAAAGAGAGCTCGTACTTCCTCTCTTCCAAATCTTGTAGCATATCATCCCTCCTTAAAGAGAGCTCATATTTTTGCTTTTCAAACTTTAGAGTCTCTTTAGAAGCTTCCACTTGTTCTAGAGTGATAAGCAATGTTAACAATAAGTAGAAGAAAATCAGAGTAAAGTATTAATAGGTATGGTATCACTTACCAGCATCACGTTTCTCTAAAAATTGTTCCATAGACGAAAAAGGGGTTTGTGATGAAGTATCACTTTTTTGTCTTCTTTGGGAGTGGAAATTTAGACTACTTGAAGCCCTTCACTTTTTGTTCAACATAGCATTTTCCTCCTCATCATTTTCACTAGCTTCAGACTCAGTTGATTGTGGGTCCTGGGCTTGTTCATCAGCCTTTTAAGAAATAAGAAAATCTAAGTAAATAAAAAAAGTATTGATAAGATAAAAGAAAAAAAACAGACATGAGTTAGATTGGGTTGGGTTAAATTGCAAATAGGATCAATAGCAAAGCTATCTAGATTCGTAGAATTTAGAAATGGGGAGGCTTGAGTGGAGGAAGAGGATGGAAAAGATTTGCTTCGACATCATGTTCGGAGATAGGATCTTCACCATCCAACATGTTTACAGGATTAACATCAGCTCGCTCTCCAAAAATTGCATCCATATCTTTAAAGTAAGGACATAAAGTTTCAAGTTTATTGTCTATGGATTTTATGCCCTTAGTTATATTGTTGTCGGTAACCCCAAAACCAGTGGAAGATGAAAGAGCCTTTGCCTTCTTGTATTTTGCTCGGTAATGCTTGAATCGTTCAGACATCTGTTTAGTCAAAAGATCAATCCTTCCCTTGGTCTTATTCCGTAATTCATTTGCCATTAGAAGATATCCATTAACTTTTGATGCGGGAGGCCATCCTACTTTAGTGGCATACTCAGTACCAAAACAAGAATCATAGTTAGATTTGGTTTTCAGCCAGTTGATAAGAATGAGATGTTCATCTTTTTTTAATTGAACGTTCTTTGATTTCTTGGCTGAGCGGGGGAAAGAGGAAGTAGTGGGAATTGAAGACCAACTGGGTGATGGCTGCCTTTGAGAAGATCTACGATGACGAGGCATGTTATTATAAATGAAGATGAAAAGGAGCAGAAACAAGCAGATGAGATAGCGAGATGAAAAGGAGCAGAATCAAATAGATGAAATGGGGAGAAATTCTGAGCGGATAGAATGAACAGGATGGGATGAGAATGGAAGTGCGCAGCAAGGTAGAAGGCATATCCAGGGAGTAGTCCAAGTTGTGGTTATGGCAGAAAATAGGTCAAGATGTGGTTATGACAGAAGCTTGTCCAATATGTGGTTATGAAAAATAGAGTAAAAAAATGTCGGATAAGAGGTGAACATTGACACGTAAAGTGTCTAATAACCCAATTATTAGCAAAAATAATTGCGGAAGATAATTGGGGTATGCAGATTATTTTCCGCAATTAATTTAATTGCGGATCGGTCAACATTGATACCCCCTACTATATGAATGCTTTATAATATATTTCTATATGATAAAAATTGTGTTATAATGTTTATTTGAAGTGTAGTAACTAAGTGATATCCAATAACCCGTCAAATCCTCCCTTACTTATACCAAAATCCACTGGAATTCACAGACCTTCAATCCAGATGATGTCACTGCTATCCCCGGCAATTACAGCACTGTGAGGGCCCATCACCTCCCCATGGCGTCCACTTCAAGCAGATTCAACACCCAGACCTCCAGTAAGGACCCTCCATCACAATTAATGATACCACAGACCCATACCATAAATAGAATAAACAGATAAAAGCGGATACCATAAAGAAACAGGTAAAATAACTCATCCAAAGAGAATATATTGAAAACCAAAAGCATATAAAGGAACCAAATTAACTGTCCAAGCCCCAATAACATCCCCAAGCATCCATATTAACCCAGTAATCATATCCCAACCCATAAATCCATGAAAATCCAACCAAGGAAGCAGATTAAGTTGACCAAACTGGATATATGTGCCTGAGATAGGTGTATATGCTTGTTTAGGCATTGTGAGTCCACTACATACATCCATATGACCTAAAATAAGCAGAAAAACAAAGTTTATAGGCTATTAAGAGGTTAAAACCCACTTATAGACCTATATATACATAATATAACTACATATTCCACTGAATATGAGGTTTATGTATACATATAAACTTATGTACATTTATAATTACTTAATATCACTTAAGATAAGTATATTATGACTCCATTGACACCTTAATAAGTATTATTAGGCTATGGATAAGCTATTTAAACTACTATAAGTCATATAATAGTGTAATAATTATATATATATGTATTATAACCATATATATAAGTGTTTTAACCTTATTTTTAAGTTATAAGCTTAATATAGTTAATTTTATCTTATTTTAATCATAAGCATTACTCAGTCCTGGGGAAACCTAGGCTGACAATATATGCCATTATAATACCTTATATACATGCATATATCCACCTTTTATAAGTCTTATGTACTTAATGTTTAGTTTGAATATGTTAAGGTAATCTTAAGAACATTAAACATAAGGCTACATAATTTTTAAGTAGACTTAAGGATGTTGTTTTCATTGTTTTATGTGAAAAACAAGAAATGCTCTTTAAATCACTTAAAAGTTGAATATATGCGCTATAAATTTGATAATATTAAAAATACACCTTGACAGATCAATTTATCTTCATTAGGAATATTTATTGGGCTACTTAAGTGTATAAAAATAACACTTTTCAAATTTGGTGTTTTTTATGCCAGAAATGGCTTCTGTGTACTGGCCACATACTGCCTGCATTTTTCCTGTGTGAATAGCTTCATTTTTAGAAAAGTTAGATTTTTCAAACAATAATTACCCCAAATTCTACACCCACTGTGGGGAAACACACTAAAATAGGCAACAGGCGCTTATTTAGTTTCCTAATTTAATTATAGCTGCATTGACCTTGTTAAATGCACTAATTTCATTTATAACCTCAAGCTTGGAACCTTTAATTCACTACAACACTTAAATTTGGCTAAAGGGGTCAAGTATTTACCTGTGCAAGTGCCTGTCAAGGACTGCATGTAGTTACCCCACATCTCACTCCCTTTTTTTGGTTTCTCAGTGGTTTCTCAGTCAATATTGGTTATTTTTGGATGGGGATTTAATGTAGTATATTGCCATAATTAGCCCCATCATTTCTACTGTTTATCCCCCTTAATATTGTGTAATTTTTAGTGTTATTCTTTCTTTTTTTAGTATTTTATTTTAACATATTACACACATATACTCTCTTTTGTTGCTTATTCTTTATTTTTGATGAATTATCCCTATTACTCCAGGATTTTGGCGGGTGATATCATTCTAATTATGTTATTGATAATTATTTATGTTGTTGGAAAGGGGTATTAGATAGAATGAGGCATCATTATCTGTTTATAGGACTGGTAAATCAAGGGGGTTCATTGGAGAATTATTGGGTATAAAAGGATGGGGTTTTTGGTCTTGTTTTCTAGATTATTTATCATTACAATTAAAATTTATAACTAATAAAATTAAAATACATATCAATAATACTTTTAAAGTCTTTGAATATTATCTGAATAATTACATCAATTTTTCTACCAACCATAATATTGTAACCCATTTATAATTAGTGAGATTAAAATTACTGAGACCCTTATATTGAGTTATATTTTAATACTAATTGTATTTGTACTACAGTATTCATATAGGACCATTAGAATCTTCTAGAAATCTGAATACTCAAGCTATTCACATCTCTGTACTTGAACTCAGCCTGACAGATGTTCAAAGCTTTGTAGGTATGGGTTGATATTATAGGCAGTATATAATAAACTGCCAATCCATTGCAGCTCCTTTAAAAATATTAATCAGAAAAAATGAGGCTTTCATTTGGAATAATGAAATACAAATACCTTTGATAAATTAAAGAAATTTTTAATGTCAGCTTGAATATTGGGACTTCCAGATTTCAACCTCCCATTTATCTTGTATACTGATGCAAGCTTTACAGGGTTAGGTGCTGATTTACAGTAAAAACTGATAATAAATAGTAAGTTATCTCAAGTAGTTATCTTTTATATATCCAGTTACTTGAGAAATACTGAATTAAGGTATGGTTCCACCCAACTGGAATGTTTGGCTATTGTGTGGGCACTGGAGAAACTTCATTACTATCTGGAAGACAAGAAGTTTGAATTAATAACATATTCAAGTGCCATAAAATCATTAATAAACATGAAAACACCTACTAGGCACATGTTTAGATTGAAAAAAGCTGTACAAGAGTACAGAGGAAGAATGCCAATCACTCACAGAGCAGGAAAATTGCATACTAATGTGGAGTTATTAACCAGAAGTCCTTTGCCAAATGATACTGACAACCCAGCTTATGTGCCTGAAAATGAGTTAATACATATATTTGGAATTTATGTAGTGTATTTAGAGGAAGAATTTATGCAAAAAATATTATAAAATTATTCATCTGATAATGATTTGTTTAAATTATCAAGCATCTTAAATCTATGAGTGCATTAATTAAAACTTTACCTCCAAAGTATAAGAATTCATTGGAGAAAGGTAAACTGTCAATTGAAGATAGATGCATATATTACAAGAAAAAGCTAAGTGATGTAATAGTTATACCTCCATCTATGAAAGAGTTAATGTTAAGTACTTTCCATGATGACATCTTAACTGGTCATTTTGATTTTAACAAAACATTAACTAGAGTTAAAAACACAGCCTGGTGGATAAACATGAAAGAAGATGTACAAAAATACATTGAAACATGTGACTCTTGTCAGAAATCTAAAAGATTAACTGGGAAGAGAGCTGGGTTGTTGCAACAAATAGAGCAGCCAACAGCTCCATGGGAAATTATAAACATGGATTTTTTCACTGGCTTGCCATTAGCAGGAAAAGAAAGTTTCAATTCTTGCTGGGTAATCATAAATAGAATAAAAAAAATGTGTAAATTTATCTCTACCCATAAAGAGGTATCTGCAAAACACTTGGTGTTGATATGGTGGACTAAAATGATGAATACTTCTGGGTTCCCCAAAGCCATAATCTCTGATAGAGACCCTAAATTTACTTCAGAGTTCGGAAATATTTGATTGAAGTATCAGGTTGTCAATTGATATTGTCTACAGCACACCATCCACAAACTGATTGGCTGGCTGAGAGAATGATACAGACTCTGGAGGATATGATCAGAACATATTGTTCCTTTTGATTATAATACAAAGACAATGAGAAATTCACACATGACTGGGTAAAATTCATTCCTGGCATTGAATTTACTTATAATAGCACCACTCATTCTGTAACAGAGAAAAAACCCATTTAAACTCTGGCTGGGGTATGTTCAAAATACACCAGTAAATCATTTAAACAAATTACCAAGATTAGACATACACACTGGTACTAAATTGTTTATTTATATGCAACAAGTGTGTAGAAAGCACATATAAGAATTCATTCAAAAAGCATTTTATTATGAAAAGAAAAGATGGGATAAATCCCATAAAGAATTTAAATTTAAAAAAGTAGATGAAGTCCTTATCTCAACACTACATTTTGATTTACAAGGTAATTTTAAATTAAAAGATCCTTTTGTGCAACCTTTTTAAGTCAATTAAATGGTTGATAATAATGCTGTGGAGCTCATATTATATGCCCCATACACAGGGGGAAAGATTCCTGAACTATATGTCTAGTTCATTTTTTGGTTGCAGGGTACAACTCTGGGTCTGATTTGTGGAGTGACCATGTTTGACTCTACCTTATTTTTTTGCTTTTCTGAAATCAGCATCTCCTTGTCTCATTTCCTCTCATCTTCATGGATTCATCTGAAAATTCCATTTGCACCTCCTCTTCCCTTCTCTTACAATTATACCCACACCATACCATCTTAATCCTCTTCTATGTTTCCAAGGCTAAAAGAGTTACCAAAAACGCTTGGAAACAGTGTAGAAGCATTCTGGGTGTCAGTGTATGCTAGTATCTAAGTATGATTTAATAGTAAATATTAATGGTCCTACTACTGATTAATAAATGGTTTAGTGATTAAATCTCAGGGGAAGACTAATAAAATAGTTATTCTCAATATAAAATCACAATACTTGGATTTTTATGCATGCTAGTGGTGGAAAATAGATAAATAAAATATAGTTATAGCTTATATAAAGATAATATCAATTTATAGATGCTTTATAATATATTTATTTATGATAATAATTGTGTTTTAATGTTTATTTTATGTGTAGTAAGTAAGTGATTATCAATAACCCATCAAAACCTCCTTTACTTATACCAAAATCCACTGGAGTGCACAGACCTTCAATTCAGATGATGTCACTGCTATCACCGGAAATTACAGCACTAGGAGAGCCCATCACCTCCCCATGACGTCCACTTCAAGCAGATTTAACACCCATACTTCCAGTTAGGACCCTCTATCACAATTAATGATACCACAGACCCATACCATAAATAGAATAAACAGATAAAAGTGGATACCATAAAGAAACAGGTAAAATAACTCATCCAAAGAGAATATAATGAAACCCAAAGCATATAAAGGAACCAAGTTAAATGTCCAAGCCCCCAATAACATCCCCAAGCATCAATATTAACCCAGTAATCATATCCCAACCCATAAATTTTTGAAAATCCAACTAAGGAAGCAGATTAAATTGACCAAACTGGATATATGCGTCTGAAATAGGTGTATATGCTTGTGTAGGCATTGTGAGTCCACTGAATACATCCATATGACCTAAAATAAGCAGAAAAACAAAGTTTATAGGCTATTAAGAGGTTAAAACCCACTTATAGACCTAAATATACATAATATAACTACATATTTCAGTGAATATGAAGTTTATGTATACATATAAGCTTATGTATGTCTATAATTACTTTTTAAGCTATAAGCTTAATATAATTAAGGTTATCTTATTTTAAAAATAAGAAATACTCAGTCCTGGGGATACCTAGGCTGACACTGGGACTGTTTCTGAAATGATTTGGAAAAAAAATAAAAACAAAAAAAAAAGAAAAGTTGGTAAAAACGCTTGGAAATGTGCTGGGCATTATGCCAGCATGTTTCTGAGGTTAAAAAACAAAAACAAAACTTTCCAAAAATGCTTGGAAACAGTCTAGAATTGTTCTGGGACTGTCTCCAAAGTTTTTTGGCCAAACCCCCCCAAAAAAAAAGGGAAAAAAAAGAGAGAGAAAAATCAGCAAAAATAAAAGCAGGATTAGGTAGCACTCACCTTAGGTAAGTGTTGGAAGGGGCTTAAAGAGAAAAATGAGGAACATGTGAAGCTGTGAAGAAAAAGAAAAAAAACATGCCTTGATGAAAGGGCAGAAAAAGATGTAAATAAGAAGAGAGTTGGGGAAATCTGGAAGGATAATTGCATGATGATTAGGATATGTGTTATGAAATGTGTTCAGCAATGTGTTTTGAAATGTGTTCTGAAATGGATGAATATATAAATTTGAGTGGGATTCCAGGATGATGTGAGGTTGGAGGCAAAGGGGTCTGATGTACAGTGGCTAGCCAATAATTATCACCTCCAGATGAATATTTTTTTCCCGCATTTTTCAATTCATCCTCATACCACCACCAGCACTTCTCCCACCTCTAGGTCAATACTATTTATTTTTTCCCCCCTTCATTCTTTGCTAATATCAAGTTTTTTTTTCTTCCATTTTTTAGCCCTTCAAACTTGGACCTTCATTTTTGCCTGTACACTCATCACATGGCCCAGACTCCATCTCGCAAATTGCTCTTGAGCACTGAAATCAAAGCCAAATGGGTTGGCATGTCAATCTGGGGTGCAAATCCATACAAAATTGCCCGCTATTTAAATGTTCCTTGCGCCACTGTCTGCAATGTTATCAAGCGTCATGATATTTGTGGGACAGTGGAGACACCCAAACGACCTGTTCATCCATCAATTTCATCCAACCATTACTTGCAAGATATCACTCAAAACATCAGCAAGGGTCATAAAGGGTCAGTAGCAAAAATTTTTGGGCACTTTTACCACTGAAATCTCTCCCCAAATGCTTTGTTGACGTGCACATAGTCTTGGTTTCAACTCACAAGAAGGCATTAAGAAGCATTTTTTGAACACCACGCATCAAGAACACTGCCTCAAGTTTTCAAAGGAGAATCTTCATTGGAAAGTAGACCAATGAAAGCTTGTCCTTTGGTCTGACCAGTCTAGCTTTGAAATTGGGAAGCCAACTAGGTGTCAAATGGTGTCAGGCTGAGATCAAGTACAGAGACATGAGCTAGCTTGAATAGTAAGTTTTCTAGAATACTTTAATTGTCCTATATGAATACTGTAGTACACATCCAATAAGTATTAAGATATAACTCAATATAACAGTCTCAGTAATTTAAATCTTACAAATTATATATGGCTTACAATCTTATAGTTGGTAGAAAAATAGATTTAATAAGTTCAGATACTATTCAAAGACTTTATAAGTACTATTGATATGTATTGTAAATTGTATTGTTTATATGTTTGATTGTAATGATAAAGAATGTAAAAAAGAAGACCAAAAACCCCCTCTTTTTATACACAATAACTTCCCCAATGAACCCCTTAATTTACCAGCTCTATACATGGTTAATGATGCCTCATTCCAGCTAATAGACATGTCCAAAAACATAAAGAGTGGCCAGTAACATAATTAGAATCATATCACCTTCCAAAATCCTGCAGTAATAGGGATAATCCATCAATAATAAAGAATAAGCAAAAATATATGTGTGTAATACATTAAAATAAAAGACTAAAAAGGGAAAATTAAGACTAATTATTACTCCATATTAAGGGGGGTTAACAGTAGAAATGATGGGGCTAATCATGACTTTATACTAAGTGAAATCTCCATTCAAAAATAACCAAAATTGACTGAGAAACCACCCAAAAACTTAAAAAAGAGCGTGAAATGTGGGGTAACTACATGCAGTCCTTGGCAGGCACTTGCATGGGTAAATCCTTGACTAATTTAGGCAAATTTAAGTGTGGTAGTGAATTAAAGTACCAAGCTTGAGGTTATTAATCAAATTAGTGCATATAATAAGGGTCAATGCAGCTATAATTAAGCTAGGACACTAAATAAGCGCCTGTCGCCTATTTTAGTGTGTTTCCCCACAGTGGGCGTAGAATGTGGGGTAATTATAGTGTGGAAAAGCTAACTTTGCTAAAAATGAAGCTATTCACACGGGAAAAAAGCAGGCAGTATGTGGCCAGTACACAGAAGCCATTTCTGGCATAAAAAACACCAAATTTGAAAAGTGTTATTTTTATTCATTTAAGTAGCCAAATCAATAGCCCTAATTAAGACAAATTGATCTGTCAAAGTGCATTTTTAATATTATTAAATTTATAGCACATATAATCAACTTTTAAGTGATTTAAAGTGCATTTCTTGTTTTTTACATAAAATAATGAAAACAACAGCTTTAAGTGTACTTAAAAATTATGTAGCCTTATACTTAAGGCTCTTAAGATTACCCTAACATATTCCAACTTAATATTAAATACATAAGACTTATAAAAGGTGGATATATGCATGTATATAAGGTGTTATAATGGCATATTTTGTATATTATCATAATTTTACTTATGTATACTGTTTGTGTACTCTCATTTATTGCTCCCATGTATAGTTCATGTGTTTAAGATAACTTATAAGCACTTTTTAATAAGTCCTGGGGATATCCAGGCTGACAAATGGTCTGGTGTCAAAAAAGTGAAAAATACTTGAGGCCCACTTTTAAGAGTGGGTGTTCTTCTGTCATGGTGTGGGGAGCCTTCCATGGTAATGTTAAAGGCCCTCTTGTGTTTCTTCCTGCAAAACAGAGATCAACAAAAGCCTTCATTGAAAATGTATACATTTGTGAACTCGGATGATGTTTTATTTTCCTTCCAAGAACAGAAAACGTGAGGCCTAAAAGTCGCTGCCGACGCGTCCACTTCAAATATCTGACTAGGCCATATTTGGTTACGCCACATCCATCGAGATTATCAACAGGCCTTCTTTGTCTTTATACCACCATCTCGTCCATCTTCGTCTGTCTTCATCATGGTCCAATCAATCAAACTCTATCCCATATATCCAAAGGCTCCGGTCGACCATTCATTTGATCCCAGGTTTCCTGCCACATTAGCCATCAATTCGGGCTATGCTCCCCCGTCGGAAGAGTTTTCGGTCGCTGACTTGGCTTCTTCAGGTGTTTATCTTGCCAACGTCAACGATATCAATGCAAATCGCAGAAAGGTTGGTTGATGGGCTTCTTGATTCTCTCGTTTTAATCCTCAGTACTGACCTTGATTATCATCCTTCTTCTTCTTATCGCTTATTTTTCTATTTCTTTTTCCCCCCCTCTCATCGCTCATCAAAGTTTATAGCAGATTCTTATGTCTGTTTCTCATCCATTCAAGACACCTGTAACAATTCTTTAAGTAAAAAACGAGGAAAATATGGACATTGTAATGATGGTTTCGACAGTCTTAGCGAAGGTGATGATGCTAAGGATAATTCCTGTGAAGCTATATATCAATTGGCAAAGAAATACATCGACACCTTAGAAGAGTACTCCGATGTCACAGATTCAGTGGGCTGTTTTTCTTGGACTACTTCATGTTTCCCAACTGACTCGAGCATCTTGTGTTTGACTCCCAATCATTCGAGCGCCACTAGTCTGAAGAAGGTGACCTGTCGATTGTGATGGGAGAGCTCTTTCATTTAGCTATGCTGTTATATGTTAATCCAAGCACCCATGACGGAACCGTCATTGCAGAAAAGCTGCTAGACTGGGTCAATATGACGAATCCGCGTTAGTGGGTGTTGTAACTTATGTTTTGAACGATCTTTTGACGCTGCTCTTCTTCATTTAACCTTATAACCTTATAAACGTGTGGTTCATGTTGTAGAGCCTTCTCGGGAAGAAGGTCATGATCTTCTGTCACTTCCAGTGCCCTATGAAAACCCCAACTTTTGGCCTTACATTCACACGTTAGTTTTGAATTGATTTAACATTTATCGCTGTCTTTTTATTTTCCTTTTGATCAGCAATTTGAAAGAAATTTTACGAATCTTCTATTCCATTGGGAAATCTATTCAGCTGACTCAGAATTATTTTTCTTGACATAGATGTATGTTGCGTGGCCTCTTAGCCCAAGGCAGTGCGATGCTCGCTTCACTTGCCGAGCATTCTGATCGGACGCTCAACAGGCTGATATTATCAATTTGCTCGTTGATTAATTCAACTCCACGCTCCAAGAATTTTCAAACTGAAGGGGATTTCGCTGAAGCACTAACTAATTATCGAAATCAGGTCCACCTTTTCAATGGGGGATTAAAGGATGAATTGCGTGTGTTGGAACGCGGTCAAGTTGATGATGATTTATTAGTTGATTTAGAGGCTAATCTTAGCATTCTGAGTGATTTCATGAATGGCGACGAAGTAAGGATTTTTGAAGCCAGCTATGATTGGAAAGAGGCTTTGGGCGCTTGGTTGTTATGGGTTAACCCAATGTGTAGACTCAGACATCTTCCGTAAGCGTGATGATATTTTTCACTGTGTATAATCTGATTCAATAGTGGCAACTGACGATTGAGTATGTGTTTTATAGCTTGGTTATTGAACTTGTGACAAACAAATGGCCTTTAGACCCCACACTAGCTTCAGATCAGGTTTCTTACAGCCTCTTAAGTAGGAAAATCAACCTTGCTGTGCAATGGGCAGCCAAACTTGATCTCTGGCTAGCTTCCCATTTAGCGGATCTGTTTTCGAAGCTGGAATATCCTCTTGATTCTCGAGGTGACAACATTGGGCTTCGTGATTATTATATACTTGAATATGTTGAGGAACTTAAACTTGACCCGGCTTTGTGGAGGGTATCGATTGATTACCTTCATACGTGCGAGACAGAACAAGGAACTGCCCGGATTCGGCAGCTGATGAGAAGGATTTTCCTGGATGCTACGAAAATTCAACCTGCTAATGAAAGTGGGAGAACGGCTGAGGACGGCCAATCTGACAATGTAGATGCTGATATTTCGATGGCTGGATCAACAGAGAATGCTCTAGATGAAGAGACTATTAAAAAAAAAAAGGCTGCAACACTCCAGAATCATGCCACTATTTCTGATGTTTTAAGTGTTTATACGGAATTCGGGATGGAAGATGAAATGAGGAGAGCTTCAAGGGTAAAGTTTCTTTTATTTTCCCTTCATTCATCATTTTTTGCAATTTTTTTTTATTTTTTTTTATTTTTTTTTTCTCGGTCAAAAAGAAATGGTATTAATTGTCAATTTTTATTTTTTGGATGCCTGACTAAACTGCTGTTTTATTTATGTATACCTCAATGGTTCTAGATCATGGCATTAAATTTAGCAAGATTAGGAAAGTACGGCGAAGCGATTGCCTACAGTATTCGGTCAGGACATATTCAAACTGTCACTCATATCTCCGACTTGATTTTAGAGCAGTACATTGTTAAGGGTAAACTAAACAATCTTCTTTAAAGGGGTATTAAACTGAATTCATAAGCGATATTTCTATATAATCATTGTATAGGACCTTCTGAGTTTGAAAGATTAGTCGATCAAATACCTCCATCGCTTTTGGTTACAGACCGGGACAACCCTGCAGCCCTTGCACCTATTTTACCATTTTATGACCCCCCATCAAATCCTAAACAGGGACTTTATGATGAGCAACTTCGTCAGGCACTCTTATGTTCTCGTCTGCAATTTTTAGCCAAATATAGAGATGTGCATCGGGCATACGCTCGTGGTCAAAAAGCTCAAGCAGCTGAAGTGATGGTGGGACTTTTGGTGGGTCGATTTGCGCCGAAGACCTGGTGGCTTGTGTGTTTGATTGATATGGTTCCTATACTGGAAGGTTTGTCATTTTTGATCAAGTTGCGTAAGAAAGATCTCGGTTGACTAACAAGAAGAAACAATGTTCTTCATGGTCATCATATTCAAATGTTTCACATTCCAGATGAGCAAGTGTTAGTGAACCTTCAAGATAGTCTTGAATTGCTTCGATGCTTGGATGAGATACTTGGACCGATTTTATCCACCCAACCGATATCAGATCGATTGGGATATTTAAAATATTTTAATTTGATATTATCCAAAAGTGCGCCCCAGGCAACTGTGAAAGCTGGACAGGGCAGGGGACATGGTGATGGTGCTACGAATGGGAATCAAGTGATGGAAGTGAGGGAGGAAGAGAAGGCGTTGAAAGTGGCGTTGCAGCAGGTAGATGTGCTGAGAAATGCGTTCTTCCGGCACATTGGACGGTGTATGAGTTATTGAGATAGTATAAATTTGAATTGATTTGATAGATATAATATATAAATATTGTAATTATAGCGAGGATGGATGCAGATGATTGAATATCTATTGAGGGACGCTGAAGCTACAGAGTATCCAAGAGAGTGGCGAATGCATAGCAGAGTGGACTGGCATGTTAAATAGCGCCAGGAAAGGAAAGGGATGATCAACTAACTAACTCATCAACTAATGTCCCAAATCGTGTCAAGCGTGATTTGTATCGATAGTTCTCCAAAGTCTCGCCTTCTTTGGCGTGAAGTGGGATCTGGCTACGTGAATTCTTATCTTAGGCAAGTGTGCTTGGTTTATTGGAGTAATAGTTATTCACATGGTAGTCTTCTTGATATTGATACTGATAATCATAACCATAATAATCATAATAATAAATAATAATAAATAATAAATAATAAATAATAAATAATAAATAATAAATAATAAATAATAATCATAATAATCATAATAATCATAATAATCATAATAATAAATAATAAATAATAAATAATAATCATTATCATAATAATAAATAATAATCATAATAATAAATAATAAATAATAAATAATAATCATTATCATAATAATAATAATAACAACAAAAATATTAACATTCATCATATTACTCAATCCTCATTCTCAGCTCACTAACCCTTTTCCATCTCTTCATCCCAGTAAACTACAGATTCTTCATCCCCAAGCTCATTTCAGAATCATCCCTATTCTCTTCCTCGGCCTTCCTCCTTGGACTTCCGGCCATCTTTCGATTTCTCAACCTCTGCCTTTTTTGTCCATTCCCCTCTTCGAAGCTGCTCTTCCTTCTCTCCTTGATACTCTCCCTCATGATATCAATAGTTCCTATGGTGGTGACGATCCAGCAATCTTCGAGGCCCTTATTCGTGCCATCGAACTTTTAGATCAAAGACCTTCTTTGCCTATTCAAGAACCTAAATCCAAATCTGCTTCATCTCTTTCAGATGATGATCATCCTCCTGAATACAACCATCTCAAACATATCCTCATCCTCACTGCTACCGATATTGGCCCACCCGGCTTGAACAATGTGTATCCTGATAAAAACCCCTTGGGATTCGATCCAATGAGCGACGAACTTCCTCGTACTCTACCATTAAATAACCAGAAAGTTGAATATGATTCGGTTACTTGGAATGATTTAACTGGAAAATGGAGACGAGATGCTCAAGGTAGACCCATCTGGTCTGAAAAACAACAAGGATTACTCGAACAAAAAAAGGTTACCACTGCCCTTATCGCTACATCTTACGTTCCTCGTTGTATTAGCTTTATGGCTCGAGTATGGTTTTCATCGTCTCATCTTCTCTCAATTCTCGTTTTATTTTGCTATGTTTTAAACCGTCCAGTCTATTGTTTTGGAATCTGACACTCTCTTTTCTCTCTCTTCTTTCAAAGTATTTGGGACCACATGGATTGGCATTGGCATCTAAACAAGCCGCAATCAGACCTTTAGACAAAGCTCATTTGATCTATTTACCTGGTTTCACAGGTATCACAACAAACTCCCCTGCTAAAAGATCCGTTACTCTTATGGAAAACGACGTATCCTCTCAACCTGTTCAAAATCTTACTTCTTCTCTATCAGATGCAAATATATCAAATAACACTCTCTATGATTTAGGTTTCAGCAACAAACGAATCCGTTCAGAAATGTCTAACCTCGAGAATTTTTCATCTAACTCTCCACAGCCAATCACAGAAGCTAGTAACTCTGCCTTCAAATTATCTATGGGCAATAATTTTCTTTCTAGTTTCCTAGGTGCTGCTGCCCAAGCAGTGACCTCTAATCAATCTTCATCTTCTTCCGAACTTAATCCAACAGCCCTTCAATTATCAAACTTCATTGATCGGTTTATGACAGAACAAAAAACGTCTTCCTCTAATTCTTCACCAATGATTATTCCCGATCCACTGGCTCAGGCATTAGCCTTACTAGGTGGCCCTGCTGCATCTCACTTGAACTCTTCTTTATTCAATCAGTCTTCTCTTACTGAACCATCAGGTGGCCAGCTTTCTACTGATCATCAAAAACAAACACAATCAGCAGGGCAAGACTTACCTGATTCGTTTCATCCGCCTTCTCATAAGCATCAATCTTCGCAACAAACAGAAGAACAATCTAAGCGTGAATTGCAATCAATGGAGCAGGGGCAGTCTGGGAATTCGGAACATGAATCGGATCAAAAGAATGAATCCCCAACTCCTAACTCTAAGCCAGCACCTACTACATCCACTCCACAGCGTCAGCCTGTCTTGCCACAGCATCAACAACAACAGGCTCGGCAGCCTCAGCAGCAATCAGAACAGTTACAAGTTTCTCAGATCTCACTTCAGCATTCTGTACAACTTTTAGAACACATTCAAAAGCAGCCTCAGCAAAAAGTTGGTGTTGGGCAACCCAAGTACCATGAGGCGCAAAATTATCAACAGTCATCTGAAAAACAGCAACAAGAACTACATGTTCATCAATCTCAACCTGAAAAGCAGCAGCTACACCAAGAACAACAGCAGCAGCAACATCAACAACATCAACATCAACAACAACAACAACAACAACAACAACAACAACAACAACAACAACAACAACAACAACAACAACAACAACAACAACAACAACAACAACAACAACAACAACAACAACAACAACAACAACAACAACAACAACAACAACAACAACAACAACAACAACAACAACAACAACAACAACAACAACAACAACAACAACAAGATCAACAACAGCTACATCATCATCATCAACAACAACAACAACAACAACAGCAGCAGCAACGTGAACAACAGCAACATCATCATCATCAACAAGGACAACAAGAACAACAACAACATCATCATCATCAACATCAACAACAGCAACGTCACCAACAGCAACATCATCATCATCAACAACAACATCAACAACATCAACAACATCAACAACAACAACAACAACAACATCAACAACATCAACATCAACATCAACATCAACATCAACATCAACAACAACAACATGAACAACAACATCAACATGAACAACAACAACATCAACATCAACAGCAGCATCAGCAACAACAACAGCAAGAACAACAGCAGCAGCAGCAGCAACAAGAACAACAACAGCAGCAACAACAAGTACAACAACAGCAACAACAACAACAACAACTTCTGCAGCAGCAGCAACAACAACAGCAAAAACAGCAACAACAAGTACAACAACAACAACAACAACAACTTTTGCAGCAGCAGCAACAGCAACAACAACAATTTCAACAGCAACAACAACAACAACAACAATTTCAACAGCAGCAACAACAACTTCAACAGCAACAGCAGACACATCAAGAGCAACAGCATCTACAACTTTCACTTCAGCAACGTGCTCAATTACAGCAGCAACAAGAACAACAAAAACAACAACAGCAACAGCAGCAGCAGCAGAATCTTCAGATGCATCTACAACAACAACAACTTCAAAAGCAATTGCAGGCAACCCCATCCACATCTCAACTCCCCACTCATTCCAAAATAGAGCATCAAAGCCCTTCCCAGTCAAACCCCAATCTTGCCAGCTCTTCCCGTTTTCCCTTGCCTTCCTCCTCATTACCTTCATCTTCTCAAATGAATTCACAAATCTCCACGCCCGCGAACCTACCGCTATCTACTGGACCATCGCCGGCTGTGTTGCCTACTGCTGGCTCTCAATCCAACACACCAGCTAACCCGAAAACGTTTTTGCCTGAACAGCGACAACTCATGCAAGAAGCACAGGAAGAGGCCAAACAAGCTGTCAACCTACTAAAGCAAAAAGTTCTTTCGGGTCAAATGACCATTCAGGAGGGTTCAATACATCATAAAAAAATTATTGAAGCTATCACAGAAAAGTTGGCCTTTTTTTGTCTTTTGTTTTATTATTATTATTATTATTTTAATTATCTCTATTTTATCATTTGTAGCCCTTGCTTTGAGCATTCATACTTATTGTCATTATTTAAATTTTAAACTGATTTGTGGACATAATTTTAACTGATGTTGATTGGATGGTAGACTCCAAGCAATTGCTTCTCAAGCCCAATCTGGAACCCAGTTTGCCAACCCTGTTACTTCTAACCCTAACCCCACAAATCCACCAACAGTTAGTCGATTTTATATATATGCCTGAGTCAAGTTATGACAAACAATCAAATATTTTTAAGCTAATGCTGTTTTTGTGCTGATAGGCTCCTAGTGGCCCGATACTGTGGCAAGGCCCTCTCCTTTGGACAATATCTTCAGGGCAGCCTCATGAACGAACCGTCTCAATTCAAATCGCTTGCTATGCTAATTTAACTGCCGTTACACCTGATATGTGAATATTTTTGTCTTGTTGAAAATCGATTTCATTGAATTTAATATTCATTTCAACTTTAGAATCAATGCGGCTGCTACGTGGCCCAAAATTTGGCAAGTTACCGAAGTCCGAAAACAAAATATGCTTGAACTTTCAACTTTTACGGCTGCACATAGGCCAACTGCTATATCTGTCCATGCGGTGCCGAACCACCAGGCTCCATCACAACACCAAGATATCACAAACGAGGACCTATTTCATAGATTTTGCGGGGATTTAACGAGTACAACAGTCTGTTCATTTTGTTTTTTTTGATCAAATTCATTAGGACTTGCCAATCGATAGGCTGATGGTTTTTTCTTTTTCTTTTTTTCTTTTTTTTAACTGGGAATAGATTGGAATTGTTCGATTTAATGAGAGTGGACACGGTCTTGTATTATTGTATAACCGAACGATGCACGTTTTGATGGGACTGGCATTTTACAAATACCCAATACCAGCCTCGTTTGCTAATCCTTCAGTACCAAACGAAACTAGCCAACCAGCCGCTCCCATGTCTTCATCTCCAGCAGCAGGCCCGTCTAATCCATCGATTCCTCAGCCGTCACGTCCACCCCCCTCTCCTCACAATAACACTTCTTCTCAACAGCAACAAATGAGCCGAATGCCTTCGCAAGGCGTCACTCATCCCTCTGCTTCTGTTACATTTAATCAACCAAGTGTACCTCCTCAGCAATTATCTCCTCAAACAAAAATATTAACGGCTCATCAAAAGCAGCTTTTGATTAACTTCAAAAACTTACAGGTGCAACACCAGCAGCAAAGTAATACACCTTTGACGACACAACAGAATAATCAACTAATGCAGGTTGCTCGCCAGATGCTTCTGCAACAGCACCTTGCACAACAACAACAACAACATCGACAACATCAAGGGCAGGAAACAGAACATCAGCAGCATCAACATCAAGAACAGTTGCATGGGCTCCAACAGCCGCTGCTGCAGCATGATTTATCCCCACAGAAACAAGAGGAACAACACCGTCAACAACATCAGAGAATGCATAGTTTTGGCGCTGTACCTGCTCCTGGGCAAGCCTTTATAGAAAACAATCATGCTGGTGATCCTAGAACGACAACACAGTTGCATGCTCAACAGCAACAACAACAAATGTCAACAAATATTACAATGATGGGGCAAAATGATGTTAATAAAAATAATCAAGGTAGGACAACAATGCCAGGAAATCATAATAATGTATTAAAAGGTAGTGAAATTCATCCGATGTTTCACCAGTATTCGTATGGTTCGGGATCATGATTTTTGAAAAAAAAAAAAAAAAAAAAAAAAAATTGGGCTAAATGTGTAAATGTGATGTAATAGATAGATATAGATAATAGAACAATGAATATGATGATGATGATGTGGTTGTGGATGATAATGATGTGTGTCAAAGGTGTCCATAAATTCATGTCCTTGCAATGTTATATTTTTGTATATAAATAATAATTATTTCTTAATTTTTTTTTTCTGATTTTTTTTGATGAGTCTTTTTTCCAATGGATAAGCTATTATCATAGAGTAAATTACAAGAATATCATATCATATCATATTATTTTATATCAAGATTGAAAGTCATTTTGAACCTCTCTCTCTATATATATATGTATACACACACACACACACACACTCTCTCTCTCTCTCCCTCTCTCTGTCAGGCTGAGGTCAAGTACAGAGATGTGAACTAGCTTGAATGGTCATTTTTCTAGAAGATTTTAATGGTCCTATATAAATACTGTAGTACAAATCCAATTAGTATTAAAATATAACTCAATATAAGGGTCTCGATAATTTAAATCTCACTAAATATAAATGTGGCTTACAATCTTATAGTTGGTAGAAAAATAGATGTAATAAATTCAGATAATACTATTCAAAGACTTTATAAGTGCTATTGATATGTATTTGTAATTGTATTGGGTTATATGATTGAATTGTAATGATAAAGAATTTAGAAAACAAGACCAAAACCTCCCTCCTTTTATACCCAATAACTTCCCCAATGGACCCCTTGATTTACCAGCTCTATACACAGTTAATGAGATCTCATTCCAGCTAATAAATATGTCCAACAACATAAAAAGTGACCAGTCACATAATTAGAATGATATCACCTACCAAAAATCCTGTAGTAATAGGGATAATCCATCAAAAATTAAAGAATAAGCAAAAAAAAAAAAAAAAGAGTATATGCATGTAATACATTTAAAATAAAAGACTAAAAAAGGGAAAAATTAAGATTAATTATTATTACTCAATCATAAAAAGGGATTAACAGTAGAAAACGATGAGGCTAATCATGACATTATACTCTATGAAATCCCCATTCAAAAAATAACCAAAAAAAAAAAAAAAAAAAAAAAAAAATTGACTGAGAAACCACTTAAACCCCCCCCCCCACCCCCACCCACCCCCCCCCCCCGCCCGCCCGCCCAAAAAAAAAAAAAAAAAAAAAAAAAAAAAAAAAAAAAAAAAAGGGTGTGAGATGTGGGGTAAAACTACATGCAGTCAGTCCTTGGCAGGCACTTGCACAGGTAAAGCCTTGACTAAATTTAGGCAAATTTAAGCGTGGTAGTGAATTAAAAGGTGCCAAGCTTGAGGTTTTTTAATGAAATGAGTGCATATAATAAGGGTCAATACATTTGGAATTAAACTAGGACACTAAATAAGCACCTGTCACCTATTTTAGCATGTTTCCCCCACAAGTGGGTTGTAGAATGTGTGTGTGTCTGTGTGTGTGTGAGGGGGGGGGGGTGTAAATTATAGTGTGAAAAAAAAAGCTAACTTTGCTAAAAAAAAAAAAAAAAAAAAAAATGAAGCTATTCACATGGGAAAAAAATAAATAAATAAATAAATGCAGAGGCAGTATGTGGCTGGCCTGTACACAGAAGCCGTTTCTGGCATAAAAAAAAAAAAAAAAAAAAAAAAACACCAAAATTTGAAAAAGTGTTATTTTTATGCATTTGGAGAGCCAAATCAATAGCCCTAATTAAGACAAATTGATCTGTCAAAGTGCATTTTTAATTTTATTAAATGTATAGCACATATAGTCAACTGTAAGTGATTTAAAGTGTATTTCTTGTTTTTCACATAAAACAATGAAAACAACAGCTTTAAGTCTACTTAAAAATTATGTAGCCTTATATTTAAGGTTCTTAAGATTACCCTAACATATTCCAAGTTGATATTAAGTACATAAGACTTATGAAAGGTGGATGTATGTGTGTAGATAAGGTGTTATAATGGCATATTTTGTATTTTATCATAAATTTACTTATGTATACTATTTGTGTACTCTAATTTATTGCTCCCATGTGTAGTCCATGTGTTTAACATAACTTATAAGTAGTTTTTACTCAGTTCTGAAAATATCCAGGCTGAAAATTGTAACCCATTCATAATTAGTGGGATTAAAATTACTGTGACCCATATATTGAGTTATATTTTAATACTTTTTGGATTTGTACTACAGTATTCATATAGGACCAATTATAATCTTCTAGACAACTGACTAATAAAGCTATTTGTCTCTCTGGACTTGAGCTCAGCCTGAAAATTAAGTCATACACTTTTTTTATTTTATGTTATTTTTCAGGTATTCAGAAAATTCTGTAGCATTAAAGATTAAATATTAAAAGAAAGAAAACATAATAAAATATTATGAGTACTGACTGGTTTTTTAACCCCTCAGTTGGTTGAACAGAAATTTATTTCTGGTTAAATTTTTTGAGAAGGGAGGATAAATTTGAAATTTCCTTTTTTCAGGTATCTATTTATCAAATTCATTTGATTTTCCCTTAAATCTTAATAAATACTCAGTTCCTTTTTCTTTAGTAAGGATTCTTTTCTTGAGTATTTTTTCAATCTCTACATTTTCCACAATTTCTTCAGGTTTTCTTTTTAGGCCTTCCTCTTCTTTTTGGAAATAAGTCAGGATCATTTGCATGGTAAGGTTTCAATAATGAGGTAGGGAAAACTGGATGTTTCCTATCATATGGGACATATAATATGACTTCCACTGCATTATTACCAACCATTTTGCTTACTGAAAAAGGTCCTACAAATGGGTCTTTCAATTTGTCATTACCTTGTAAATTAAAGTGGACTTTAGAAATCAGTACTTCATCACCCTTTTTAAAAGTGTATTCTTCATGGGATTTATCCCACCTTTTCTTTTCATATTCAAAAGATTTTTCAATACATTTTTGAGCATGACTACTTCAAAGTTGTTGCATTTGAAGGAAAAGATATTACACCAGGATGTAAATCCAATTTAGGTATTTTATTATTGAGAATTTGGGTAGGAGTATTTGGAACATATCCAAGCCAGAGCTCAAAAGGCTTTCTTTGAGTAACACAATGAACAGTGCTATTATAAGCGAATTCCAACCCAGGAAGTAAGGTAACCCAATCATGAGTGAATCTGTCATTGTCTTTATACTCAAGGCCAAAGGCACAATACCTTCTTATCATGTCCTTTAAAGTCTGAATCATTCTTTCAGCTAATCCATCAGTTTGAGGGTGATGGGCAGTAGAAAATTTCAGATCACAACCACAAACATCCATCAGAGACATCCGAAATTCAGAAGTAAATTTAGGGTCTCTGTCAGAGATTATGGCCTTTGGAAAACCAGAAGTATTAAAGATATGAGACCACCATAAGAAGGCTAATTCTTTAGTGGAAACATCCTTGTGAGTAGGGATAAATTTACACATTTTTGTGAATCTGTCCACAATAACCCAACAAGAGTTATAACTGTCTTTTCCAGAAATGGGTAATCCTGTTACAAATTCCGTGTTTATTATCTGCGATGGTGCATTAGGAGCTTCAATATGTTACATTAATCCAGCTCTTTTTCCAGTTAATCTTTTTTATTTCTGGAAAGAATCACAGGATTTAACATATAATTTTGTGTCTTCAGACATATTAACCCACCAAGCAGTGTTTTTAATTCTGATCATTGATTTCTCAAGATCAAAATTACCAGCCAATATGTCATCATGACAAATTTTCAAGATGATCTCTTTCATAGAAGGAGGAATAACAATAACATTACTCTACTTTCTTCTATAATCGAGGTAGCCTTCATCAATTGAAAATTTAACTTTTTCCAAAGAAGTCTGGTACTTTTGTGGGAGGTTTTTAAATAATGCTTGTATTGAAGCACTCTTTGGATAATTTAATATAGTACATAACTTCTTTAAATCAGTATCCTTATCATATGAATCCAGAATAAGCTGTAATAGCTCTTCCTCCATATCAACCACATATATCCCATGAATGTGAATTATTTCATCCTCAGTATCATATTCAGGATTAGAGTCATCATTTAGCAAAGGTAGACTTGATAACATATCCACATTTGAGTGAACAGTACCAGCCCTATGAATTATTTTCATCCTCCCTCTGTATTCTTGAACAGCTAGCTGTCATCTAAACATGTTCATATTAGGGGTTTTCATGCTTAGTAATGATTTTACTGCACTGCAATCTGTTATAAGTTCAAACTTCTGGTCTTCCAGAGAGTAATGAAGTTTCTCCAAAGCCCACACCACGGATAAACATTCTAGCTGTGTTGCACCATACCTTAATTCTGTTTTTCTTAAGGTTCTGGATATATAACAGATAACTACTTCAGATAATTTTCCATTTATTATCTGTTTTTGCTGTAAAGCAGCACCTAGACCTATGAAGCTTGCATCAGTGTACAAGATAAAAGGTAGGGTGAAATCTGGCAGTCCCAATATTGGAGCTGACATTAAACATTCCTTTAATTTATTAAATGTGTGTTGTCTTTCATTATTCCAAATGAAAGCCTCATTCTTCCTGATTAATGTTGTTAAAGGAGCTGCAATGGATTGGTAATTTTTAATATATTGTCTATAATATCAACACATACCCAAAAAACTTTGAACCTCTTTTACATTTTTAGGTATACCAATGTTTTTAATTGCTGCCACCTTATTCTGGTCAACACAAATTTGTAATCCGTATACAACATGTCCAAGCACTTTCAAAGATTGGAATCCAAATTTACATTTCTTTAATGCAATTGTCGTATTAATTTCATCCATCCTTTGAAAGACTCTTCTCAGGTGATTTAAATGTTCTTCATATGTTTTTGAAAACACTATGATGTCATCAATATAGACCAAAAGCCATCCTTCAACCATTTTCTGATGAAAAACACTCTCCATCAATTTTTGGAAGACTGAAGGCGCATTCTTTGGGCCAAATGGCATTCTCACATACTTATATATACCCATATGTGTTGTTATTAATAAGTAATTTTGAGAATTCCTTTCCACAGGAATCTGGTGGTAACCTTTGTTTCCATCCAGACAGAAATATATTTTTCTCCTTGTAAAGTAGCATGGATAGAAGCTATCCTTGGTAGAGGGTAAATATCATCTACAGTGTATGTATTCAGAGCTCTATAATCACCGCATAATCTTGCCTTATCCTTTTCATAATAAATAAATACTGGTGAAATGACACAATACTTAGGTGTTGTGTCCACTTTTTCAACAATACCCATTTCCAACAACATTTTTATATTGTCTTCAATATCTTTCCTTTTTGAAGGAGATGCTGGGTAAGGTTTCTTTTTTAGGCTGCCAGGAATATTATCCAAATCAAAGCTTAAAGATATTTTAATCTCATGGTCTTTGACCAATCCTAGTTCATTTGAACCATGAGCAAATGCCATAGGATATGATTTAATCAATCTCAAAATATTTTCTTCTTCAATTTTTGAGAGTTGAGGACTGAAAGAGGCCTTTTGGATTTCCTTGTCCAATTCAACCATTTCAGTGGTGGTTCTTCCACCTTGCAGTTGTTCTTCTCTAGGAGAAATGGCATACACTGAATTTTCAGAACATATTTTGAATTTTCTCTTACCATTCACGCCTATAGTGAAGCAACTGTTTGCAGGATCTAGTTTAATGCCAAATTTTGTCAATAAATCATTGCCAATAATAAACCAATCACTACAATTATTATTATCCATTACTACAAATTCACAAACTGCTCTAACATATCCATTATTATATTTAAAGAATACAGCATTTTTGTATTTGCCAATTGGATTTAATACTGAACCGAAACCCCTCCAGTTCCTTATCTGAACAGGTTCTAGTTTTTCCTGGTACTTACTATCAAGTTTCATTAATGTATTAATTGAAACTACACTACCTACAGCCCCAGTGTCAAAAATTGCATTTATTTCTCTTCCACATATAATATCAGGTGCTCTGATAGGTGTTATTTTGTAATTATCATGAGTTACATCTTTAATTATTTCAGCTTCCTCTATGGAAGTTAAAGATGTGTCTGTATGAGGTATGGCATCATTCAGGAACATTATATCCTGTTCTAATACAAATATCTCATTTTCATCATCACTGTAAGATATGTTACTTTTGCAATCCTCACTAGATTCCACATTCTCATCTTCATGATTACTAGGTTCAGAATTCTGTGAGGTTTCAATAACATTTATTCTCTTCTTACACGTGTGACCCTTAACCCAAGGTTCATTACATTTGTAACAAGTGTTATTTTCTTGTCTCTTAGGGACAAGGGGAGCTGAAGGTTTTTTCTTTTCCACTGGTAACTTACTTGTAGTAGGTTTTACCACGTCAACACTTTGTCTGTAATTACTATACTTGGTTTCATACTTGTGGTTTAATAATATCTCATTGCATATATTAATGAATCCAGAGGTATCTCTGATGGTTTCAGTTCTAGCTACAATAATGTCTCTAACTGATATAGGCAACTTGTATATTATTTTTTCTTTCCACTCTTCATAATCCATTTTTGGATCCATAGCTTTTATGATTTTTATTAAATTCATTAAAAAGACCATGGGTTTATCTCCAGCATTTGGATTATATCTTGCTCTTTCATACAATCTTTGTTGAGTGATTCTAAATTTTGGGCCACCAAATTGCCTTTCAATTAGTGCCTTCCATTCATTCCAGGAGTAGTTAATTCCCTCACTCAATACAGATTCAAACCATAATAAGGCCACATCTGTAAATAAAGATATTAACTTTGAAGTAATTTCTTCATCAGGTAATTTGTATGAAAATTTTAAGTTATCAATTCTCTGTATGAATTGCTGCCAATCAGATTTTTAATCCCTGTCAAAAGAAGGGTACTGATCTAACTTAGGCCAGTTATTTTGGTTAGTTTTTGCTTCCCTAACCTGAGGAATATTCAGTAATTCACTTACTTTGGAAAGATGATCATTTATTTCATCTTTTACTGATTTACTGTTATCAGAGCCCATGACACTATGTTCATGCTCCATCATTGGTGTTTCATTTGCGTGTTTCATGAAAAAAGGTACTCTTGCCACATAAGAAGTGTTGTCTTTTATTTTTTCAGTATTTTTCAATTTGTTTGCTACTTCTATTTCTACTGTTTTTAACCTATCCTTTATTACAGGTACATGAGTCAGAGTATCATTTACATTTGAAAAAGATAATTTAACACGTCCCTCAATGGTAGCCATAACATTCTGAGAGTGTTATAATTTACTTTATAAATTTCTAATCTCAGAGTTCAATCTTTTATTCTCATTGATTAATTCATCATTTGAATTTTCAATAATTTTTAATCTATTGGCTGTGGTACTCAATGATTGTGTTAGCTGTAATTATACATTTTCTGTATTATTGTTTGACTCTTTTAAGAACTCTTCCAATTTTTCAATTCTCAATAATAATTTACTTATTTTTTTGATTCCATTGGATTCTCTTTCAAAAAATATTCTATTTTTTCTGTGACCAACTCAGAAGACTCATCATTTGATTCATTTGGTTCCAATTTTACATTAATAGTTTTATCCTGATGATCAATAAAACTATTTACATTGTCGTCATTCAAAGACAAGTTTAACATATTTATTTCAAATGAATAATCATTTAAATCTTTGTCAATTATATCTAATACTTCCTTCTCAATCTCATTACCTGTAAGTAATTCATTTTTAGGTTGATACAATTGACCATGAGGAGTTAGATGACTTACCAAGGTCTTATCCCACTTCCCCTGCCTCTCCTTACCTTTCCCCTGTACGGGTGACTGCTAGAGCCCTGCTGTTGAGGGTTGTTGTAGTTTTGGGCGTACCAATCCCACTTCCATTTGCTTAATGTAATTTTTTGATCATCCTCTTGGGCTGGAGGTGTTGCTATGGAACTGTTGGGTGCCACTGTTGGTGGTTGAGCCTTTATGTCCACTAGAGCTTGGTTGACTTTGATGAAACCTTGAGCTTCTCTTTTCTCCAGATTGTTGATCTGGTCCACTTTATTGTTGACTCTTATTGTCAAGGTGTTCGGTAGGGTGGACAGGGAGTGAATTTGTTCTTGTAATGTATTTTTTGTTTTCTTTATTGAAACTTGCTTTAAAAGCTTTTCCCTTTCCTCCAGAGACATTGGTGGAGTGTTGTTTATTATGGGAGAGTCCTGGCCCTCCATTCGAATGTCCTGTAACAGGTCTTTCAGCTCTAGGTCTTAAGCTATAGGGTTTTGCCTTATTACTTACAATGTCATTGTTATCACACATTTTTTACATGGAATTTATTTCAAGAATTGAAATTTTAGATATGAAAACTTCAAAAAGGAGTTTTATCAGTATTTATCAATACCACTGAAGAAAATTTTATTGCTTACTTATAGGTATGAAGTGAATTTATAAGTGCCAAAAGTCAAATATGCTTTTGTGTGGTCACTTGATTTAACTGGTCTACAATATGTAGCTGTGTTTTTATATTTAAAAAAGAAAATCTGTTAGTAAGATTCTTTCTAAATATTAAATGAATGTTACAAACCAATAAAAAAAAGGATTAAGAGTCCTGTTAAAATAAAACAATTAATCAGTTTAATTGGTTTATTATCTGCAAAGATCACAAGTTTAATTGGTCTATTGACAGACTCCCACTAATAACAATTTTATGTTAAATTAGTGGTAAAATTGTTGATTAAATATCACAATTTTATTATATAACAGGGCTTCATTTTTTTGAAATCACTATATAAGTGACCCTAACCTGTTGCAATTATCCAAATATTTTTATAGGGATATTATTTACGTGCACCTATTTGAAAGCTTTTACTTACTGGATTATAACAGAATTCTTGAGGAGAGGTCCCCAATTGTCAGGCTGAGATCAAGTACAAGGACGTTAAATAGCTTGAGAAGTCTATTTCTAGAAGATTTAATGGTCCTATATGAATACTGTAGTATAAATACAACAAATAGTAAAATATAATCCAAAATAAAGGTCTCAGTAATATAATTCTCACTAATTTTATATATGGCTTACAATCTTTTTAGTTGGTAGAAAAATAGAGTTTAATAATTCAGATACTACTCAAAAGACTTATAAAATAACTAATTGATTTGGGTTATATGTTTGAATTGTAATGATAAAGAATGCAGAAACAAGACCCAAAAACCTCCTCCTTTTATACAAACTGAGTTCCCCAATGAATCCCTTGATGTACTACTCTAATACACAGTTAATGAAGCCTAAAACCCACTAATAGAAATTTCCATCAACATCCCCAGTAACCCATACCATAATTGGAAGAGTAACAACTGCCAAAATCCTGTAATAATAAGGAAAATCCATCAAAATTAAAGAATAAGATAAAAAGAGAGTATATGTGTCTTAAACAATAATATAAAAGACTAAAAAGGGAATTTTAAGTTTAAAAATATCTTAATAATAAGGGGGATTCACTGTAGAAATGATGGGGCTAATCCTGACATTCTACTACCTGAAATTCCCATTCAAAAATGACCAATATTGACTGAGAAACCACCCAAAACCTCAAAAAAGAGCATGAGATGTGGGGTAACTACATGCAGTCCTTGGCAGGCGCTTGCACGGGTAAATTCTTGACTAAATTTAGGAGAATTTAAACGTGGGGATGAAATAAGATGCCAAGAGTGAGGTTATTCATGAAATTAGTGCATATAAACAGGGTCAATGCATTATTAATTAAGCTAGGACACTAAATAAGCGCCTCTCGCCTATTTTAGCGTGTTTCCCCACAGTGGGCATAGAATGTGGGGTAATTATAGTGTGAAAAATCTAAATTTGCTAAAAATTAAGCTATTCACACGGGAAAAAAGCAGGCAGTATGTGGCCAGTACACAGAAGCCATTTCTGGCATAAAAAACACCAAATTTGAAAAGTGTTATTTTTATGCATTTAAAAAGCCAAATCAATATTCCTAAATGAGACAAATTGATCTGTTAAAGCGCAATTTTTATATTCTCAATTTTATGGTGCATATAGTCAACTTTTAGGTGAAATAAAGCGCATTTCTTGTTTTTTGCATAAAACAGTGAATATTTCAGCTTTAAGTGTACTTAAAAATTATGTAGCCTTATAATTAAGGTTCTTAAGATTACCCTAACATATCCCAACTTAATATTAAGTACATAAGACTTATAAAAGTGGATATATGTGTGTATATAAGGTGTTATAAAGGCATTTTTTGTGTATTATCATAACTTTACTTATGTATACTATTTGTGTACTCTAATTTATTGCTCCCATGTATAGTCTATGTGTTAAACATAACTTATAAGTACTTTTTACTCAGTCCTGGGGATATCCAGGCTGACACCTTCCCACCCAAAAAAAAACAATAAAAAAAATGATAAGTCATACACTTTTTTTATTTTATGTTATTATTTCAGGTATTCAGAAAATTCTGTAGCATTAAAGATTAAATATTAAAATAAAGAAAACATAATAAAATATTATGAGTACTGACTAGTTTTTTAACCCCTCAGTTAGTTGAACAGAAATTTAATTCTTGTTAATTTTCTTGAGAAGGGAGGATAAATTTGAAATTTCCTTTTTTCAGGTATCCATTTATCTAATTCATTTGATTCTCCCTTAATTATTAATGGATACTCAGTTCCTTTTTCTTTAGTAAGGATTCTTTTCTTGAGTATTTTTTCAATCTCTACTTTTTCCACAATTTCTTCAGGTTGCTTTTTAGGCCTTCCTCTTCTTTTTGGAAATAAGTCAGGATCATTTGCATGGTATGGTTTCAATAATGAGATAGGGAAAACTATATGTTTCCTATCATATGGGGCATATAATATGACTTCCACAGAATTATTACCAACCATTTTGCTTACTAAAAAAGGTCCTACAAATGGGTATTTAAATTTTTTATTACCTTGTAAATTAAAGTGGACTGTAGAAATCAGTACTTCATCACCCTTTTTAAAAGTGTATTCTTCATGGGATTGATCCCACTATTTCTTTTTATATTCAAAAATTTTTTCAATACATATTTGAGCATGACTTCTGCAAAGTTGTTGCATTTGAAGAAAATATTTTACACCAGGATGTAAATCCAATTGAAGTATTTTATTATTGAGAATTTGGGTAGGAGTATTTTGAACATATCCAAGCCAGAGCTCAAATGGCTTTCTTTGAGTAACACAATGAATAGTGCTATTATAAGCAAATTCCAACCCAGGAAGTAAGGTAACCCAATCATGAGTTAATCTGTCATTGTATTTATACTCAAGGCCAAAGGCACAATACCTTTTTATCATGTCCTTTAAAGTCTGAATGATTCTTTCAGATAATCCATCAGTCTTGGGGTGATGGGCAGTAGAAAGCTTCAGATCACAACCACACACATCCATCAGAGACATCCAAAATTCAGAAGTAAATTTAGAGTCTCTGTCAGAGATAATGGCCTTTGGAAAAGCAGCAGTATTAAACATATGAGACCACCACAAGAAAGCTAATTCTTTAGTGGAAACATCCTTATGAGCAGGGATAAATTTACACATTTTTGTGAATCTGTCCACAATAACCCAACAAGAGTTATAACTGTCTTTCCCAGTAATGGGCAATTCTGTTACAAATTCCATGTTAATTATCTGCCATGGTGCATTAGGAGCTTCAATATGTTGCATAAATCCAGCTCTTTTTCCAGTTAATCTTTTTTATTTCTGGAAAGAATCACAGGATTTAACATATAGTTTTGTGTCTTCAGACATATTAACCCACCAAGCAGTGTTTTTAATTCTGATCATTGATTTCTCAAGATCAAAATTACCAGCCAATACGTCATCATGACAAATTTTCAAGATGATCTCTTTCATAGAAGGAGGAATAACAATAACATTACTCTACTTTCTTCTATAATCGAGGTAGCCTTCATCAATTGAAAATTTACCTTTTTCCAAAGAAGTCTGGTACTTTTGTGGGAGGTTTTTAAATAATGCTTGTATTGAAGCATTCTTTGGATCATTTAATATAGTACATAACTTCTTTAAATCAATTTCCTTATCATATGAATCCAGAATAAGCTGTAATAGCTCTTCCTCCATATCAACCACATATATCCCATGAATGTGAATTATTTCATCCTCAGTATCATATTTAGGATTAGAGTCATCATTTAGCAAAGGTAGACTTGAAAACATATCCACATTTGAGTGAACAGTACCAGCCCTATGAATTATTTTCATCCTCCCTCTGTATTCTTGAACATCTAGCTGCCATCTGAACATATGTCTGTTAGGTGTTTTCAAATTTAAGAGGGATTTAACTGCACTGCAGTCAGTGACAACTTCAAATTTCTGGTCATCCAGATAATAATGTAGTTTCTCTAGAGCCCACACTACTGCTAAACACTCCAGCTGGGTGGAACCATATTTCAATTCACTATTTCTCAAGGTTCTTGAAATATAACAAATTACTACTTCTGATACTTTATCATTCATAACTTGTTTCTGATGGAGAGCAGAACCAAGACCAATAAAACTGGAATCAGTGTATAAAACAAATGGTTGATTATTGTCAGGCAAAGCAAGAGTTGGTTCTGACATCAAAAAATGTTTCATAGTGCCAAAGGCTCTTTGTCTTTCACTATTCCAGACAAAAGAAACATCTTTCCTAGTCAATTGGGTAAGGGTTAAGGCTCTGACCTGGTAATTTTTAATATACTGTCTATAGTATCCACACTTTCCCAAAAAACTTTGGAGCTCTCTAACTGTGGTAGGAGCTTTCACCTGTTGTATGGCTGCCACTTTGTTCTGGTCAACACATATCTGTAACCCTGAGACAACATGACCAAGTACTTTCAAAGAATGGAAACCAAATTTGCATTTTTTTAAGGCAAGTGTCATATTTATCTCATCCATTTTCTGGAATACTTTACACAGGTGGTTAAGATGGTCCTCAAATTTTTTAGAGAATATAATGATATCATCAATATAAACCATCAACCATCCTTCAATTATTTCTTGATTGAATGTTTTATCCATAACTTTATGAAAAACTGAAGGGGAATTTTTGGAGCCATATGGCATCCTAACATAATTATAGATACCCATATGAGTAGCAATCATCAGAAAATTATGGGAATTCTTCTCAATAGGTACCTGGTGATATCCTTTATTACCATATAAACAGCTAATATATTTAGCACCTTGTAAGGTAGCATGTATAGAGCTAATTCTGGATAGATAATAGATATCATCAACAGTATAAGTGTTTAATTCTCTATAATCACCACATAACCTGGCTTTATCTTTCTCATAAGAAGTTAGGAGAGGTGAGATAACACAATATTTAGGTGTTTCAACTAACTTTTCAATAATATTCATTTTTAAAAGGGTAGAGATATTGTCTTCAATATCTTTTCTCTTTGTGGGAGAAGCAGGATAAGGCTTCTTCTTTAAACTAGGTGGTAATTCAATTAATGGGAAAGATAATGAGAGCTTCATTTCTTCTTTTACCAATCCTAATTCATGTGACCCATGAGCAAAGGCCATAGGAAAAGATTTTATCAATTAAATGATAGAATCTTTTTCCTCACCAGAAAGTTGTTCTCCAAAAGAAGCAGTGTCAATTTTAGACAGAAGGGCAGGAATTTCTTTTGTAGATCTTCCTTTATATTGAACTACAGAATGACATGTGTTCAATCCTGGTGTTAATAATTTTTTGGGGGAGGAAATTTTAAATTTTCTCTTCCTATTCAACCCCATTGTGAAGCATTGGTTTGAGGGATCCAAGTTAATTCCATATTTGGTTAAAATATCATTTACCAAAATGAACCAACTACTTAAGTTGTTATTTTTCATAACTACAAAATCACACATAGCTCTTACAAAGCTATGGTTATATTCGAAAAATACTTTGGCTTTGTATTGACGAATGGGGGACAAAACAGAGCCATAACCTCTCCAATTCTTAGAAATGATAGGCATGAGTTTTGATTTATAATCTTGGTCCACTAAAGCAAGTGCTTTTTCAGATACTGCACTTCCTCCAGCTCCAGAATCTAAAACAACCTCAATGTTCTTTCCATTGACCAACACTGGTGCCTTGAGAGGGGCAATAATTATTGAGTTTTCTTCAAGATTTATTATGATCTCAGCATCTTCTACTGTGGATAAATCATCACTCTCAATGTCAATGGTATTCCAATAATGAATATCTTCTTCCAGCATTAAAATTTCCTGTTGAGATTCATAGGAAATATTGCTGGCACAATCACTTGAAGTATCATCCATTGCAACTGTGTCATCAGCATGTACCTCCGTTTGTTCAACAAGATTTATTTTCTTGTCACAAACATTGCCTTTCTGCCAAGACTTTGTGCATTTAAAGCAAGTGTTTGTTGCATAATTTTTTGGTGCAACAGGGGCAGAAGGTTTACCAACTTTTTCAGGAGGTTTTCTCCATTGAAGATCTAGGAATGAACCTTCTAGAATCATACTTGTTATTTAAAAGGATCTCATTAAAAGTATTAATAAAATTAGATGGTTCTCTTGAGAACTCAGTCCTAGGAACTACTAAGTCCCTCAGAGAAATAGGCAATTTATAGAGGATCCTGTCCTTCCATAGTTCAAAGTCTATGTTTGGGTCCATTGCCCTCAGGATCTTTACAAGTTTCATTCAGAACTCAATAGGTATTTCTGTAGAAGAGGAGCTATATCTGGCTTCCTCATACTGCCTTTGTTGGGCTAACCTAAACTTGGAACCATCAAACTATGCTTTAATTAATTTCTTCCAATCTTCCCATGAGTATTCATTTTTATCCAAAAGGACATATTCATACCACATTAGGGCTACATTGGTAAATAAACAAATTAATTTTGACACAATTTCTTTATCTGGCAGTTTTTAAAAGTTATTCAGATTATGAATCTTGCAAATAAATTGTTGCCAATCAGAGGAAGAATCACCATCAAATGTTGAATACTGGTCAAGTTTTGGCCAAATTATTTTGATTTGAAGTAGTCTCCTTATTACAAGCTTGTTTCTGAGTGAGAAAGAGCTGTAACTTCTCTAATTGGGCAGTAATCTCATTTTTTAACCCTTCTGTAGATGAACAAGCTGAATCATCAATTTTTGATGGAAACTCAGTAAGATCTACAGGAATTTTAGGCACTAATTTTACTTTAGATGAACTAGGGGCAGGTAGAATTGGAGTATCCTGTGCAACAGGTTCTTTCAAAAAAATTTCAGAATACTTTTGGTCATGCAGCAATGAATTCAACTTCTCTTCAATGGTTGTCAGCTTAGTCTTCACTCTTGGAATACTGGATAATGTCTCATTGATGGTTGCAAAAGATAAATTGTTCTTATTTTTATAAAGATGAATAATGATCACTCTATCTTTTTAAGTTCATCTTATGTCCCTGTAGCTCCTGGAAACAGATGGACACAGTGTCTTTTAATTTAGACAAATCATTCTTGATATTTTTCCATAAAGCAACTTTCTTTTCATGAGTTACTTTGTACTTATAAAAATCATCAGAAACTCTCTGTAATTCACTCCTAAACAATTGGTAACCTTGTTCAGTTAACAAACTATTTAATTTTTGAGTCAATTGAATGTTGTTCATTATATAATTTTTCTTGGCAATAATGTCTCTCAAATATTCATCATTAATGGTAGCTACATCTGGAGTATTTCTTAACAAGGAGACAGAGTAATTTTCCAGATTCTCATAAAATTCAGGATCAAGTGTTTCATCAATAACAGCCATATCAGGATTAATCATTGAAGCAGCAATAAATAATAAAGGATTAGTTACATCTGAATATTGATTGATAAGCCTACTAGAGCCAACCTCTACTGATCTCAAGGTATCATCACCTCTTCCAGAATTACATGAAGGAACTTGATTAGTGACAAGAAAGGGCACTTTAGATTCAATGGAGGGGCTTACCATGGCTTTGGAAAAATTTGAAATTGAGGGTTCTTTTTCCTTCTTCCTCCTTGGTAGGGATGAGGGGAGGCTGGGATGAATTGATAGGGTCTGGAAGGACCTTCCAGAGGTGCTTGCTGTTGTTGAGACCGCAGGGAGTCCCACTGGGTGTTTGGCCAGTCCCACTGCCAATTTAAAACTTCCACCTTATCCTGTGGTTGAGGAGCCAATTGTGGAAGGGCTTTTGTTTTTGGAGGAGGTTTCCTCTTCTTGTAAAGAAAGGATTCTATATTTCTTACCTTTTCTTCTAGAATTTCTACTTTTGATCTTAGTTTGAGGTTCTCTGCCCTCAAATCCTTGATTTGAGTGGAGAGGTTTCTGACTTGCTGCTGCAAGGGTATCTTTTTTATCTTGAATCCTCTTGGAAGCTCTTCTGGGGGGTTCAATGGAGGCTTTTGATACAGAGCAGTTTTTTCCACTTTTATTTCCACTTCTTGTATCTCTACATCCTGATTGGTCCAGAAATTTATTAATTTGAGCAAGTTTTGTAGTCAGAGGAGAACTTAAAAAAGTCTCATTGTAATCAATAAAGTCTAGTTCCTCATCACTGCCAGCAGAAGCACTTTGATCAGTCATTGCTGTATATAACTGAAACTGAGAGAAAGAAATATTAGAATTTAATCAGTTTTTATTTAACTTTGCTGAAAGAGAAATAAGAGAAAGAATAAAAAATTTTCAGCTATATAATCGATTATCAGGATTATTCAATCAACTGGAATAATGAAGATATAATATTTATCAGGACAAAAAATTAACTGAAATTATTATCACAATTTTTAATCAAAATAATTAAGATATTTATATTTTATTACCAGGATTTAAAATAAATAAGCTGAAATAATCAAATAATTTATTAATTATCAGGACAAAAAGTCAACTGGAATAATTAATACAAGTCTCAATTAGTTATTAATATATATTGATATATAATTATCAGCACTATGAGTCAACTGAATATTTTGTTGCCAGGACTTTAATGTCAACTGAAGTAATTAAATATAATTAATTTAGGTAATTTATATATTTATTATTTCACTGCCAGGACAATTGTCAATTGAAAAAATAAAATAAAATTTTAATTATCAGGACAATTGTCAACTGAAATAATTAAAAAATATATATATATATAATTTATTAAAATAATTTTATTACTTCTAGGACTAAGAACAGTATTGCTCTATCTTGGTAGGCTGGGAAAAAAATTATTTACCAGGCACCTCCCCCTGTAATGTGAACAAATTAATGCCACTACAAAGTGCTGAGTAAAAAGATATAGGTAAAAGATGAAATAAGCAGAGTTAAACCTACAGGTAGTAACAGGTATAGTCACTACAATTATATAGGACAAATACACCTATATAAACCTTAGATTTGAGGTGAGGTTCAATTACCAGTTGCGGCAAAAAAGGCAAGTTATGTGTCTGATGATGTTTGTTGTTTTCAGTTGTCCACAAGTCCTTATTGGTCCTTGTAGTCAAAGGTCCCTTGGTTGCCAGATTCAAGATAATGGTGTGTAGATGAAGATTCAGAAAGTCCCCCAACTTTCAAGGGGTCCTCTTGGTCTAGAAGATTTTATGGCAGTCCAAATGGCGGAGAAGGTGGATAACTCAAGGATTTCAAAACAAGTACATAGGTTTTATCTTTTATGATTTAATTACACAATTATAAGGTATTGAATAATATTATTATTACTTATGGGATTTAGATTTACGTAAATGTAATTAATAAAGCAGAAGTAATAGTAATAAAATTGTTTTTGGTTGTATATAATAAATTGTAAGTAATAAGGAAGGAATAAAACAGCACAAAATGGAAGGCTTTTTATAGGCAAAAAGGAGAGTGAGCACACGGAGTTAATAAGCCTACATACAGGGGTGTGAGAGGGAAAAACTTCCAAAATAAGAAATTGCAAATAAAAAAAATGTACTATAAAGATGCGTCAATAAAATATTTTTACTATATATCAAATTATTTGATATATTTTTAGAGTTTACTTTAAATGTCACACTTAGTTTAAAAATAATTTGAATTAAATTTTTGTTTTAATAGAAATTTAATCTTTTAAATGAAAGAATTTGAATTCTTACAATTTTAGTATTAATATAATTTTATTTCTCTTCCAACCTGACATTGAGCATGGCATTAGGGAATAAAATATAAGGGACATTTGATATTAATTTTAAATACTTTACTAAATTTACTTATTTTAATTAGTTAATTTATTACAAGTAATTTTTAAAGTAAATATAATTAATAATAAAAAAAATCAAAAAGGAGTGGCTCCATCCCAGTAAATACTTAATTATTTTACTGGGTAAGTCTAGTAGCCTGACTGACATATGGTATGTATTACAGAGAAGTAGGTTGTAGAATAGGGGGGTGTCAGTTCTGGAAAATCTGCAATTATCTGAAGTGTGTATTTCAAAAACCTACAAGCCCCAACACTGGTTTATTTCAAATATGAAATAAGTCACTTAATTCACTCAAATTGGGACTTTTTCAACCAAAAGTGCTGGTTTCACCATAAAGTCCCATTTCAATGATTCATCAGCATCATCACATTTATATACAACATGCTGAAGCATAAAAATTCATAACTCAAAGCAATGTTCAACATTTACATTTTTATACCATATAAGAGTTGTGCCTTTCTTTCTCACAAAGTGTGATAGAATGCATCAAGCAATAAGCTTCATAGCTCTTGATTTTCTCTTGGATTCTAATTCTGATTCTGATTCTGATTCTGATTGTGATTGTGATCTTGAAAATTTTGGTTTTTTTATCAAAAATGGTCAGGAAATGGTACCTTCTTCACAGAAAGCCTCAAGTACTTCATAATCCTAAGTACACCCTCCCGATGCTTCTTAACCTATCTTTTTCTAGCTTTAGACAGTTGTTCAGGACTTCACAGGAAAATTGTCCTTCAATTGGTTGAGCTTATTCAGGATCACCCCATGTTTTGCAATAATTCTCAAAAAAAAACAATATGATTCTTCAATTCAATTGACTATAACACTATGTTGTTTGAGCTCCAATTGTAATGGAGCTGTGTTGAAATTTCTGGTAAATGACTTCTCTTTAGGGTATGGTTCAATGAATAGGTATGCAAAACAATGCATTGCCCCTATCAACTATTTGGAATCTCAACTTCTCTCCTGGATAATAGAAGACAAGCAACTTGAATCATCTCTGGTTATGCAATGAGAGGGTTTCATGGGATGTATTGGTTTGGTTGATGGTACAGCTATTCCACTGAGTCAGAGCCCTACTCAAGGTGGAAACAATCACTTTGACCAAAATAAGAGGTAGCATTTTTTTTCAGTTTCAAAGAGTGCCAGTGTTTACTTGGTCACTAGATATGTTTTATGTAAAAACATGTTTCATTACTTGGTCATGTTTTTTTTAAAAGAATGAAATTAGATAACATAGAAATCTGATACATTGTTGAATTCATGTTTGTAATCTAAAATGTATTTGTGTAACCATGTAAATTACTACATGTCTAATGTAAAATCAATATTATTTTCAAATTTATAAGTCTAACATAAAAAAAGTTGCTTTTTTTATAGCTTTTTTTTCATCTTAAATTCTCAACTCAAAAAAAATAGCAATAACTCCCCCTGCATTTTATCCTAGTAAGGGGTCTAGATTGCCAAATTTTAATTAAAATGCATAAATAAACTATAAACAAGTCATTCAGAGTAAGACACAAAGATAAAGAAGTAGACTTCAAGAAAATAAATGTGAATCACAAATAAATTCAAGGAAACATGTCACAAATTTATGTGGACATGATACCACAGCAGCATGGTTCAACAGTCTAAAACTTCAAGTAGATGAAGTGGATAACCAACATTTATATTCTAAATTATGACATTGAAAGAGAGAAATAGCTACCATTCTTTGATTCCATGCTTTATATGTCAAAATTATAAAAATAGAATACTCACTTATTTTAACATAATCCCAAAATAAGAAACTTAAATAAATACAAGCCAAAAAGATGCCAAAAGTGTACCAAAATGAATCCAAAAAGTCCTCAAGAGTGTAACTGTAATCAGTAAACTTGAGATTTTTTTTTTGGAAAAGTAAAATGACTGTTACTAATATTCAAATTATCATGATATAAACATTTCAGAAGCTTTATTTATTAAGTATGGAATAAAAAACTGAAAAATAAAGTAAAATAGTGCAAAAAAAGACTCAAATTTAAAGGTCAATATCTCAGAAACAAATGAACCAAATTAAAAACTTTTTAGAGGAAGTGAAAGATAGGCTTCAGGAAAATACTTAGCTAAAAGGAAATCAGATTTTAATAAACCTAACTCTAATTCTGACTTTTTTTTAAGAATTTCATAAAAATCTGAGAGGCAATAGTGAAAATGACAACAACAGGGGTTCAATAAGTCCACCATTATCCAGAGAGGTGTCCTATATAGATTGAAGTATGCATTCATGATAGAAAGAAAAGATATATCAGATAGAAATGAAAAAAAAGGAGATGAAACTTACCTTGATAGAAAGGTAGGAAAAAATAAAGTGAGAAAGAGTGAAGTTGTAATTTGGGGGAATATTGAATACGGAGCACATGAAATGAATGCATAAAGAATGTGCTATGAATAGTGCAAAAAAGAAGGCTCAAAGTTTAAGGTCAATATCTCAGAAACCACATGATGCAGGGAAAGATAAAAAATTCAGGTGTAAAAAGTTAATGAATCAAGAAATGAAAAGGAAGGAGCTTACTGTGATGAGAAAGATAAAAGTTTGAGTCAGAAATGTTGGCTAAAAAAATTCAAAAATGTGAAATTAAAATGTTTCAAATTTCAGAGAGGGGTGTTTGCCAAGGATAGTTGTGTAGAGAGGGTGATCTGTGTGTGGCATGTCACAGGGATGTTGTGGTCAAAATGTGGTTGTGAGAAAAAATCATGCAAAAAGTGCTGATTTGAGATAAGAACTGACACCCATTTTTGAAATAAGTGACTTTTTTTCAAAATTTAAGTGATCCACACTTAATTTAATTGAAGATTTTTCAGAATTTAAACCCCCTAATATGCGCAAAAATTAGGAGATATGATATCATTTGGGTTGTTTCTGGATCATTTCCCTATTTTTATTTTTATTTTAATTTTTCTTTCTTAATTTTTAATTTTTCAATTTTTTTTTTGGTTTTTTGGAGAGGGGTGATTAAAGATGAGATTAGATTTTAAAAATCATATTATTTTTTAAAAAAATAAAAAGAAAAAAAAGAAAAAAAAAGAGGCTTTAAAGGGACCCCCTTTTTTATTGCTTTGGAGATCACCTTTCTATTTTTAGACACATTTGGGTAATTTCATCTTAATGAGCTAGCAGAATAATTATGCTAACAATAAGAATGTGGAAAAATAATGGCAATTTTATGCTAACCTCTAGAGAGTTAAAAAATGATAGGAATCTTACACTAAACTTTACAGCAGGAAAGAGCAAGGGTAATCTAACACTATCATCAGTAGAGAGAAGTTGCAAGAAAGAGGTATTGCTAACTTAATAAGGAGAAAACACTGAGAATAGCAAGGTGGTCCCTTTTAGGCCTCTCAAATTAAAAGAAAGAAAAAAAAAGAAAAAATAATAATTTTGGTTTGACAATAAAAATTAATATGATTATGTATAGATAGAAAAGGTACATGTTAGTCTAATCAATCAATATAAATTCATCAATTTTAATGGTGATGATGCAAGTGGTTTTTAAGAAAATGGTTGAGTTAAAACCCTACCACAATTTTTTAAAAAAAAAATCTCCTTGTAATATTCCATTTAAAATTAATATGCTACTCTGATATCATATATACAACACATGAATTGTTTTAATTTGAATCCATATTAAAAAATACTTAACTTATTCTAAAATCTAAGTAAAATAGACAAAAAATATCTATGAATTATCAAAATAAAACTCACAGAATTTCTCTCACATCAGATAGACTTCACCATTTGTTCCAATTTCAAGTATATATATATATATATATATATATCTTTTTTGAAAAATAGGGGGTATCAAAGTTAGAAATCTTCCATCTCAAAATACCTCTTTTTTCCACCAAATCAACCATGTTTATTTTTTAAAATATTCCATATTGTGCTGCCAAAACACCTTTTTACTGAGAATTAATGTCAAGTTTGTGGCTTTCTTTTTGTTTTGTGAAAATACATTTCAATAATTACAAGTTTCTAATTTTGATACCTCCTAATATTTGGATGGGACTTGTTTGTAGCTTGTTAGAGGAAAACACACTGGTCTGTGTTTTTTTCATTATACACTAAAAGTGTCATCCAGGTGTTAAGGTATATAATCAAAATATTTATTTTAGGTTTTTGTTGCTATTACTCCTTAATCAGTGCTCAATATGATAACTTAAGTAATTACAATAAAAACTATTACTTTGGTGCACCAATGATGCTATTTCTGACTTGAGCATTCTTTGAGTGGGAATATTATTTGAGCCAAATAAAAACTTACCTTGAGTGGTAATTGATAATTCCTGTATTTATTTTACATGGGTAATTTCACCTGGAGTGAGAATTTATATACTCATTATTTTAGATACATACATTATTTTTATGTATTATTCTAATGTCACATATATTTACTTCTTATTATCCTTTTTCTATAACTATCTGTATTTAGTTATTTGAAAAACTTTTCTTTCTTTTTAATCTATGTGTTGGTATTGATTTGTCTATAAAAGAGGCATTGATTGGAATGAAAAGGGGATCTTTCATCAAACACATATTATTTTTTAATCTTATAATTATCATTAATTTTATTATTTTATAACTTACATAAAAATAAATTCTAGTTATCAATTATTCTTTTGAAGTAATTAATATCTATTCTCTACTATTGTGAACCCCAAAATTTACATACTTTTAAAATATAATCAATTCCTGACTCACCTCTGGACCAAACTTTGACAATAAGTCAGATATAATAATGGGGGGGAGGTATCAAAGTACTCAGTTCTTTTATTAAGGGATATTCTGTCAAGGGGTACTTTTGGTCTAGAAGCTTGGTTCGAGGTTTTAACAGGATATTTAAGGGTTTTTAAGGTCTCTCAACAAAAAGGTACGTATTTCTAAAATCAATTTGATTTATTCACTCAAATACAAGAGGTAGATTTAAGATATCAATATAAATTATAGATTAGAATTACGTTGTTGTAAATACTAAGGTTATAAAATATAGAAATAATTGGAGTGTTGTAATTGTAATAAAAGTAAGTGATAAAAGAATGTTTTGAAAAGCACAAAGTAAGAGGCCTTTTATAGGCAAAACATGAGGGAATAAAATATACAGAATTTACACCATATATTGTAAGCATGTGAGAAAAAGAATGACTGAAAGGAGTACATATATGACACAAGAATTAAATAAACTGGTACGTCAACAAGGACATCAAATTTATTAGCAATAAAGTTTGAGTTCCTTGGACTTTCACAATTAATTACACAATAATTAATTAATTATATTACTTTCACGGGATTCCAGATCTCTCACTGAGGTAATATAATTGTTTTAAAGTTTTTTTATTATAATTTTATTATTAAATTCTATTCCCATTGACTTATACCATTGAGCACGGTGTTAGGGAGTAAAACTGTAAGGGACATTTTATTTACACTAATTAATTATATTACTTATTGTACTTAACTAGTTAATTGTAAGTAATGCTTAAGTAGATAATTAATTATTAGTAAGAAGAAGGGGTGTGGCTTCAACTCAGTAAATTAATTAATTATTTTACTGGTTAAGTCTAGTAGCCTGGCTGACACTCCCTCTTTCTAAAAAAAACAATAAAAAAAATGCTATGATTTTTTCTTTTTATACTTTTTTAGTAGAGTGGGAAGATTAGATATCTCCTTCCCAGGTATGCAAGAATCATATTCAGATGATTTATTCTTGAATCTCAATAAGTATTCTGTACCTTTTTCAGCAGTGACTATTCTGTCATTTAGAATTTTTTCAATTTCTGCTGTTTCAGTGATTTCATTTGGGGTTTTCTTTGGTCTACCCCTCCTTTTTGGAAATAAATCACTATTGGATGTGTAAGGTTTCAAAAGAGATATTGGAAAAACAGGATGTTTTCTGTCATATGGAGAATACAAAATAACCTCAACTGCATTATCTCCAATCATTCTTCTGACAACAAATCAACCAACAAATGGATTTTTCAATTTGTTATTACCTTGTAAGTTGAAGTGGACTGTAGAAATCAACACTTCATCACCCTTTTTAAAAGTGTATTCTTTATGGGATTTGTCCCATCTCTTCTTCTCATATTCAAATGATTTTTCAATACATTTTTGAGCATGATTTCTGCATAGTTGTTGCATTTGAAGATTGGATTTTACACCAGGATGTATATCCAATTTAGGTATTTTGTTATTGAGAATTTAGGCAGGAGTATTTGGAACATATTCAAGCCAGAGCTCAAAAGGCTTTCTTTGAGTAACAGAATGAACAGTGCTATTATAAGCAAATTCCAACCCAGGAAGTAAGGTTACCCAATCATGAGTGAATCTGTCATTGTCTTTATACTCAAGGCCAAAGGCACAATACCTTCTTATCATGTCCTCTAACGTCTGAATGATTCTTTCAGCTAATCCATAAGTCTTGGGGTGATGGGCAGTAGAAAGCTTCAGATCAAAACCACACACATCCATCAGAGACATCCAAAATTCAGAAGTAAATTTAGGGTCTCTGTCAGAGATAATGGCCTTTGGAAACGCAGCAGTATTAAACATATGAGACCACCACAAGAAAGCTAATTCTTTAGTGGAAACATCCTTATGAGCAGGGATAAATTTACACATTTTTGTGAATCTGTCCACAATAACCCAACAAGAGTTATAACTGTCTTTCCCAGAAATGGGTAATTCTGTTACAAATTCCATGTTAATTATCTGCCATGGTGCATTAGGAGCTTCAATATGTTGCATAAATCCAGCTCTTTTTCCAGTTAATCTTTTTTATTTCTGGAAAGAATCACAGGATTTAACATATAGTTTTGTGTCTTCAGACATATTAACCCACCAAGCAGTGTTTTTAATTCTGATCATTGATTTCTCAAGATCAAAATTACCAGCCAATACGTCATCATGACAAATTTTCAAGATGATCTCTTTCATAGAAGGAGGAATAACAATGACATTACTCAACTTTCTTCTATAATATAGATATCCTTCGTCAATTGAAAATTTACCTTTTTCCAAAGCTTTTTGGTACTTTGGTGGAAGGGTTTTAATTAATTCTTGTATTGAAGCATTCTTTGGATCATTTAATATGGTGCATAACTTTTTCAAGTCAGTATCCTTATCATATGAATCCAGAATAAGCTGTAATAGCTCTTCCTCCATATCAACCACATATATCCCATGTATATGAATAATTTCATCCTCAGGATCATACGCAGGATTAGAGTCATTATTTGGTAAAGGTAACCTAGATAACATATCCGCATTTGAGTGAACAATACCAGCCCTATGAATAATTGTCATTCTACCTCTGTATTCTTGAACAGCCAACTTCTATCTGAACATATGTCTGTTAGGTGTTTTCAAGCTTAAAAGGGATTTAACTGCACTGCAATCAGTGACAAGTTCAAATTTCTGGTCATGTAGATAATAATGAAGCTTTTCTAGAGCCCACACTACAGCTAAACATTCTAATTGAGTAGCACCATATTTCAATTCACTATTTCTCAAGGTTCTTGAAATATAACAAATTACTACTTCTGAAACTTTATCATTTATCACTTGTTTTTGATGGAGGGCAGCACCAAGACCAATGAAACTGGCATCAGTGTACAAAACAAATGGTTGATTAAAGTCAGGTAAAGCAAGAATTGGTGCTGACATCAAACAGTGTTTCATAGTGTCAAAGGCTCTTTGTCTTTCACTATTCCAGACAAAAGCAACATCCTTTCTAGTTAATTGGGTAAGGGGTAAAGCTATGACTTGGTAATTTTTAATATACTGTCTATAGTATCCACACATTCCCAAAAAACTTTGGAGCTCTCTCACTGTAGTAGGAGCCTTCACCTGTTGTATGGCTGCCACTTTGTTCTGGTCAACACATATCTGTAAGCCTGAAACAACATGACCAAGAACTTTTAAAGAATGGAAACCAAATTTACATTTCTTCAAAGCAAGTGTCATATTTATTTCATCCATTTTCTGGAATACTTTACACAGGTGGTTAAGATGGTCCTCAAATGTTTTTGAGAATATAATGATATCATCAATATAAACCATCAGCCATCCTTCAATTATCTCTTGATGGAATGTGTTATCCATGACTTTTTGGAAAACTGAAGTGGCATTTTTAGGGCCAAATGGCATCCCATTATACTTATAAATACCCATATGAGTGGAAATCATCAGAGAGTTCTGAGAATTTTTCTCAACAGGTACCTGGTGATATCCTTTGTTACCATCCAAACAGCTGATATATTTAGCACCCTGTAAGGTAGCATGTATAGAGCTAATTCTAGGTAAAGGGTAGATATCATCAACAGTATAAGTATTTAGTGCTCTATAATCAACACATAACCTGGCTTTATCTTTCTCATAAGAAATTAGGACAGGTGAGATAACACAATATTTAGGTGTTTCAACTACCTTTTCAATAATATTCATTTTTAAAATGGTAGAGATATTGTCTTCAATATCTTTTCTCTTTGTGGGAGAAGCAGGATAAGGCTTCTTCTTTAAACTAGGTGGTATATCAGTTAATGGGCAAGAAAATGAAAGTTTCATTTCCTCTTTAACTAATCCCAGTTCATGTGATCCATGAGCAAAGGCCATAGGAAAAGACTTTATCAAGTTAATGATGGAATCTTTATCCTCACCAGAAAGTTGTTCTACAAAAGAGGCATTGTCAATTTCAGACCAAAGGGCATGCATTTCTTTTTTAGATCTTCCTTTACATTGGACTACAGAATTACATGTGTTTAATTCTGGTTTCAATAATTTTTTAGGGGAGGAAATCTTAAATTTTCTCTTCCCATTCATCCCCATTGTGAAACATTGATTTGAGGGATCCAATTTTATGCCATACTTGGTTAAAATATCATTCCCTACAATAAACCAATTGCTTAAGTTATCATTCTTCATGACAACAAAATCACAAATAGCTCTTAAAAAACCATGGTTATATTTAAAAAACACTGTGGCTTTGTATTTACCAATGGGGGACAAAACAGAGCCATAACCTCTCCTATTTTCAGAAATGATAGGCATCAGTTTTGATTTATAGTCTTGATCCACTGAAGAAAGTGCTCTTTCAGAAACTACACTTCCTCCAGCTCCTGAATCCAGAACAACTTCAATGCTAGTTCCATTAATCAAGACTGGTGCCTTGAGAGGGGCAATAACAATTGAGCTATCCTCAATGTTCTTTATGATCTCAGCATCCTCAACTGTAGATAAAGCATTATTATCAATATAAATAGTATTTAAATAATGAATATCCTCTTCCAGCATCAAGATTTCTTGTTGAGATTCATATGAAATATTGCTGGCACAATCACTTGATGTATCATCCAGTGCCACTGTGTCATCAGTATGCTCCTCTGTTTGCTCTACAAGATTTATCTTCTTGTCACAAACATGGCCTTTCTGCCAAGGCTTGTTGCACTTGAAGCAAGTGTTTGTAGCATGCTTCTTTGGTGCAACAGGGGCAGAAGGTTTACCAACCTTTTCCAGAGGTTTCTGTTGGTAAGTGGAGGGTTTCTCCAAAGGGGTCCTAGGAATGAATCTTCTGGCATCATACTTATTGTTTAGAAGGATCTCATTGAAAGTATTAATGAAAGAAGAGGGTTCTTTGGAGAGCTAAGTCCTAGCCACTATCAAGTCTCTCAGAGAGATTGGTAATTTATAAAGGATCCTGTCCTTCCATAAATCAAACTCCATATTTGGGTCAATTGCCCTTAAGATTTTTACAAGTTTCATTAAAAACTCAATAGGTTTATCAGTAGAAGAGCTATATCTAGTTTCCTCATACTGCCTTTGTTGAGCCATTCTGAACTTGGAGCCACAAAATTGTGCTTTAATCAATTTCTTTCAATCCTCCCATGAGTATTCATTCCCATCCAGGAGAACAGATTCATACCACATTAGGGCAACATTAGTGAACAAAGAAATTAACTTGGACACAATTTCCTCATCTGGGAGTTTGTAAGAATTTTTTAAGTTATCAATTCTGAAAATAAATTGTTGCCAATCAGAGGAAGAATCACCATCAAATGTAGGATATTGGTCAAGTTTTGGCCAATTCTTTTGATTTGAAGGAGTCTCCTTAATATTAGCTTGTTTCTGAGTAAGAAGCAGCTGTAATTTCTCTAATTGGGCTGAAACCTCATTGTTTAATCCTTCTGTTGCAGATCCTGGTGCATCATCAGTCTTTGATGGAAACTCAGTGTTATCAACAGATATTTCTGGAGATATTTTTACTTTAGATGAACTAGACACAGGTACTATTTGAGCATCCTGCACTATATGTTCCTTCACAGAAATGTCAGAATATTTCTGGTCATTCAACAATGAGTTCAATTTTTCTTCAATGGTTGTTAGTCTTGTTTTCATTCTTGGAAGACTAGATAAACTCTCATTGATAGTTGCAAAAGATAACTGATTTTATTTTTTGAAAAGATGACAAATGGTCATTCAATCTTTTCAGATTTATCTTATCTATCTCCACCTCCTGGCAACAGGCAGATACAGTATCTTTTAGTTTGACAAATCATTTTTTATATTTTGCCTTAAAGCAACTTTCTTTTCATGGGTTGCTTTGTAATGAGACAATTCATCAGAGACTCTCTGTGATTCACTTCTTAATGTTTGATAACCCTGATCAGTTAACAAACTATTATATCTCTGAGTCAATTGCATATTGTTCATTATATGATTTTATTTGGCAATAATATCTCTCAAGTACTCATCATTAATTCTTGCTACATCTGGAGTGTTTCTCAATAAGGAAACTGAGTAACTTTCCAGACTCTCATAGAACTCAGGGTCAAGAGTTTCATCAATCACAGCCATATCAGGATTAATCATTGAGGTAGCAATTATTTGATGTATCTCCCAATCTTTGAAAGCTACAACTCCTAATAGAAACCTCAGAGTAGCTAGACGGCCAGTAGGTGCGTAGGTTTCGTTATATTCAATTCCTTCAACTTGGGAGAAACCTTGAACACAAAGTCTAGCCTTGTATTTGATAATATTCCCTTCGGCATCAGTCTTCCTCTTGAAAGTCCAGGTTGTGCCAAGTAAGTGATTATGACTGGGAATAGGAGTTTCCTCCCACACGTTATGTTTAGAAATGCTGTTGAGCTCAGCGTCAATAGCCTTTAGCCACTCATTGCACTCGGGAGAGTTGATAGCCTCATGGTAGCTTTTAGGTGTATCAAAAGGAGTAACTAACATACAAATTGGATTACCCCTTCGTTTAGATGTCAGGATATTTGAAGCGTCAATGTTTGATGAAATTTCCTTAGCAGGTTTGATGTTTTCGTCAATATATGTATAGTGTTTTGATGAGGAAGGATAGTCGAGTGGCACTGTATTGTTGTCATTTGATGGGTTTTCAGCATCCTGTAGCTCAGGATCATTATTGAAAGGGCCAGAGTCAGCCGGAAGATCAAATGTTAGTGTGGTGGAGAAGTCAATGTCTGGAAAAGTTAGAGCATCGATTGGTTCGCCTTTAGAGATGGAATGAGCTAAATCAAAGGTGTTAAGAAATTTTATATTATGAGTGATTATGATAGTATCGTTAATGGGTGAATAAACACGATAATTGATGTGACCCTCACAATAACCCAGGAATATCCCCTCTTCCCCACTACTAGCAAATTTTCCATCTCGTTTATGACTTTGCTGATAGATAATAACATCTGACCCAAAGGGATATAGTTTTCTTGGCACTTTGACTGAATCCCCATGCCATAGTTCCCAGGGTGACTTGTGATTCTCGAGTGCCGATGACGGTAGAATGTTAAGTAGAAACGTAGCTGTGTTGACAGCCTCGGCCCACCAATGCGAATCCAAACTTGATTTGATCAATAGGCAGCGAGCCTTTTCGACTATGGACCTATTCCCCCTTTCGGCAATGGGGTTTTGTTGGGGGGAGTAAGGTGCTGTTTGTAAGTGGAGGATTCCCTTGTCTTTGAAGTGCTTGGTAATAGAATTACTAGTGAATTCTCCACCGTTGTCAGACACTATGCATTTGATTTTACGACTCTTCTGATTTTCGACAAGATTCTCATACTCTTTATATTTTTCAAAGGTTTCAGATTTGAGACTCAGAAAATAGACATGTCGGTAACAAGAGTGCCCATCAACTATTTGGTAGAAGTAGGATTTTCCTCCCTTGGATTCTGGAGTTATCGGGCCACACAGATCCATATGTATGACGTCCAGAGGAGATTCAGGGGTTGGGAATGAGCCAGAATATGGAAGTATGTGTGATTTAGCTAATGCACAGGTTTTACAAGTAAAATTTGTGAAACTCAAACCTGGAAATAGTTGCTGCATGGTTTGATTATTGGGATGGCCAAAATTGTGATGTAAAAGACCAAGCTCCGGTGTTTAAGGATTGTCTATATGAAAAATAGAGTTTTGCAGGAAAGGAAAGCTGAGAATTCTTCCTTTGGTTGAGCATTCAATGAGAGTTTTGTCTTCGTATTTGACTTTGAAGTTCCCTTTTTCATTAATGAGGTACCATCCATCCTTGAGTAAGTCGATGACAGAGATGAGCATTGCTTTAACAGATGGTGCAAATAACGCACGGTCGATGTTGAATTGATAGCCAGTCAAAGAGTTGAAGGAAACTTTGCCTTGTCCAGGGGCAAGTACCTCCTCTCCGTTAGCTGTTGATAAAGCCACGTTGGATTTCTCAAGTTGACTGAATACATTTCGATCATTGAAAATTGAGTACGATGCGCCATTGTCCAAGATGGCGTAGTTGTCCAGTATATTAGAAAATAGAGATAGAACTTTTGGATTATTCGAGTTGTCCTTGTTTTCACGTTCTTTCTTTCGTTTGAGGAATTCATCGCGCTTTTCCGGATGAAGTTGAAAGCATGAATCCTCAGAATGAGGAGCTAGGGGATTATGTTTACCTCGAGAGCAGAATATTTTAGTTTTGGTGTCCATGGCCAAAACTGATCCTGAATTAGTCCCAGAAATGTTTAGAACCCTTCGCCGAGTTACTTCAGCTTCAATGTCAGCAAAGATACCTTCTATAGTTGGTCGTACGTTAGTAATGTTGTATTTACTGAGGATGATTGTAGCAGATGTTTGGTAGGACTCCGGCAGGAGATTAAGAACATAGTTCGCCATGATGTAAGACAAAATATTTTCTTTGAAGAGATCTGGTGCCACGTCTCGAAGGAGCTTTATAGTACTTCTGAATTCGTCCATAGCCCCTAAGATATTGCTTTCGGTGAATTTGATTTTAAACAATTTGTTGATGACATAGGAGCAATTCTGGCTTGATTTGGAAGCATAGTGATCCTTTATTCGGGTCCATAACTCTGCTGGGTCCACAACATCATCGTCCAAAATAAATTTGTGTTGATTAGCTCGATCCATGAACATCTTAATGATGGTATTGGTTTGACGTTGTTGTATTTTAAAGATAGAGAGAAGTTCCGGATTTGTAGGGATAGGGCAGTCCTTATCAAGAAACAGATCCAGGTTTTGCACTGTAAGGGCATATTTAAGGTCTGTCTTCCATGTGCTGTAGTTTTTGTCATTGAGTTTTTCTATCCCTTTGATTTCCGAAAAGTTTGAGGAATCTTGGAGGAAAGAGAAGCTGGGAGGAACTGGTGGTTCGGCCATGGCAGTGTGGGTAGATGAGGTGGGACTGGATGGAGACGATGAAGTATTTGTGGATTCAGGAGTAGCCAGCGTTAATTAATTAGCTAGAGCGCTGGGCCCATAACCCTGATGAATAAAAGCAGCAGGTAAATTTGAGTTTAAGGACAAGTGCAGACTGGGACAAAATGGACTGTGGACTTTGGACGAGAGGGACAAAAAGGACAAGAATGTTTACCTGATGAATAAAAGCAGCAGGTAAATTTGAGTTTAAGGACAAGTGCAGACTGGGACAAAATGGACTGTGGACTTTGGACGAGAGGGACAAAAAGGACAAGACTTAATAATAATAAGGAAAAGAGACGTTAGATTGAGATGACTAGATAAAAGTAATAAAAAGATTAAGAAGTAAAAGATGGATAAGACCATTGCTGTTGTAGAGCATACGTACATGTTTACCTGATGAATAAAAGCAGCAGGTAAATTTGAGTTTAAGGACAAGTGCAGACTGGGACAAAATGGACTGTGGACTTTGGACGAGAGGGACAAAAAGGACAAGACTTAATAATAATAAGGAAAAGAGACGTTAGATTGAGATGACTAGATAAAAGTAATAAAAAGATTAAGAAGTAAAAGATGGATACCGAACACTCATGTGTACCGATATCCATATATAATGCTGATATATCATCAAGTTAGGTTAGAGGAAGCAAGATAATTAATGAATAAAAATGAATAAAGTAATCGTCTCATCATGATCAAAAATATGTAATAAAATAGTATAATAGCCATAACTTAAGTAAATACTCTAGTGTAACCTATCTAATATTAACACAGCAGAACCACTTTGGTCAGTCATTTTAGGATTTTACTGAAATGAAGAAAAGAGACAATAAGATAAATTAGTCTTTATTATTTTTTTTATTTTAAAAAAAATAAATAAAAAATCTTTTTCAGGATAAAAATCAACTAAATAAAATTAATTTAAAAAAATAATTTAAAACCAGGATTATAATATAATCAACTGTAGAAATAAATTAAAATTTTTATTAATAATTTGAATTAATTATTTTCAGGATTTAAATCAACTAATTTATTACCAGGACTTATTGTCAACTGAAGTTATCAAATATGAAACTTTATTAATTTAACAAAATTTTATTAAACTGATAACTTAACTACCAGGACTTAATGTCAACTGAAGTAATTAAATATAAATTTTTATTTTAAAATTTTATTAAGCTTGATCACTTAATTACCAGGACTTAATGTCAACTGAAATAATTAAATGTGAGTTTTATTAATTAAAATATTTATTGAGTTACCAGGACTCAAAGTCAACTGAAGTAATTAAATATTAATTATATATTAATTAAAAAAAATATTATTGTCAGGACAATTTGTCAACTGGAACAATTAAAATTTAAATTAATCAGGACAAATGTCAACTGAAAAATTATAATAATTAATATTAAAATATAATTATTTTATTACTTCTGGGACTAAGAACACTTATTGCTCTATTATGGTCAACCAGGAAAAAAAATATAATAATAAAAATAAATTCCAAATTACCAGACACCTCCCCCTGTAAAATGAGCAAATTAATGCCACTTACAGAGTGCTGAGTAAAAGGAAATATGTAGCAAATGAAGAGTGAAGAGTAACCCACAAATAGTAATATCAATAATTACCACGATATATACGACGTTTAGTCAGTATATGAACCTAAGTTTTGGAGCGCGGTTCGATTCCCGTTCGCAGCAAAAAATTTTGTCACATGACGTATGACGTTTGTCCTTTTCGTCGCTTTCTCGTCCTTACAGGTATTCAAACGCTGATGGTCCCTTCGATTACGCCCTCAAATCAAAATGTGCCGTCGATAATTCGGAAAGGCCCTCAATTTTCAAGGGGTACTTTTGGTCTAGAAGCTTGGTTCAAGGTTTTAACAGGATATTTAAGGGTTTTTGTCGGTCAGTCATCTAGAAGAGGTAAGAAAAATAGGAGAAAAAGGAGGAGAGAAGGAGGAGGACAAGGGAAAATAAAGAAATAAATCAAAAATATATATTTAATTTATTTGAGAGGGAAACAACGGTGAGCAACTTTGAGAGGTGACAAAAACTTAGATTTTATTAACAATAATATTATTAAATGTAAGGGTTCTGCGCGGCAAACACTTTTAATTACTATCAGACTTAAAGCAACCTTTAATTTGTTGTATAGAATTTTAATTAGATTTGTATTACTAATAAAAAAATATAAACGTAATAAAATGGTTATTTAATTTGTTGAGTGTGTAATAAGTGATGAGGCTACAGGGGATTATCCAAGGCCCTTTTATAGGCAATGGGTCCTCTGAAGCGCTACTATATTTGTAAATACAATGATTAGAATGGAATAAAACAAATATATCAAAAGAGTAAATGAAACATAACAATATAGAGAAAAACATGAAACAAATAATTAAAACCCCAATTAAGAATCCAATTTTCCCGCCATTAATTCCCAAATCAGTAAGTGAAAATAGTGAATAACTAAACAAGATTGGAACATAGGAACTATGAGAAATATAATTCCAAACAGATGGTACAATCTGATTAAAGGATATTTTAAGTGAAACAAAAAATACTTTGACGCAACAAAACATGTAATTAATCTCAATTTAGTATAAATTAATTTATTTGTTTTTTTCTAACACAATTAAGGGTCAAAAGAAGCGTCATTAATTATTGTTTAGTTTTATATGAGAGGTGTTATTTAATATATAAATTTAAATAATTAATTTAAATATATTATAAGTCAATTTTACACTTATTATAATATATGTTTTTTCAATTAATTAAATATAAATTTATAATTATTAAATACATAAAAAGGCGCCCTTATTTGTAGAATATATTATATTATGTTCAATTTAACTGTATATAAAAATTTATATAACCAATAAATTTAATGTAACACTTGTATATAATAAAATACTTATATAATTTTATTATGCAATAAAATATTAAGTTATATTCATTAAATACAATTCTTACCCACTATTTCAGGTTTTATAAGTTACATATCATTTACTGGACTCCTGGAATAGCCTGGCTGACACTCCCTCACTCTAAAAAAAACAATAAAAAAAAATGCTAAGATTTTTTCTTTTTGTATTTTTTCAACAGAGCAGGCAGATTTGAAATTTCCTTTCCAGGTATCCATGCATCATGTTCAGATGATTTGCTCTTATATCTCAATAAATATTCAGTACCTCTCTCAGAAGTGATAATTCTATCATTGAGAATTTTATCAATTTCTGCTGTTTCTGTGACTTCCTGAGGGTTCTTCTTAGGTCTTCCTCTTCTTTTTGGAAATAAGTCACTGTTGGAAGTATAAGGTTTAAGCAAAGAAATGGGAAAGACAGGATGTTTCCTATCATATGGAGAATACAATACAACTTCTACTGCATTATCACCAACCATTTTTTAACAAAAAATGGTCCTACAAAAGGATCTTTTAATTTGTGGTTACCTTGTAAATTGAAATGGACAGTAGAGATCAACACTTCATCACCCTTGTTAAATGTGTATTCTTTATGGGATTTATCCCATCTTTTCTTTTCATATTCAAATGCTTTATCAATACAACTCTGAGCATGTTTTCTGCATAGCTGTTGCATTTGCATAAAAGATTTTACACCAGGGTGTAGTTCCAACTTAGGTAATTTATTATTTAGAATCTGAGCAGGAGTGTTTGGGACATAACCTAACTAAAGCTCAAAAGGCTTTTTCTCAGTGACAGAATGAACAGTTCTATTATATGCAAATTCAAGACCAGGCAAAAGAGTGACCCAATCATGAGTAAATCTGTCATTGTCTTTATATTCTAAACCAAAGGCACAATACCTTCTAATCATATCTTCCAGAGTTTGAATCATTCTTTCAGCTAGACCATCAGTCTGAGGATGGTGAGCTGTAGACAATTTTAACTCACAGCCACAAATATCCATCAAAGAGGTCCAAAACTCAGAAGTGAATTTTGGATCCCTATCAGAGATAATGGCTTTTGGAAAACCAATAATATTAAACATGTAAGACCACCATAAGAAAGCTAATTCTTTGGTGGATACATCTTTGTGGGTTGGAATAAATTTGCACATTTTTGTGAATCTATCCACTATTACCCAACAAGAGTTAAAGCTGTCTTTACCTGCAACAGGAAGACCAGTGACAAAATCCATATTAATGATTTGCCAGGGAGCACTAGGTGCTTCAATATGTTGTAATAACCCTGCTCTCTTACCTGTTAACCTTTTAGATTTTTGGCAGGAATCACAAGATTCAACATATAATTTTGTGTCTTCAGACATATTAGCCCACCATGCAGTGTTTTTGATTCTAATCAATGTTTTTTCAAGATCAAAATGACCAGCTAATATGTCATCATGACAAAGTTTGAGGATAGTTTCTTTCATTGAAGGAGGAATAACAATTACATTGGTAAGCTTCCTTCTATAATATATATAACCATCTTCAATAGAAAACTTTCCTTTATTTAAAGCATTTTGGTACTTTGCAGGAAGAGTTTTTATTAATGCTTGAATTGAAGCATTCTTAGGATCATTCAAAATAGTAACTAATTTATTTAAGTCAGAATCTTTATCATATGAATCCAGTATTAACTGTAATAACTCTTCTTCCATATCAACTATAAATATACCATGGATATGAACAGTATCATCTTCAGGTACATAGGCAGGATTGGAGTCATTATTTGGCAGAGGCAATCTGGAGAGCATATCAACATTAGAGTGAACATTTCCAGCTCTATGGATAATTGTCATCCGTCCTCTGTATTCTTGAACAGCAAGTTGCCACCTGAACATATGTCTGTTAGGTGTTTTGAGGTTTAAGAGAGATTTCACAGCACTACAGTCAGTTACCAACTCAAATTTTTGGTCATCCAAGTAGTAATGAAGTTTCTCAAGAGCCCAAACAACTGCTAAGCACTCCAATTGAGTGGCAACATATTTCAATTCACTATTCCTTAAGGTTCTTGAAATATAACAAATTACAACCTCTGAGGATTTATCATTAATAATTTGCTTTTGGTGAAGGGAAGCACCCAGACCAATAAAGCTAGCATCTGTATAAAGTACAAATGGCTTGTTAAAATCTGGAAGAGCCAATATAGGGGCTGTCATTAAGCAACTTTTCAATGTATTTAAAGCTTTCTGACAGTCATTATTCCAGAGAAAAGCAACATCTTTTCTGGTTAGTTTTGTAAGAGGCAAGGCTATGACCTGATAATTTTTAATATATTGTCTATAATAGCCACACATACCCAAAAAACTTTGGATTTCTCTTACAGAAGTTGGTGCTTTCACATTTTGAATGGCAGCAACTTTATTATGGTCTACACAAATTTGTAAGCCTGACACAACATGGCCAAGGACTTTCAAAGATTGAAAACCAAATTTACACTTTTTTAAAGATAAGGTCATATTGATTTCATCCATTTTTTGGAAAACTCTATTCAAGTGAATCATATGTTCATCAAAAGTTTTAGAAAAAACAATAATATCATCAATATAAACCATGAGCCAAACTTCAATAATTTCTTGATGGAAAGTGTTATCCATGACTTTCTGGAAAACTGAAGGAGCATTTTTAGGGCCAAATGGCATCCTAACATACTTATATATTCCCATATGAGTAGCAATAAGCAAAATATTTTGAGAATTTTTCTCAACTGGAACTTGATGATAACCTTTATTACCATCCAGACAACTAATAAATTTTGCACCTTGCAAGGTAGCATGTATTGAATTAATTCTGTGTAAAGAATAAATATCATCAACAGTATAAGTATTTAAAGCTCTGTAATCTCCACATAATCTAGCTTTATCTTTTTCAAAAGAAATCAAGACTGGGGAGATGACACAATATTTGGGGGTGACATCCACTTTCTCAATGATATTCATTTTCAATAATGTTTCAATATTATCTTCAATATCTTTTCTTTTTGATGGAGAAGCAGGATATGGTTTTTTCTTAAGGGAAGGAGGAATATCACTCAAATTACAGGATAAGGTAATTTTCATCTCTTCCTGAAAAATTCCCAAGACATGAGAACCATGAGCAAAAGCCATAGGGAAAGAGGTAATAGAGGCAACAATAGAATCCTTTTGTTCACTAGTCAACTGATCACCAAAAGAAGCGGTATTTATTTCATGTAATAAATCATCTATTTCAGTTGTTTTTCTACCTTTACATTGGGTCAGTGAGTTACCAGATTTCAACAAATTCCCAGAAGGTCTAGGAGAAGAAATTTTGAATTTTCTTTTCCCATTAATTCCTAAGGTAAAGCAATTATTTGCTGGGTCCAGTTTCACACCAAACATGGTTAAAATATCATTTCTCATAATAAACCAATTGCTCAAATTATCATTTTTCATGAAAACAAACTCACAAATAGCTCTGACAAAACCACCATTATATTTGAAGAATACAGAGGTTTTGTATTTGCCAATAGGAAATAAGGTAGAACCATACCCTCTCCATTTTTCAGAAGTTATAGGCAATAATTTACTGAAATATTCCTTATCCACTGAAGCCAAATCTTTTTCAGATACTACACTTCCTCCAGCACCAGAATCAAGAACTACATCAACATTTTTACCATTAATGATAACAGGTGCCTTTAAAGGGGATATAGGAATAGAATTGTTAGTAATATCTTTAATTATCTCAGCATTTTCTACTGAAGATAAATTCAATACACAATCTTCAGATATATTATTTAAATAATGGACATCATGTTCCAACATTAAAACATCTTTAACAGATTCATTGTCATAGGAGATATTACTTTCACAGTCACTGGAAGAATTATTGACATCAAGTTCAACTTCATCAGTGTCTTCATTTTGTTCAACAAGATGAATTTTCTTGTCACAAACATGACCCTTCTGCCACGGTTTGTTACATTTAGAACAAGTATTTGTTGCATATTTTTTAGGTGCAACTGGGGCAGAGGGTTTACCAGATTTTTCTGGGAGCTTTATAGAAGGTTTATTCTGATCATTATAAGATTTACTAAGGTAATTCTTTGGTTCATATCTATGGTTGAGTAGTACTTCATTACAGATATTAATGAAAGAAGAATTTTCCCTTACATGCTCAGTTCTAGCAACAATCAAATCCCTAAGAGAATTTGGTAATTTATACAAGATTTTATCCCTCCAAATATCATAATCCATCTTTGGATCAATTGCTCTAAGGATTTTAGTTATTTTCATCAGAAAAACAATGGGCTTTTCAACAGAGGAGGATACATATCTAGTATTCTCATACAGTCTCTGCTGAGCTAACCTGAATTTTGAACCACCAAACTGATTCTCAATCAAGGATTTCCAATCATTCCATGTATAATGATTGTTATCTAAGAGGACAGATTCATACCACATCAAGGCTACATTGGAAAATAAAGAAACTAGCTTAGAAACAATTTCCTCATCAGGTAGTTTATAAGATCTCTTTAAATTATCAATTCTTTGGACAAAGTGTTGCCAATCAGAGGAAGAATCACCATCAAAGGTAGGATATTGGTCTAACTTAGGCCAATTTTTCTGACTACTGGGATGGTCCACTTTTTGGTTTGAATTATTCATTATTAATAATTCCTGAAGTTTAGCCAGGTGTTCAGAAATTTCATTATTTACAGAAACAGCTGGTGCATGACCACCACAAGATTTTTTGCTAGTAGCAAAAGATTTTACAGACTCATTGTCAGTTTGTTTAATGGTTGAAATATGAGGAAGAAAGGATGGACTTTGCTCAGGTTTTTTCCCTTTATTTTTATGCAGCTTATTTACAGAAATCTCATTTAATTCAATATTGGTGGTTAAGGTTGAGAACTTTTCCTGTAGGTCAGACACATAGTTTCTTATTCTTGGAATTTCAGACATCTGGTCATTTACTTTTGCAAGAGATAGAACATTTCTGTCCTCAGAAACTGAGTGTTTGGTACTTAGTGCATGGAAATCATTTTTTAGCTTCTTAAACTCATTTTGCAGAGATTTTATTTCATTCTTGAATGAATAATTTTCCTCAATAAGGGGTTTCAATTCACTCAAGGTCTTATGTAGACTGATATTTCTATCTGAGATAGCTCTATGGTCACTTCTTATTTGTTTTTGTTGACTAAGAACAATATTCAAGGTTTCTTTGATTTTTAAATAAGCTGTATCTTGTACAGAAGAACTCACTTTACATTGCAAGTGTAAATTATTTAATCTATCATTTTCATGGATTAACACATCTCTCACATGTTTGTCTTTCACAATATTAAAATCAAGGGTATCTTTCAATATTTCCTCAGAAGTTTTTTCAATTAAGGTATAGATTTCAGGGGGAACAGAATCATTTTTAATTGCAAGAGAGGGATTAATTAAAGATGTAGAATTTAAATGTAAAGGTTCATCAAATGACGATTTGCTAATTACATCAATAGGGCTACTAGTTACAGGAAGCTGTCTTTTAACAGGTTTAACTGTTCTTTCACCATGTTCAATAATATTACCTGCAGAAGAAGATTTATTAGAAAACATACCCAAGTGACTATCAACCAAATTACTTACCATGGCAGAGGAGGAAACTTCCCCTGGGACTGGGTTTGGGATTGTGCTTGGGCCTTCTTTCTCCTGCCTTGTTGGTAGGGATGAGGAGGTGGATGGAAATTGGGTGTTCTGGATGGGCCAGGCTGATGATGAGGAGGGTGTTGCACATTCTGTTGGTAGTGACTCATTAGATAATCCCATTTCCATTGCTCTACTTCCATAGTATTTGGATTTTGGATGGTTGAGCTGGGTGGCTGTGAAGGTTGAGCCTGAAACTGAGGCTGATTGGGAGGCAACTGAGGAGGGGCCTGGGCCTGAATCTGGTTCCTGAGTTCTTGGACCTGATCCCACAATGTGTCTACCTTTGCTTTGTACGTCATATTTTCTGTCTTCAACTCTTTTATATGACTGGATAGGTTGCTGATTTGTTGTGGCAGAGGAAGATTTTTTATTTTGAAGCCTTTTGGAAGACCTTCTTGAGGCACTAGAGGCTTTACTTCCTTCTGTGGTACTGGGGGAAGGGGGTTTGGTTTGTTTGCATTTCCTGTCATTTCCACATCCTGCAGTATGTGAATTCTTTGTGTTAGCATAAGATTTTTTATGACCAACTTTAGAAGAACTTACAGTGTCAGCATCATAGTCAATTTCTATTTCATCCACTTGCATGTTATCCATTTTTTCTGCCAAATTGTTGGACATATTAGTGGGAAGACTTTTAATTTACTTTTTATTTTATAAAAAAAAATAATAAAAGTTAGTCAATAATTGCTCCAAATAATAAAAAAAAAAATTTATTAATTAAATTATAGAAAAAATAATTTTCAATATAAAGTAATAATTATAAAAAATTAATTTTAAAAAAAATGGATTGCAAGGTTAAATTGGGAATAACAATCAAGTTAATTCAACCAATTAATTACCAATATTAAATATGGCAATATATTTGGGACTAAGCACAATGTACTTTTAAGTCAACCAAAATTAACAATAATTAATAAAAAAAAATTAAATTAATAATTCAATTTTGTATTAATAAAAAATGTCAATTCTTCTAGGACTAAGAGGATTTAACACTCTATAATGGTCAACTAGGAAAAAAAAAATTTTAAAAATTGAACAATTACACTCAGTGAATCAGCAATTAAGCCACAATCACTGTTATTGCAATAAAAATATAGTAATATGAGTGAGAGGCGCAAAGGTGAACTTACTATAGTGATCGAAAAATCACTTCAAAATAATATAAAAATTAATAATATATAAACCTAAGATGTCGAACCCAAGTTCGAAACACAGTCGCGGCAAAAGTTTCGTTTTGCTAGGTGGTCCGTGCGTTTTGTCGTTCGTTGCCAGGCTCGATCGTCGTCGTCGTTTGGAAAGGTCCCCAGTTGTCGGTCAGTCGTCTAGAAGAGGTAAGAAAAATAGGAGAAAAAGGAGGAGAGAAGGAGGAGGACAAGGGAAAATAAAGAAATAAATCAAAAATATATATTTAATTTATTTGAGAGGGAAACAACGGTGAGCAACTTTGAGAGGTGACAAAAACTTAGATTTTATTAACAATAATATTATTAAATGTAAGGGTTCTGCGCGGCAAACACTTTTAATTACTATCAGACTTAAAGCAACCTTTAATTTGTTGTATAGAATTTTAATTAGATTTGTATTACTAATAAAAAAATATAAACGTAATAAAATGGTTATTTAATTTGTTGAGTGTGTAATAAGTGATGAGGCTACAGGGGATTATCCAAGGCCCTTTTATAGGCAATGGGTCCTCTGAAGCGCTACTATATTTGTAAATACAATGATTAGAATGGAATAAAACAAATATATCAAAAGAGTAAATGAAACATAACAATATAGAGAAAAACATGAAACAAATAATTAAAACCCCAATTAAGAATCCAATTTCCCCGCCATTAATTCCCAAATCAGTAAGTGAAAATAGTGAATAACTAAACAAGATTGGAACATAGGAACTATGAGAAATATAATTCCAAACAGATGGTACAATCTGATTAAAGGATATTTTAAGTGAAACAAAAAATACTTTGACGCAACAAAACATGTAATTAATCTCAATTTAGTATAAATTAATTTATTTGTTTTTTTCTAACACAATTAAGGGTCAAAAGAAGCGTCATTAATTATTGTTTAGTTTTATATGAGAGGTGTTATTTAATATATAAATTTAAATAATTAATTTAAATATATTATAAGTCAATTTTACACTTATTATAATATATGTTTTTTCAATTAATTAAATATAAATTTATAATTATTAAATACATAAAAAGGCGCCCTTATTTGTAGAATATATTATATTATGTTCAATTTAACTGTATATAAAAATTTATATAACCAATAAATTTAATGTAACACTTGTATATAATAAAATACTTATATAATTTTATTATGCAATAAAATATTAAGTTATATTCATTGAATACAATTCTTACCCACTATTTCAGGTTTTATAAGTTACATATCATTTACTGGACTCCTGGAATAGCCTGGCTGACATTTTTAAAGGTCTCTCAACAAAAAGGTACGTATTTCTAAAATCAATTTGATTTATTCACTCAAATATAAGAGGTAGATTTAAGATATCAATATAAATTATAGATTAGAATTACGTTGTTGTAAATACTAAGGTTATAAAATATAGAAATAATTGGAGTGTTGTAACTGTAATAAAAGTAAGTGATAAAAGAATGTTTTGAAAAGCACAAAGTAAGAGGCCTTTTATAGGCAAAACATGAGGGAATAAAATATACAGAATTTACACCATATATTGTAAGCATGTGAGAAAAAGAATGACTGAAAGGAGTACATATATGACACAAGAATTAAATAAACTGGTACGTCAACAAGGACATCAAATTTATTAGCAATAAAGTTTGAGTTCCTTGGACTGTCACAATTAATTACACAATAATTAATTAATTATATTACTTTCACGGGATTCCAGATCTCTCACTGAGGTAATATAATTGTTTTAAAGTTTTTTTATTATAATTTTATTATTAAATTCTATTCCCATTGACTTATACCATTGAGCACGGTGTTAGGGAGTAAAACTGTAAGGGACATTTTATTGACACTAATTAATTATATTACTTATTGTACTTAACTAGTTAATTGTAAGTAATGCTTAAGTAGATAATTAATTATTAGTAAGAAGAAGGGGTGTGGCTTCAACTCAGTAAATTAATTAATTATTTTACTGGTTAAGCCTAGTAGCCTGGCTGACATATGCACTTTTTTCATCCAGATGTGACATTATGAGTTTTGGAAGGCTCTTGTCCAGAAAATTTTAGTCTGGTGGATAAGAAAAGTCAAAATAAATCATTTATTATGTTTTAATACCCCAATTTTTAGTCACAATGGTGGGTCACACACACACAAAGAAAGATGTTTGATTAAATTCAAAATTTGATATGTTTTAGGAGAACTCTTAAAGTTAGTCACCTTTCTGTAAGAAGAACCCAGAAGAGTTAAAGAAACTAACAAACCCTCTGTGTGTTCCTGCAGAAATAATGTGGAATGATCTTAACTCAGAAAATTGGGACTTAAGCTTAACAACCTGGAAAATTAAGAAAGAGAGGATAAGGATAAGGTTATGTCTATTCTCATAAGAAGAGCCAAAAAATTCTTAACTAAATGATGTGTAGAAGTGTACCCAAAATGTGATATATAAACAAATGATGTTTATAATTCTTAGCAAATGACCCAGAAGAACTCTAAAATAATTGGTTGAGTTTTAGAAAGAATACTTAAAAAGATATGTCCAAAAAATCAAAAGAGAATTTACTTTAATTTCTTCTAGAAATACTCCCTTTCTTCCCACACTGGCTGTAGTAAACATGCTGCTCCCATCAATAAAATTAAATCCAAACAAAACTAAAAATACCCTCAAAATATGAAGTATAGAGCAGAAATGAAGCCATCTAAAGCTACTAAGAGAAAACACCCATGTTCCATCAAATATTTTGCAGCTAACTGCATATTACAAGAACTTCTTGTTAATAAAATGCATGAAACAACCCTTTTATGAGTAAATTTTACTTTGTGAGACTTATAATATATATTGATTCCTCATTTTTTCACACACTCTAACATGTAACTAATTTATTTTTATATACCATATGTGGAACAAGAGTGTTTTTTTAAGTCAGATGAAACCAGGAGGTTAAGGTTGGTTAGAGAAGTAGGGAGGAGTCTTTAGTCTCAGGTTATGCTGAGTGGTAGTGATGTGTAAAGAAATTGAAAAATAATAATAAAGACAGTTGAGTGTGGTTAAGATGTGAGATGAATTTTTGAAAAAATTAGCAGGCATCACCATGGGAAATCTAGGGGTGAACTGCTAGCAATCCCCTCTCCTGAACTTTAGAGTGTCCCTTCATTATTGCAGGTTTATGAATACTTTATAAACATAAGTAAATTAGAGTTAGATTTACATTTATTCTCAGATTGGTCAAAAAATGAACCTCAATTGATCTCAAGTTATGCATAAGTTGATCAACTGTAACCATAATTTTATCCTTCATTGAGCACACATTGAGCACATATTGATCCAACATAAGCTTTTGAATATCCAATATGATTATCAATTTAGAGGATGAAAATTATTCCTTAACATACATGAGTATTACTTTGCATCCAAAAGATAAACCATAAAATTATGAAAGTAACTTTAATTTTCAATAATGATATCTTTTACTACATAATTGCAGCAATAGATAAATTTACCAAATTATTTGATCACAAATATTAATAAATATAGGGATTGAAATAAATAATTCCATTTCTATTTTCAAATTTCAAAAAGAATATAGTCACTTCTCACTTCAAATCTATTAAGTCTTTGTAAACCTAAATTTTGTATAATTTTTTTAATTTTACCTAAAATATAAAACCTACAGGATATTTAAAATAAAATCTTCAGTTACCCAATTAAAAAAATATTTATATTTAAATAAAAATAGAAATAGTCTTTAAAGTGTATAACTTGAAAGGTTGTTATGGAAATTAATGAAGAAATTCTTTTTGGTAAAAGTGTGCAGCACAAGTTTGGCAGAACTTGCGCTGGACACTTTTATGAGGAACACCTCACTTCTCTTAAATTAAAATTCACCTTACCAGCTTCATATTGAAAAATTTTCCAGCACAAGTTTGGCCGAACTTGTGCTGGACACTTTTGATAAAACCAGTGACTAAAAATTGCAAGGAAAACCAAAAAAAAAACAGGCCATATAATGAACATAATTGATGGAATCATATTGTTTTTTGGTAAATTTGTCCAGCACAAGTTTGGCCAAACTTGTGCTGGACACTCTTGCTATATGGAGTTGGTTAGGTGCATGTTAATTTAAGAGAAGTGAGGTGTTCCTCATAAAAGTGTCCAGCACAAGTTTGGCTGAACTTGTGCTGGAAACTTTTACCAAAAAACAATTTGATGACATCAAATATCTTCATGTTCTAGCCTTTTTTTTTAATTTCCTTGAAGTAATAAGCTACTGTACAAGACCAAAGTGTATAACACAAGTTCGGCTGAACTTGTGCTGGACACTTTTGCTATATGAAGTTGGTTGGGTGCATGTTTTTTTAAGAGAAGTGAGGTGTTCCTTATAAAAATGTCCAGCACAAGTTCAGCCAAAATTGTGCTAGAAATTATTACCAAAAAACAATTTGATGACATCAAATATCTTCATTGTGAAAGAAGACAGATTTGAGATCCAGATCCAATTTTTCCAAGTAGTTGTCCAATTTTGCAGCTCTGTTTGTTAGAAAAATCACCAATAGGTGTTGCTTCTCCTTCTTTGAATAATCTAAAAACATGAACTAAAGATCTTTCTCATTGCGTAATAACTGAAGTGTATACTTCATTATATACTGATCTTTCTCTTGAAAAAATAGGTTTAAAATTTGTGGAGAATTTTCCAATGCATCTTAAATTTGACACTTTAATTAAATGAGTTTTATGGTGATAGTGGTAGTTTAAAGAAAGGGAGGATGAGAGCAAAGTTTTTAAAGAGATGAAAGTAGAGAATATATATAATATTAGATGAATATTAACAATTGAATTTTTCATGTATGTTAATAATTAATTTTGAATCATATTTAAATAATAACTAAATACATATAGATAACTGAAAGAAGTGCATTATTTTAGAGCCTAAGTTTTGTGCCAGTATAATTAAATTAGTTTCTTTAATAGTGTAAATGTAGAAAAAAATACATTAATATTTTTTCCCCTTATAAAATAATATATATTTTTTCACCTACATTAAATTTATTGAACATTGTCTTATATTTTTTTATTCCAAGGAAAAATGAGAAATTTTTATTGATAAGGGCTCAATATCAACTTTTGTCTAGAAAATTTAAAATTATGTGCAAATATTTATACAGAGTTATATTTTTATTAATAAATTTATTAAAAAGGACTTAAATAGTATGCTTTTTTATATATTTTCAGAACTAAAAATGATAATTGAAATAATATTCCAGACCTAGTATACCATGTGTCATTTAAGATATTTATACTAATATCAGACCTGAACTCTCAACATTCAATGGATCTAGATATAAAATTGATTATTATGTTATGTTAAGTGTTGTTGCTCAACCATTGCTCAAATTTGGTCCAGCTGATGCTCAACTTGAATCCAAAGCTCTGCTCAAGAAGCAATAATTTGAGGCTCTATTTAGGGCCAACTTCTTTTTCAAAATTTTTTCATATAATTTAAAAAAAGTTTCCTAACACTTTCACAACACTTCCCCAATGTTTTCCCAACCTCTTCCTGAAAGTTTCAAAGAGAGGGAACTGCTAGCAGTTAACCCCCTGATTTCCTGTGGTGCATGTACATGAATTGGCAGAAAATGACAGCCTGTATATTCCTAGGATTGGGTGAAAAGTACTTATAAGTTATTTTAAACACATTTAGTATACATTGGAACAATAAATAAAGGTACACAAGCTGTATACATAAGTGAAATTTATGATAAAATAAAATATATGCCATTATAACACCTTATATACATGCATATATCCACCATTTACAAGTATTATGTACCTAATATTAGGATAGTGTAAGCCAGGGTAATTGTAAGAACCTTAAAGATAAGGCTACATAACTTTTAAGTAGACTTAAAGCTGTTGTTTTCATTTTTTTATGTGAAAAACAAAAAATCTGCTTTAAATCACTTAAAAGTTAAATATATGCACTATATAATTTAATAATATTAAAAATGAGCCTGAATTTAATTAGTACTTTTTAAAGTCTTTTAATAGTGTTTGAATTATATTCATTATTTTTCTACCAACTATAAGAATGTTGTCAGGCTGAGGTCAAGTACAAAGACGTGAACTAGCATGAATGGTCATTGTCTAGAAGATTTTAATGGTCCTATATGAATACTGTAGTACAAATCCAATAAGTATTAAAATATAAGGGTCTCAGTAATTTTAATCTCACTAATTATATATGGCTTACAATCTTATACTTGGTAGAAAAATAGATTTAATAAATTCAGATACTATTAAAAGACTTTATAAGTACTATTGATATGTATTGTAATTGTATTGGTTATATGGTTAATTGTAATGATAAAGAATATAGAAAACAAGACCAAAAACCCCCTCCTTTTATACACAATAACTTCCCCAGTGAACCCCTTGATTTACCAGCCCTATACACAGTTAATGACGCCTCATTCCAGCTAATAGAAATACCCAACAACATACAGAGTGACCAATAACATAATTAGAATGATATCACTCGCCAAAATCCTGTAGTAATAGGGATAATACATCAAAATTAAAGAATAAGAAAAAAAGAGAGTATATGCGTGTTATACATTAAAATAAAAGACTAAAAAGGGAAAATTAAGACTAATAATTACTCAATAATAAGGGGGATTAACAGTAGAAATGTTGGGGCTAATCTTGACATTATACTATGTGAAATCCACATCCAAAAATACCCAATATTGACTGAGATACCACTTAGAAACCCAAATAAGGGCATGAGATGTAGGGTAAATACATGCAGTCCTTGGCAGGCACTTTCACAGATAAATTCTTGACTAATTTAGGCAAATTTAAGCGTGGTAGTGATATAAAGCGCCAAGATTGAGGTTATTAATGAAATTAGTGCATATAAAGAGGGTCAATGCATTTGTAATTAAGCTAGGACACTAAATAAGTGCCTGTTGCCTATTTTAGCATGTTTCCCCACAGTGGGCGTAGAATATGGGGTAATTATAGTGTGAAAAAGCTAACTTTGCTAAAAATGAATCTATTAACACAGGAGAAATTCAGGCAGTATGTGGCCAGTACACAGAAGCCATTTCTGGCATAAAAAACACCAAATTTGAAAAGTGTTATTTTTATGAATTTGAGTAGCCAAATAAATAGTCCTAATTATGACAAATTTATCTGTCAAGGCGCATTTTTAATATTATAAAAATTATAGTGCATATAATCAACTTTTAAGTGATTTAAAGCCCATTTCTTATTTTTTACATAAAACAATGAAAACAACAGCTTTAAGTCTACTTAAAAGTTATGTAGCCTTATATTTAAGGTTCTTAAGACTACCCTAACCTATTCCAACTTAATATTAAGTACATAAGACTTATAAAAGGTGGATATATGCATGTATATAAGGTTTTATAATGGCATATTTCTTATATTATCATAATTTTACTTATGTATACTATTTGTGTACTCTAATTTATTGCTCCCATGTGTAGTCCATGTGTTTAACATAACTTATAAGTAGTTTTTACTCAATTCTAAAGATATACAGGCTGACACTTGCCCACCCAAAAAAACAATAAAAAATGATAAGTTATACAAATTTCTTATTTATTTGTTATTTTTCAGGTATTCAGAAAATTCTGTAGCATTAAAGATTAATTCTTTAAAGAAATACAAAATAATAAAATATTATGAGTACTGGTTTTTAAACCCTCAGCTGGTTAAACAGAAATTTATTTCTGTTTAAATTTTTTAAGAAGGGAGGATAGATTTGAAATTTCTTTTTCAGATATCCATTTATCAAATTCATTTACTTTCCCCTTAAATCTTAACAAATACTCAGTTGCTTTTTATTTAGTAAGGATTCTTTTCTTGAGTATTTTTTCAATCTCTTCTTTTTCCACAATCTCTTCAGGTTGCTTTTTAGGCCTTCCCCTTCTTTTTGGAAATAAGTCAGGATCATTTGCATGCTAAGGTTTCAATAATGAGATAGGAAAAACCAAATATTTTCTATCATATGGGGCATATAATATGACTTCCACTGCATTATTATCAACCATTTTGCTTACGTCAAAAGGTCCTACAAAGGGGTCCTTTAATATAACATTACCTTTTAAGTTAAAATGTAGTGTTGAAATTAGGACTTCATCTCCTTTTTTGAATTCAAATTCTTTATGAGATTTATCCCACCTTTTCTTTTCATATTCAAATGCTTTTTGGATGCATTCTTCTGCATGATTTCTACACATTTGTTGCATATGAATAAAGGATTTTTTACCAGAATGTATATATAGCATTGGTTATTTATTTAAATGATTTACTGGGGTATTTGGTATGTATCCAAGCCAGAGTTCAAATGGTTTTTTCTCTGTTACAGAATGAGTTGTGCTATTATAAGCAAATTCAAGGCCAGGAATTAAAGTTACCCAGTCATGTGTGAATTTCTCATTGTATTTGTATTCTAATCCAAAGGCACAACATCTCCTGATCATGTCTTCAAGAGTTTGTATCATTCTTTCAGCTAGCCCATCAGTTTGTGGGTGGTGTGCTGTAGACAATTTCAATTGACAACCTGATACTTCCATCAAAGATGTACAGAACTCTGAAGTAAATTTATGGTCCCTATCAGAAACTATGGCTTTGGGAAACCCAGAAGTATTCATCATTTGAGTCAACCATAGTAATTCCAAGTCCTTTGCAGATACCTCTTTATGGGTAGGGATAAATTTACACATTTTTGTTAATCTATCTACAATTACCCAGCAAAAATTGAAACTTTCTTTTCCTGCTAATGGTAAGCCAGTGACAAAATCCATTTTTATAATTTCCCATGGAGCTTTTGGCTTCTCTATTTTTTGTAACAACCCAGCTCTCTTCCCAGTTAATCTTTTAGATTTATGACAAGAGTCACATGTTTCAATGTATTTTTGTACATCTTCTTTCATGTTTATCCACCAGGCTGTATTTTTAACTCTGGTTAATGTTTTGTTAAAATCAAAATTCCAGCTAAGATGTCATCATGACAAGTACTCAACATTAACTCTTTCATAGAAGGTGGTATTACTATTACATTACTTAGCTTTTTCCTGTAATATATATATCCATCTTCAATTGACAGTTTACCTTTTTTCAATGCATTTTTATACTTTGGAGGCAAGGTTTTAATTAATGCACTCATAGAGGCATTAGTTGGATCATTTAGAATGGTAGATAGTTTAGTAAAATCTTTATCAGATGAATAATTTTCTAATTTAGTTTGCATTAACTCTTCCACTAAATCCACTATATAAATCCCAAATATATGTATAACCTCATTTTCAGGTACATAAGCTGGGTTGTCAGCATCAATTGGCAAAGGACTTCTGGATAATAAATCCACATTAGAATGCAATGTTCCTGCTCTATGAGTGATTTTCATTCTTCCTTTGTACTCTTGTACAGCTAGTTTCCATTTAAACGTGTGCCTATTAGGTGTTTTCATGTTTAGTAATGATTTTACTGCACTGCAATCTGTTATTAGTTCAAACTTCTGGTCCTCCAGATAGTAATGAAGTTTCTCCAAGGCCCACACAATGGTTAAACATTCCAGCTGTGTGGCACCATACCTTAATTCTGTCTTTCTTAAGGTTCTGAATATATAACAGATAACAACTTCAGATCATTTTCCATTTATTATCTGTTTCTGCTGTAAAGCAGCACCTAACCCTGTGAAGCTTGCATCAGTGTACAAGATAAAAGGTAGGTTAAAATCTGGCAGTCCCAATATTGGAGCTGACATTAAACATTCCTTTAATTTATCAAAGGTGTGTAGTCTTTAATTATTCCAAATGGAGCCTCATTTTTCCTGATTAATGTTGTTAAAGGGGCTGCAATGGATTGGAAGTTTTTTATATACTGTCTATAATATCCACACATACCTAAAAAAATTTGAACATCTTTTAAATTCTTAGGTATACCAATGTTTTTAATTGCTTCCACCTTATTCTGGTCTACACAAATTTGTAATCCAGATACATCATGTCCAAGTACTTTCAAGGATTGAAATCCAAACTTACATTTATTTAATGCAATTGTCATATTAATTTCATCCATCCTTTGAAAGACTCTTTTCAGGTGATTTAAATGTTCATCATATGTTTTTGAAAACACTATGATGTCATCAATATAGACCAAAAGCCATCCTACAACCATTTCCTGATGAAAAATACTATCCATCAATTTTTGGAAGACTGAAGGCACATTCTTTGGGCCAAAGGGCATTCTCACATACTTATATATTCCCATGTGTGTGGTTATTAATAAGTAATTCTGAGAATTTTTCTCCACAGGAATCTTGTGGTAACCTTTGTTTCCATCCAGACAGGAAATGTATTTTGCTCCTTGTAAGGTAGCATGGATAGAAGCTATCCTTTGTAGAGGGTAAATATCATCTACAGTGTATTTATTCAGAGCTCTATAATCACCACATAATCTTGCCTTATCTTTTTCATAAGAGATTAAAACTGGTGAAATAACACAAGACTTAGGTGTTGTGTCCACATTTTCAACAATACCCATTTCTAACAACATTTTTATGTTGTCTTTAATGTCTTTCCTTTTTGCAGGAGATGCTGGGTAAGGTTTCTTTTTAATCTGCCAGGAATATTATCCAAATCACAACTTAAAGAGATTTTCATCTCATGGTCTTTTACCAATCCTAGCTCATTTGAACAATGAGCAAATGCCATAGGATAAGATTTTATCAATCTCAAAATATTGTCTTTTTCAATTTTTGAGGGTTTAGGACTGAAAGAGGATTTTTGGATTTCATTTCTCAATTCTACCACTTCAGAAGTGGTTCTTCCACCTTATAGTTGTTCCTCTTTAGGAGAAATGAAATAAACTGAATTTTCAGAACATATATTCAATTTTCTTTTACCATTTACGCCTATAGTGAAGCAACTGTTTGCAGGATCTAGTTTAATTCCAAATTTGGCCAATAAGTCATTTCCAAAAATAAACCAATTACTACAATTATTATTATCCATTACCACAAATTCACAAACTGCTCTTTCATATCCATTATGATATTTAAAGAATACAGCAGTTTTGTATTTTCCAATTGGATTTAATACTGAACCAAAACCCCTCCAGTTCTTTGTCTGTACAGGTTCTAGTTTTTCTTTATCCTTACTATCAAGTTTCATTAATGTGTTACTAGAAACTACACTACCTGCAGCCCCAGTGTCAAGGATGGCATTCATTTCTTTTCCACATATAATAGGGGGTGTCAGTTCTGGCAAATCTGCACTTAACTTAAGTGCGGATTTCAAACCAAATCAGCACTTAAATTTTGCAAAAAAGTCACTTATTTCAAAAAAGGGTGTCAGTTATGACCTCAAATCAGCACTTTTTTCCCGTTTTTTTTCACAACCACATTTTGGCCACAAAACATCCCTTCCTTTCTTACCCCATCCCTGTCAAATGTGACACACTGACTTTCCTCCCTACCTACCCATCAATCCTCGGCACACACCCCTTCCTGACATTTTCAATATTTTGACCAGGCATGTTTACATTTTTTTTTACTTATTTCTTCTACTTCTTAATCTTTTTTCTATGGGTGTCAGTTCTGACCTCAAATCAGCACTTTTTTTGTGATTTTTTTTTCAAAACCACATGTTGGGCACATCATCCCTTTCTTTCCCATACCATTTTGTACTCTCCAAATGTCCTCTTTGTGTACTTCTTTCACTTGGGTTGGTATTTTGGTTTGTTGCATATTCATTTTTTTTTTGGAATTTACAGTGAAAATTTTTTTTTTTGGATGGCTCATTGGTTTTCTTTCACCAGCTCAACATGAAATCGCATATTTTCTGAAATCACATATTTTGTCAGTGATTTTTTTTTTCATTCATCCCTCATATCCTTTTCCTATTCTCCTCCAACATCCCTCAAACAATTTGGTTTCATTCATTTTGTCATCTCATCTCTCCAGGTAAGTCACTTTATTCTTTTTTTTTGATTTTTTGATTACTATTATAATTTTTTTTGTTTTTTTCTGTTTATTTTATTTTTTTTATCTAAATTTTTTTTGTAAGCGGTTATTTTGGATTTCAATGGTATAATTAACCTTTTTTTTCTATCCCTCTTTACTTTCTTTTTTAGCTCCATCACCCTACTCTTCATCCCTCCTTGACATGGTCATTATCCCCCCTTTCCCTTATTTCACTTTTTTTTGGCTCCATTTCATTGAAACACATACATTGCACATTCTTTATGCATTTCACTTACTCCATATTCAATTTCCCCACAATTCCAACATCAATCTTTCTCACTCTATTTTTCCTACTTTTCAATCAAGGTAAGTTTCATCTCCTTTTTTTCATGCCTATATGATATCTCATTCCTTTTATGAAAACTTCATACTTAAATATATGTATGACTCTTATCTGGATAAAAGTGAACTTATAAAACTCCTTTTGATCTCATCTTCATTACCACTTTTCAAGTTTTTGTAAAATTTTGAAAATCAGAATCGGAATTAGGGTTAGGTTTATTCAAATCTAATGTTCTTTTTACTGAAGATTCTCCTGAAGGCTACCTTTCATTTCCCACAAACAGATTTGAATTTGATTCAGTGGTTGCTGAGATATTGACCGTTAAAGTTGAGCCTTTTTTTTCCCAATTTAAATTTTTATTTCATTTTTTATGTAACAAATTAGGGTTAGGTTTATTTAAATCACATGTCCTTTAACTGAAGATTCTACTAAAGCATATCTTTCATTTCCCTCAAACAGGTTTGAATTAGGTTCAGTGGTTGCTGAGATTTTGACCTTTGAAGTTGAGCCTTTTTTCCAAATTTCACTTGTCTTATTTCACATTTTTATATTGCATATTTAGAGGATAAGGATTCTGAAACTCTTATATGATTATTATCTAGGCATTTCAATTATATAGGCATGTATTTGTTGCTCAAGAATATCACTAAAGCTCAAAAAGATGAAGATTTTTGCTTATGGGACACTCTACCTTCCTTTAACTCTTTTCTTGCTCTTTGACTCAAAAAGCACTGTAATAAAGCATTTGAAAAAAATCATGAACTTGCAACCAAAGTTGGAATAGCAAATTGGTGTGACTCCAAATGGAAAGATATCAGCCACGAATATCTTTTATTTTCTAATGTTATTATCACTCATTCTGGATTTCACAATAAAATTCACACCGATACCAAGGACACCAATTTTCTTACTTTTGGTATATTTTCATATATCAAACCGATTACTGGCCAACCAATACCATCTCCAGCTAAAATCAAATGACATGGTTTATATTTTCCAGACCACCGGTGCATCATTGATTTTGGTTTGGGAAATGGTATCATCGAAACTATTTGGAATTCTTCTAAGGATAATCATCAAACGACCAAAGCTCCTCCTGGTTTGGAATCCTGTCAAGATTTAACACATTTTGGTTGCTCATATCAAATCAGTCATAAGTTGATTCAAAGAATCAATAAGGTAATGAAAGAAGGTAAAGTTAATCGATTTAAAAAAACTTTATTTAGATCCAAAAAGTATGGGGATTAGAGTTGTCATCAAAAATTTTATATTTTTTCGTAAATTTTTAATAAATATTTTTTATGTATCAATTTCCTCAACTAAAATAATGGGCCCACAATCTTGTGTTGTATAAATGGTAATCATGATAACATTTATTTGTTTCATGGGGTTCCTCTAGCCTATACCTGTGGAAAGTCCCAAACTTTTGTTTCTAGACTTGGTCTGCATTTTGGCTTGAGGGATTGTCATTACTTTAAACTAGGGAAAGTGATATATATTAGATATTTATTTAATAATTTACGTAATTATATTAAATTTAGATGACTTCCACCACTTACTTCAATAAAATGCAGGGGGAGGTATTGCCAAATTTTCAAATCTGACATGTAAAATTGATGACTTAGAAAAATTTTGGTGATATCCACCCCTTGCTTCAATAAAATGCAGGGGAGAGTATTGCCAATTTTTTAAAACAGATATAGAATTTTTTTGACTTGTAAATATTTTGGTGAAAATTTTTGACGAGAATGTGAAAGTAATTGTTTCCACCTTGAGCAGGTTTCTGGCTCAAAGGAATAGCAGTGCCATCAACAAAACCAGTACATCCTGGGAAGCCCTCTGCTTGCATAACCTGAGATGATTCAAGTCGCTCTTCTTTTGTTGGCCAGGTGAGAAGTTGAGATTAAAAGGAGTTGATGGCAGTGATACATTGTTTGGTATAAGTGTTAACTGAACCATACCCTAAATCAAAGACATTTTCTAAACGTTTCAAAGCGGCTCCATTACCATTTGAACCCAAATGACATAGTGTGATGGCCAATTGAATTGAAGGATGTTGTTGTTCTTTTTGAGAATTATTGTGAAATATGGGATGATCCTGAATAAGCTCAAGCAATTTAAGGAAACATTCCTGAGAAGTCCTGAACAGCTGTCTAAAACTGGGTGCAGATAGTTTAAGAAGTGTTTGGATGGTGTACTTGGGGGTATGGAGTACTTGAGGCTTTCTGGGAAGAAGGTAACTTTTCGTGGCCATTTTTGATAAAAAGACAAAATCTTCTTCTAGATAAGAATCAGAATCACAATCAGAGTCCAAGAGCAGTTCAAGATCCATGAAAGTCATTGCTTTATGTAATCTATCATGATTTGAAAGTGAGGAAGGCATAACTCTTATATGATATGATATGAAGATGTAAGTGATGTACGATGTTTTGAGTTATGAAGTGTTATGCTGCGGAGTGCTGCGTATGAATGGGATGATGCTGACAAATCAGTGAAATGGGACTTGATGGTGAAATCAGCACTTTTGGTTGAGAAAGTGCGGATTTGAGTGAAATAAGTGACTTATTTCTTTTTGAAATCCACCAGTATTGGGGCTAGTGTGTTTTGGAAATCCGCACTTATTTAAGTGCGGATTTGGTCAAATTTAAGTGCGGATTTGTAAGTGCCGATTTGCCAGAACTGACACCCCCTAATAACAGGTGCTCTGATAGGTGTTATTTTGTAAGTATCATGAGATACATCTTTAATAATTTCAGATTCTTCAATGGAAGTTAAAGATGTATCTTTCTGAGGTATAGCATCATTCAGGAACATAATATCCTGTTCTAATACATATATATCATGTTCATCATCACTGTAAGAAATGTTACTTTTACAATCCTCACTGGATTCCATGTTCTCATCTTCATGATTACTTGGCTCAGAATCTTGTGAGTTTTCAATAACATTAATTCTTTTCTTACAAGTGTGACCCTTAACCCAAGGTTCATTACATTTGTAACAAGTGTTATTTTCTTGTCTTTTAGGGACAAGGGGAGCTGAAGGTTTTTCTTCTCCACTGGTAACTTATTTGTAGTAGGGTTTACTATTTCAACACGCTGTCTGTAATTATTATACTTGGTTTCATACTTGTGGTTTAATAATATTTAATTATATACATTAATGAACCCAGAAGTATCTCTGATGGTCTCAGTTCTAGCTACAATAATGTCTCTGACTGATATAGGCAATTTATATATTATTTTTCTTTCCACTCATCATAATCCATTTTTGGATCCATAGCTTTCATGATTTTTTTTAAATTCATTAAAAATACCATGGGTTTATCTCCAGAATTTGGATTATATCTGGCTTTTTCATACAATCTTTGCCGAGTGATTCTGAATTTCGGGCCACCAAATTGCCTTTCAATTAGTGCCTTCCATTCATTCCAGGAGTAGTTAATTCCCTCACTCAATACAGATTCAAACCATAATAAGGCCACATCTTTAAATAAATATATTAATTTTGATGTAATTTCTTCATCAGGTAGTTTGTATGAAAAATTTAAGTTATCAATTCTCTGAATGAATTGTTGCCAATCAGACTTTGAATCCCAGTCAAACGAAGGGTACTGATCTAACTTAGGCCAGTTATTTTGGTTAGTTTTTGCTTCCCTAACCTGAGGAATATTCAGTAACTCACTTACTTTAGAAAGATTATCATTTAATTCATCTTTTACTGATTTTATATTCTCAGAGCCCATGGAACTATGTTCATGTTCAATCATTTTTTTATCATCTGAGTGTTTCATGAAAACCGGTACTCTTTCCATATAAGAGATATTATCTTTTACTTTATCAGTATTTTTCAAAATGTTGGCTATTTCAATTTATTTTCTTTGTAACCTATCTTTTATTATAGGTACATGAGCCAAGGTATCATTAACATTTGAAAAAGACAATTTTACACGTCCCTCTATGGTAGCCATAATATTCTGAGAGTATTCTAATCTTCTTTCTAGATTTTTAATCTCAGAGTTTAATCTTTTATTTTCATTGGTTAATTCATCATTTGAATTTTCAATAATTTTTAACCTATTGGCTGTTGTACTCAATGATTTTGTGAGACTTAATAATACACTTTCTGTATTATTGTTTGACTGTTTAGAGAATTCTTCTAATTTTTCAATTCTTAATAATAATTTACTAATTATTTTTGATTCCATTGGATTTTCTTTTAAAAAGTATTCAATTTTCTTCATGTCTAATTCAGAAGTCTCATCATCAGCTTCCAGATTTAATTCATTTGGTTCAAATTTTATATAAATAGCATTATCCTGGTGATCAAAAAAACTATTTACATTGTCCTCATTTAAAGACAAGTTTAACATGTTATTATCAAATGAATAATTCTTTAAATCCTCATCAATTATATCCAACAATTCTTTATCAACCTCATTACCTATAAGTAATTCATTATTAGGATTATATAATTGATCCTGAGAAGATGGATGACTTACCAAGGTCTTATCCCATTTCCTCTGCCTCTCCTTGCCTTTCCCTTGTAAGTTTGACTACTGTAGCCCTGCTTTTGAGGAGGGTTGTTGTAGTTTTGGGCATACCAATCCCACTTCCATTTTCTTACTGTAATTTTTTGATCCTCCTCTTGGGCTGGAGGTGTTGCTATGGAACTGTTGGTGGTTGAGCCTTTATGTCCACTAGAGCTTGGTTGACTTCTAAGAAACCTTGAGCTGCCCTTTTCTCCAGATTGTATATCTGGTCCACTATAATGTTGACTCTTATTGTCAAGGTGTTCAGTAGGGTGGAGAGGGAGTGAATTTGTTCTTGTAATGTATTTTTTGTTTTCTTTATTGAAACTTGCTGTAAAAGCTTTTCCCTTTCCTCCAGAGACATTGGTGGAGTGTTGTTGTTTATGGGAGAGTCCTGGCCCTCCATTTGAATTTCTTGTAACAGGTCTTTCAGCTCTAGTTCATAAGTTATAAGTTTTTGCCTTATTGCTTACAATATCATTGTTGTCACACATTTTTACACAGAATTTAATCAAAGAATTGAAATTTTAGATATGAAAGCTTCAAAAAGGAGTTTTATAAGTTTTTATCAATACCACTAAAGACAATTTTATTGCTTACGTATGGGTATGAAGTGAATTTATAAGTTCCAAAAGTCAAATATGCTTTTAAGTGGTCACTTTATTTAACTGGTCTACAATATGTAGCCGTGTTTTTATATTTAAAAAAGAAAAACTGTCAGTAAGATTCTTTTTAAATATTAAATGAATGTTACAAACCAATAGAAAGGGATTAAGAATCCTTTTAAAAGAAAACAATTAATCAGTTTAATTGGTTTATTATCTGCAAAGATCACAAATTTAATTGGTATATTGACAGACTCCCACTAATAACAATTTTATATTAAATTAGTGGTAAAATTGTTGATTCAATATCACAATTTTTTTATATAACAGGGCTTCTTTTTCTGAAAGCACTATATGAATGACCCCAACCTGTTATAATTATCCAAATATTTCTATAGGGATTTTATTTACGTGTAGCCTCTTTTTGGATTTTTACATACTGTATGATAACCAACAGAATTCTTGAGGAAAGGTCCCCAATTTTCAGGCTGAGGTCAAGTACAAAGACGTGAACTAGCTTGAATGGTCAGTTTCTTGAAGATTTAAAATGGTCCTATATGAATACTGTAGTAAAAATCCAATAAGTATTAATTATAACTCACTATAAGGGTCTCAGTAATATAAATCTCACTAATTTTATATGTTGCTTACAATTTTATAGTTGGTAGAAAAATATATTTATTAATTCAGATTCTGTTCAAAGTCTTTATAAGTGCTATTAATAGGTATTGTAATTGATTGGGTTATATGATTTGAATTGTAATTATAAAGAATGTAAAAAACAAGACCCAAAACCTTCTCCTTTAATACACAATAACTTCCCCAATGAACCCCTTGATTTACCAGTTCTCTAAACAGTTAATGACGCCTCAATCCAACTAATAGACATATCCATCAATAACCAGAGTGATCCATAACATAATTAGAATAATATCACCTGCCAAAATCCTGTATTAATAGGGATAATCCATCAAAATTAGAGAATTAGTGAAAAAGAGAGTATATGTGTATTATACATTAATATAAAAGACTAAAGAGGGAAAATTAAGGCTAATAAATGCTTAATAATAAGGGGGATTAAAAGTAGAAATGATGGGGCTAATCCTGAAATTATGCTACATGAAATCTCCATTCAAAAATAAGCAAAATTGACTGAGAAACCACCTAGAAACCCAAAAAAGGGTGTGAGATGTGGGGTAACTACATGCAGTCCTTGGCAAATGCTTGCTTGGGTAAATCCTTGACTAATTTTGTCAAGGTACACTTTTGGTCTAGAAGATTTGGTATGAAGTTTTATGAGGATTTTAAGGGTTAAAATGGATTCTCAACAATTTGGTACGTATTTTTTAATCTAAGTGATTTAATTACTCAAATAAAAGAGGTAAATTTAAAATATAAATATAAGCTATAGATTAGAATTACGTCCTTGTAAATACTAAAGATATAAAATATAGGAGATAAGTGTTATATTGTAGTTGTGATAATAAAGTAAGGTAATAATGGAATGAAGAAAAAACAACCAAAAGAGAGGCCTTATATAGGCAAAGGAGGGACAAAGCACGGCAATCAAATTCTGAAAACAGTAGTATTAGAGAGAGAGAAAAAGAATATTCCAGAAGGAGTATTTTCAAATAATAAAGTTGTTCTAAAAAGAAGGCGTCAAAAAGATGTATTTACAGAGTATGTCAGAAATACATCAATTTATTTAATATTTACTGTAGAAGTCAATTCTAAATAAGAAATTTGAATTTTTGTATATATTTAATATTATTTGAATATTAAAATCTTATTTTAATTTAAAATCTATTTTTTAATATAGATCTTTATTTCTTCCAACCTGTCAAATGAGCACGGTGTTAGAGAAAAAATATAAGGGACAATTTTATATTTAATTTTAATTATTCATTTAATTTTATCATTCTGTAATTAGTTAATTTATTATAAGTAATTTTAATGTAACTAATTTATAATTAAATAATTAAAAATGATAAGGTGCGGCTTCATCCAGTAAATAATTAATTATTTCACTGGGTAAGTCTAGTAGCCTGGCTGACACTTCCTCACTCTAAAAAAAACAATAAAAAAAATGCTACGATTTTTTCTTTTTATAATTTTTAGTAGAGTAGGAAGATTAGATATCTCCTTCCCAGGTATCCAAGAATCATATTCAGATGATTTATTCTTGAATCTCAATAAGTATTCTGTACCTTTTTCAGAAGTGACTATTCTGTCATTTAGAATTTTTTCAATTTCTGCTGTTTCAGTGATTTTGTTTGGGGTTTTCTTTGGTCTACCCCTCCTTTTTGGAAATAAATCACTATTGGATGTGTAAGGTTTCAAAAAAGATATTGGAAAAACAGGATGTTTTCTGTCATATGGAGAATACAGAATAACTTCAACTGCATTATCTCCAATCATTCTTCTGACATCAAATGGACCAACAAATGGATCTTTCAATTTGTTATTACCTTGTAAGTTGAAGTGGACTGTAGAAATCAACACTTCATCACCCTTTTTAAAAGTGTATTCTTTATGGGATTTGTCCCATCTCTTCTTCTCATATTCAAATGATTTTTCAATACATTTTTGAGCATGATTTCTGAAAAGTTGTTGCATTTGAAGAAAAGATTTTACACCAGGATGTATATCCAATTTAGGTATTTTGTTATTGAGAATTTGGGCAGGAGTATTTGGAACATATCCAAGCCAGAGCTCAAAAGGCTTTCTTTGAGTAACAGAATGAACAGTGCTATTATAAGCAAATTCTAACCCAGGAAGTAAGGTAACCCAATCATGAGTGAATCTGTCATTATCTTTATACTCAAGGCCAAAGGCACAATATCTTCTTATCATGTCCTCTAAAGTCTGAATCATTCTTTCAGCTAAACCATCAGTCTGAGGGTGATGGGCAGTAGAAAGTTTCAGATCACAACCACAAACATCTATCAGAGAAATCCAAAATTCAGAAGTAAATTTAGGGTCTCTGTCAGAGATTATGGCTTTAAGAAAACCAGCAGTATTAAACATATGAGACCACCATAAGAAAGCTAATTCTTTAGTGGAAACATCCTTGTGGGTAGGGATAAATTTACACATTTTTTTGAATCTGTCCACAAAAACCCAACAAGAGTTATAACTGTCTTTACCAGCAATAGGTAATCCTGTTAAAAAATCCATGTTTATTATTTGCCATGGAGCATCAGGAGGTTCAATATGTTGCATTAATCCTGCTCTTTTACCAGTTAATCTTTTTGATTTTTGGCAAGAATCACAAGATTCAACATATAATTTTGTGTCTTCAGACATATTAGCCCACCAAGCAGTGTTCTTAATTCTGATCATTGTTTTGTCAAGATCAAAATGTCCAGCTAATATGTCATCATGACAAATTTTCAAGATGATTTCTTTCATAGAAGGAGGAATAACAATAACATTACTCAACTTTCTTCTATAATATAGATATCCTTCATCAATTGAAAATTTACCTTTTTCCAAAGCTTTTTGGTACTTTGGTGGAAGGGTTTTAATTAATGCTTGTATTAATCATTCTTTGGATCATTTAATATGGTGCATAACTTTTTCAAGTCAGTATCCTTATCATATGATTCCAGAATAAGCTGTAATAGCTATTCCTCCATATCAACCACATATATCCCATGTATATGAATAATTTCGTCCTCAGGATCATATGCAGGATTAGAGTTATTATTTGGCAAAGGTAACCTAGATAACATATCCACATTTGAGTGAACAATACCAGCCATATGAATAATTGTCGTTCTCCCTCTGTACTCTTGAACAGCCAGCTTCCATTTAAACATATGTCTGTTAGGTGTTTTCAAGTTTAAAAGGGATTTAACTGCACAGCAGTCAGTGACAAGTTCAAATTTCTGGTCATCTAGGTAATAATGAAGCTTTTCAAGAGCCCATACTACAGCTAAACACTCTAATTGAGTAGCACCATATTTCAATTCACTATTTCTCAAGGTTCTTGAAATATAACAAATTACTACTTCTGAAACTTTATCATTTATCACTTGTTTTTGATGGAGGGCAGCACCAAGACCAATGAAACTGGCATCAGTGTACAAAAAAAATGGTTGATTAAAGTCAGGTAAAGCAAGAATTGGTGCTGACATCAAACAGTGTTTCATAGTGTCAAAGGCTCTTTGTATTTCACTATTCCAGAAAAAAGCAACATCCTTTCTAGTTAATTGGGTAAGGGGTAAAGCTATGACTTGGTAATTTTTAATATACTGTCTATAGTATCCACACAATCCCAAAAATCGTTGGAGCTCTCTCACTGTTGTAGGAGCCTTCACCTGTTGTATGGCTGCCACTTTGTTCTGGTCAACACATATCTGTAAGCCTGAAACAACATGACCAAGAACTTTTAAAGAATGGAAACCAAATTTACATTTCTTTAAAGCAAGTGTCATATTTATTTCATCCATTTTCTGGAATACTTTACACAGGTGTTTAAGATGGTCCTCAAATGTTTTTGAGAATATAATGATATCATCAATATAAACCATCAGCCATCCTTCAATTATCTCTTGATGGAATGTGTTATCCATGACTTTTTGGAAAACTGAAGTGGCATTTTTAGGGCCAAATGGCATCCCAATATACTTATAAATACCCATATGAGTGGCAATCATCAGAAAGTTCTGAGAATTTTTCTCAACAGGTACCTGGTGATATCCTTTGTTACCATCCAAACAGCTGATATATTTAGCACCCTGTAAGGTAGCATGTATATAGCTAATTCTAGGTAAAGGGTAGATATCATCAACAGTATAAGTATTTAGTGCTCTATAATCACCACATAACCTGGCTTTATCTTTCTCATAAGAAATTAGGACAGGTGAGATAACATAATATTTAGGTGTTTCAACTACCTTTTCAATAATATTCATTTTTAAAAGGGTAGAGATATTGTCTTCAATATCTTTTCTCTTTGTGGGAGAAGCAGGATAAGGCTTCTTCTTTAAACTAGGTGGTATATCAGTTAATGGGCAAGACAATGAAAGTTTCATTTCCTCTTTAACTAATCCCAGTTCATGTGACCCATGAGCAAAGGCCATAGGAAAAGATTTTATCAAGTTAATGATGGAATCTTTATCCTCACCAGAAAGTTGTTCTCCAAAAGAAGCATTGTCAATTTCAGACATAAGGGCATGCATTTCTTTTGTAGATCTTCCTTTTTATTGAACCACAGAATTACATGTGTTCAATTCTGGCTTTAATAATTTTTTAGGGGAGGAAATCTTAAATTTTCTCTTCCCATTCATCCCCATTGTGAAACATTGGTTTGTAGGATCCAATTTTATGCCATACTTGGTTAAAATATCATTCCCTACAATAAACCAATTGCTCAAGTTATCATTTTTCATGACAACAAAATCACAAATAGCTCTTACAAAACCATGGTTATATTTAAAAAAAACTGTGGCTTTGTATTTACCAATGGGGGACAAAACAGAGCCATAACCTCTCCAATTTTCAGAAATGATAGGCATCAGTTTTGATTTATAGTCTTAATCCACTGAAGCAAGTGCTCTTTCAGAAACTACACTTCCTCCAGCTCCAGAATCCAGAACAACTTCAATGCTGGTTCCATTTATCAAGACTGGTGCCTTAAGAGGGGCAATAATAATCAAGCTATCCTCAATGTTCTTTATGATCTCAGCATCTTCAACTGTAGATAAAACATTATTATCAATGTCAATAGTATTTAAATAATGGATATGCTCTTCCAGCCTCAAGATTTCTTGTTGAGATTCATATGAAATATTGCTGGCACAATCACTTGATGTATCATCCAGTGCCACTGTGTCATCAGCATGTTCCTCTGTTTGTTCTACAAGATTTATCTTCTTGTCACAAACATGGTCTTTCTGCCAAGGCTTGTTGCACTTGAAGCAAGTTTTTGTTGCATGCTTCTTTGGTGCAACAGGGGCAGAAGGTTTACCAACCTTTTCCAGAGGTTTCTGTTGGTAAGTGGAGGGTTTCTCCAAAGGGGTCCTAGGAATGAATCTTCTGGCATCATACTTATTGTTTAGAAGTATCTCATTGCAAGTATTAAGAAAGAAGAGGGTTCTTTGGAGAACTCAGTCCTAGCCACTATCAAGTCTCTCAGAGTCATTGGTAATTTATAGAGGATCCTGTCCTTCCATAACTCAAACTCCATATTTGGGTCCATTGCCCTTAAGATTTTTACAAGTTTCTGTCAAGCGCCATGTGACACTCGAGGCAAAAGCAGCTCATTAAATCAATAATATCGAGTTCTAAATCTATACTCGAAGCGCAGAAAGCAATTCTCCATAGCAACTGCAATTCCCCTTTGTGTACTTACTATTCAACTGCTCTAGCCTAAACTCTAAATCTAAATTAGTCAATCTCTCAATAGTGTGCCTTAGTCTCATTTTCAATAAGCGACGCACAGAGCTATGATCAACGTAATAGTACATTAGTAGTTTTCATTGAAAGTTTGTTAATTAATTAAAAAGGGGTAAATTGAGCATGGACGGATATTAGCGGAGAGGGACTAAGTGTATGTTAGTAATGGTCTGTGGTATGGGAATGGTGCAATGAGAGGGAGGTCTATGCGAGGAGGAATAAAGGATATAAAAGGGTTGGGTATTTGGCTCGATATTCCTTAGAATTAAATTATAAAACGTATTTACATTTAATAGTGGTAAAATCTTTAAGTTAAATCATTGTTATTGTATCTTTCTTTTATTTTCTCAATAATCATTTCTAAATCCTAAATCTTTGATTATTGAGTTTCCAACCCTTTGTGAGATCTTAAGAATTCCTATTACCTTTGAAACTATCTTATAATTCTTCTTGAACATACCTCGAACCTGTAGCTCTTACTTTGAGTGACCTTCGAATCACTTCCTCGAATCATTCCTCTGTTCTTTGAAGAAGTTTCTAAATCCCTCATCTCACTTTCAGGAACATCCTCGACCTTGTGCGTAGGTCGTCCGGTGACAGTATAATTTAATGCTCCGTAGTTCTCATTCTTTTCACTACTATGTCCTTTTTTCGGTGTTTTAAAATTTTAAAATGGCACCTGTTCAATGCACTCCTCCTACGGGCACTACTACTAGAGCTCAGGCTAGGGGCAGGCCAACAGCCACAAGGTCTGTTTCCCGCACTCACTCTTTGGAACCACTCGACCTTAGGGAAGGGCAACATTAAGTTCAATCTGTAGAAGACATCCCACAAGATTTTGAGGATTCTAGTGATGAAGAATAAGGAGAGGATACAATGCACGAGGCACCATCCGCCCCAGCCAATCACCCTTCTGGTCAATCCTCAGAACCTGGACCATCTAACTCTCTGGAAGATTTCATGAGACTTTTCATGAAAACCCTTTCAAATCCAACATCTTCAGAGGGATCTAAGTTCAAAACTCCTTCTATGAAACTCCTGAAAAATTCGACGGAGATCACCCCGACAGATTGCAACCCTTCTTGCAAACCTGCAAGCTACTGTTCCATAATGACCCTCGAACCTTTAAAAGCGACCGATCAAAGGTTGTTTACGCTTCTTCATTCCTAGCCGGGAAAGCAGCAAGATGGTTCGAACCTTATCTACTCATGCTTTCTTCGACAGAAACCCACTTACTTATCAATAATTGGGAAAAGTTTGAAGACCAACTTTTTACGTTGTTTGGGGACCCTAATGAAACTGACAACGCAGATATTGAACTTGATTTTCTTTGCATGAGTGATAATGGTAAATCCTCTGAATATATCTCGAACTTCAGAGCACTTCAAACTTGAGTAGGTTGGAATGATGCAGCCCTTAAGTATCATTTCAAGAAAGGACTTCCTTTGAGGATTCTGGATCAATTAAATCTTCACAGTCAGAAGATGACTACTTTAACGGATTTAATGGATCAAACCCTCGAACTTGACGGAGTTTATCAAGGACGACTTCAACATCGTCGATATGCCAACAAATCTCAAGGCCTAAACTTTAAATCGGGATCTTCTTCACACCCACGACCAAATCAATCCTCCTCGACTCAATCCAAACCCAATAAGGGAAAGGATAAACCTCGACCAAAAGGCTTGACTCCAGGCGATATCAGAAAAGTACTGGATCCTAAAGAGGAACTTAAAGAAGCTGAGAGGAAGAGACGAGCAGATAATGGGTTATGTATGTATTGTGGGGGTAAGCACAAGTTAGAAGACTGTGTAAAGTTGAAGGAAAGAGAAGGTACTAGTTCGAAGTCAAAAAACAAGTAGATAGTTTACTTGTGTGCAAAGCAAACTATCTTATCTCTCCCAGTGCACAGAACCTCCATGTCTTAAGGACTGGAGTTGCCTTAAACCGCTTGAGATTCATTCTTTTTAAGGAGGATATCCCCTTCAGTTGTCTTATAGACTCTGAGCTTCAATTTCTTTTGTTAGTTTATCTTTTGCCGAGAAGCTTCAACTAACATTTACAGATGTCGATCGAACTCCAATCTATTTGGTCGAATCAGAGGAACCCAAATATTGGGTAAGTAAGAAAGTTTTATGGGTTTTCAACTTTCCGAACTTTCCCCCCTTCGAGTGGGAATTATCAGTCTTGGACGCCCCAAGGATGGACGATACCATTCTTGGCCATGACCTTTTAACGCATTGGAATCCCGAAATTGATTGGACTAAGGGATTGATCACCCCACGCTCTAAGTATATTTCTGATTCTTCAATGCAGGTCAATAGGGAGTTAAACAACCCGCCTGACAACGTCCTGCTAGAGGACAAATCTCTGCCAGATGACTTGCAAGCATCTGATCTTTCTCTAAATGAGCAATTGGCTAACCCTTCTAGCTCGATGACTTCACTCAAAGAGGATTTAAATTGCCTCGAAGTAATCGAATTCTGCTCTCTCAATACAGGTATCCCCTTGACAGATTCTCTCAAAGATGAAGAGGACGACCAAATCAACGTTGAAGCCATTAAATCAACTCTACCAGAAATCTACCACGATTTCCTCAATGTTTTCTAAATCCGCAAGGCCGATAAGTTACCACCTCATCGACCCTACGACCATCAAATAGAGTTAATAGGCCCAGTACCTCCGGCAGGTCCTGTCTATTCTTTGTCAAAGGACGAATCTCAAGTTCTTTGAGACTACATTGCAGAGAATGTAGCCAAAGGTTTCATCAGAGCCAGTAAATCTCCAACTGGCTCCCCTGTCCTCTTTGTAAAAAAGAAGGATGGTAGTCTTAGGTTGTGTGTTGACTATAGAAAGCTCAACACAGTCACTAAGAAGAATGCATATCCTGTTCCTCCTATGTCATTACTTCTTACCCTTTTCAATGGTGCTAATTTCTTTTCTAAAATTGATCTTAGAGGCGCTTACAATCTGATTCGCATTGCAGAAGGTCATGAACCACTGACTGCAATGCGCACTAGATTTGGTAGTTTTGAATAATTAGTTATGCCTTTTGGATTGTGTAACGCACCTTCAACTTTTCAAACTTTTGTTAATGACATCTTTCAAGATGTTGTTGAACAATTCGTAGTCGTCTATTTAGATGATATTTTAATATTCTCGAAAACACTAGATGAACATATTCATCATGTTTGACAGGTCCTAAATTGTCTTCGAGATCATGGTCTCTACGCCAAGCATAATAAATGCCAATTCCACCTCAAATCAATTGATTTTTTGGGTTTTACGTTGTCCACTGATGGTTTAGTCATGGATGACAAAAAAGTCCAAAAAATCCTGGAATGGCCTGATCCCAAACCCATTAAATTGCTCCAAGGATTTTTGGGTTTTGCAAACTTCTATAGAAGATTTATTAAAGATTACTCTAAAACTATTTCCAATCTTACTTCTCTTCTTAGAAAAGACATTCCTTTTGTTTTTACTCCTACAGCACGAAAGGAATTCGAAGCACTAAAAACAGCGTTCACCACAGCCCCAATTCTTCGACATTTTGATCCTTCTGCTTCGACAATAGTTGAGACAGATGCGAGCGATTATGCTGTTGCAGGGGTCATCTCCCAATTAAATCCTGAAATAAATTTGTTTCATCCTCTTGCTTTTGAGTCACGCAAGCTCATAGCCACAGAATTAAATTATGAAATTCATGACAAAGAACTTTTAGCTATTATCCATTGTCTTAAAAAATGGTGTTCTTTTCTTCTCAGCCTAGATAGTCCTTTTCAAATTTTAACAGATCATAATGCTTTAAAATACTTCATGTCTTCCAAAGTGTTAACCAGGCAACAAGCCAGGTGGGCTGAATTTTTGTCTGAATTTCCCTTCTCTATTTCCTATTGCCCAGGTAAAAACTGCATTGTCCAAGATATCTTGTCACGTCGGGACGACCTTTACCCACAGCGGGGGGACGCATTTGCTGACAAGAACCCAGCAAATGTGCAATCAATTTTCAACAAATCAATGTTAACGACTCATCAACTTAATTCGATGAAAATTCAATCTTTTCGAAATCCACTATCCAACATCCTCAAAGCTCAGTCGAAGGACGATTATTGTTTAGGGTTAAAAGACAAAATACTCTCAAAGCAAGGGGCTAAAAGATTTAGTATTGAATCAGGTCTATTAGTCTTCAAAGGTAGAGTAGTCATACCCGACAACAATGAGATAAAATTATGGATTTTCAACAGTCGACATGATTCTCCATTAGCTGGTCATTTTGGGGTTGATAAAACCTACCAGTTAATAGCAAGGGATTTCTTCTGGCCAGTTATGACCAGGGAAATCAAGGCCTATATAAAAGCTTGTTACAAATGTAATAGGAATAAGGCTCCCCGTCACCGGAAGCATGGGTTGCTTCAACCACTTCCTATTCCCTCTAAACCTTGGGAATCTTTATCGATGGATTTCATTTCTCAACTTCCTTTTTCTAATGATTTTGATGCTATATTAGTAATAGTAGATAGATTTTCAAAAATGTCTATTTTCATTAAAACCACTACTACTGCTACAGCAGAAGATTTGTCAAAATTGTTTCTAGAATATGTATTTTCAAACACGGCTTACCAAATGATATTATTTCAGATAGAGGCTCATTGTTTGTATCCACATTCTGGACCCAACTGTGTTGACAACTCAATATCACAAGGAACCTCTCAACGGCCTATCACCCTGAAACCGACGGTCAAACAGAAAGAGTTAACCTAATCCTCAAACAATATCTTCGAATGTATGTCAGTTACCAACAAGACGATTGGACCACATGGTTACCACTGGCCGAATTTGCTTATAATAACTCGACTCATTCTTCAACACGACAATCTCCCTTCGAAACCATTTATGGAAGACATCCTCGATTCAACTCAATCCATGTAGGAACTAATCATCCTGCGGAACATTATCTTTGAACTATATCACGACTCCAAGAAGAACTTAAAACAAATTTGGAATTAGCGATTCAAAGATACAAGGAACAGGCCGACAAACATCAACAATCTGCTCCTTCCTTTAAACCAGGCGACAAAGTATGGCTTGATGCACGAAACATTCGAACAACACGACCATCAAAGAAACTGGCTGAAAAGCACTTGGGACCATTCGAAATCAAATCTGAAGTCTCTAAAACTGCATTTCGACTCAAGTTACCTCCTAAATGGCAGGCAATTCACCCTGTTTTCCATGTATCTCTCCTGGAACTGGCTCAAGAAATATACCCGGGCAAGAACCAACCCCCTCTGGAACCAGTCGAAGTAGAAGATCATCTAGAGTGGGAAGTAAGTCGTATCCTTGATTCAAGAATGCGCAAGGGGAAACTTCAATACCTCGTGGAATGGGAAGGCTTCCTCAATGACTCAGACAAAACATCCTGGGAACCAGCCATCAATGTTTCTAACGCCCCTGAACTTCTAAAATCTTTTCATTTGAAATATCCTTTAAAACCAAAACCTTAAAATTTCTTTTATTTTAAATTTTCTTTTTCTTTTTCTTTTTTCTCTTTCTCTTAAAAATCTAAAACACCTCTTAAATTTCTTAGCCTTGTTTTCTTTTTTTTTCTTTCTTCTCCTTCTATAAAATTTTCTCCAAAACCAACTAAAATTAAAATCAAAATTAAAATTAAAAAAAAAAATTATTAAAATTTAAAATTAAAAATAAAATAAAATTAAAAAAAAAATATAATATAATATAATAAAATAAAATAAATAGAATAAACATAAATAATAAAATAAAATAAAAAACTTTTAAATCTCTCTAAATGTTTTCTTTCTCTTTTCTTTTTAAATTCTCTAAATACATTCTTTTCTTAAATTTAAAATTCTTTTTAAAAAATTTCTTTTCTAAAATTTATTCTCTCTTTAAAACTTTCTTTCCTTCGAATCATCAAAATCTTGTACGACACGACCATTTCCTCGAACTTAACTTCAACCTCTAAATCTCCCTATAAAATTCTTCAAACAAATGATTCTCTTTTTCAAATTCTCTTTAAATCCTAATTCTGTTTTTTTTCTCTCTTTTCAACTATCTAAAATTCCTAAAAAAATCAATAAACAACTTTTCGCAAATAACAAATTCTTCTTTCATTAAATCCTCATTTCAACAAACTCATCTCAATCACCAACCATTTGTTTTTTCTTTCTCTCTTCTCTTACATAAATTTTTCTTTTAAAAAAAAAAAAAACTTAAAACTTCCTTCAATTAAATAACTTATTTCTTTCTTATTTAAATTTCTTCTTTCAAATTCTAAAGCAAAATTTTATTTAAAATTTTTTTCTCTCTCTCCCAAATCTTATAAAAAATAATATTCACCTTAAATACAATACAATAATACAAAAAAAAATAAAATAAAACTAAATACAATTCTACTTTTCTACTTCTTTACATCTCTCCTTTTCATTTCAAATTTTTCTCTTTTAATTTTTCTCAAACCAATCTTTTCATCTTCTCCAAAATTACCCTTATCTCCTTCCTGCATTTCTCAAATACCTCCTCCTCTCCTACCGGGACCACCTCTCCAATCTCCAAGAGTTCCTCTGCCATGTCGAAGGAAGCAGCGTCGATAATTGTATCGACCTCCCCACACAACTCTTCTGCGAACCTAACTCGTCGATCCTGACAAGGTTTCTTCGACCACACCTGGTCCAGCGTTTCCTCAGGTTCTTCGATTCCACCCGTGACCGGAGGGTTTGCCTCAGTTGGCAAAAGCGACGCAGGTTCCCCAATTGGGTCTTCAATGGTATTCGATGTCTAAACAAGAACTCATCAGTAACCTCATCCCTAAAAAACAACAACTAAAACTTACTTCAAAGATGGGGTCAGGTTCTAAGAACAACCTTGGAGCCACCTCTACCTCTGCTTCTCTCTCCTCCTCGTCATCTTCAATGACCACCCGTCGTTTCTTGAGTGTCCGCCCTGGAACAGGGACTTCATCCTCATCTTCCTCCACCAATTTGTCGACCTCTTCTTCGACACCCCGTTTCGAACTCGTGGCCTGGGTTACCCAGGTTGTGATCTCGTTGTTAAGCTCCTTATCGTTCTCCCCCACCGATTGATTGTCTCCAACCAAGACATCCCAAATGTCTTCGACCACCTCTTTTGTTTTAGGGATCACCCAAAACTTGGTCTTGGTGAATCGTCGTTCAATCTCTGCATTCTTCGTCAACGCATCGCACTCCACTCGTCGCCAACAGCAAAACTCGCATTTCTGGCGAGGGCCTCAAGTCGCCGTACTTTCGACACAGAAGTATTCCATAGCTTCAAAAGCCGTGCAAGCCTGGGAAAACTGCCGCGTAACCATTCCCCCATCCGCTTTAGGGTGTGGAGGCGTAGGTGTTGGAGTAGGACAATTCATTATAAAGGGAAAATTAATAAAGAAGAAAAATTATATATAGAGGAAAGGGAAACTAGTGTGAGAAGATGGCTCAAGCTCAACGGAGCTCGCGATTCTTATACCCGGGTATCTGTCACGCGCCACGTGACACTCGAGGCAAAAGCAGCTCATTAAATCAATAATATCGAGTTCTAAATCTATACTCGAAGCGCAGAAAGCAATTCTCCATAGCAACTGCGATTCCCCTTTGTGTACTTACTATTCAACTGCGCTAGCCTAAACTCTAAATCTAAATTAGTCAATCTCTCAATAGTGTGCCTTAGTCTCATTTTCAATAAGCGACGCACAGCGCTATGATCAACGTAATAGTACATTAGTAGTTTTCATTGAAAGTTTGTTAATTAATTAAAAAGGGTTAAATTGAGCATGGATGGATATTAGCAGAGAGGGACTAAGTGTATGTTAGTAATGGTCTGTGGTATGGGAATGGTGCAATGAGAGGGAGGTCAATGCGAGGAGGAATAAAGGATATAAAAGGGTTGGGTATTTGGCTCGATATTCCTTAGAATTAAATTATAAAACGTATTTACATTTAATAGTGGTAAAATCTTTAAGTTAAATCATTGTTATTGTATCTTTCTTTTATTTTCTCAATAATCATTTCTAAATCCTAAATCTTTGATTATTGAGTTTCCAACCCTTTGTGAGATCTTAAGAATTCCTATTACCTTTGAAACTATCTTATAATTCTTCTCGAACATACCTCGAACCTGTAGCTCTTACTTCGAGTGACCTTCGAATCACTTCCTCGAATCATTCCTCTGTGCTTTGAAGAAGTTTCTAAATCCCTCATCTCACTTTCAGGAACATCCTCGACCTTGTGCGTAGGTCGTCTGGTGACAGTTTTATTAAAGACTCAATAGGTTTATCAGTAGAAGAGCTATATCTAGTTTCCTCATACTGCCTTTGTTGAGCCATTCTGAACTTGGAGCCACAAAATTGTGCTTTAATTAATTTCTTCCAATCCTCCCATGAGTAGTCATTCCCATCCAGGAGAACAGATTCATTCCACATCAGGGCAACATTAGTGAACAAAGAAATTAACTTGGACACAATTTCCTCATCTGGGAGTTTGTAAGAATTTTTTAAGTTATCAATTCTGCAAATAAATTGTTGCCAATCAGAGGAAGAATCACCATCAAATGTTGGGTACTGGTCAAGTTTTGGCCAATTCTTTTGATTTGAAGGAGTCTCCTTAGTACTAGCTTGTTTCTGAGTAAGAAGCAGCTGTAATTTCTCTAATTGTTCTGAAATCTCATTGTTTAATCTTTCTGTTGCAGATCCTGGTGCATCATCAGTTTTTGATGGAAATTCAGTGTTATCAACAGGTATTTCTGGAGATATTTTTACTTTAGATGAACTAGCCACAGGTACTATTTGAGCATCCTGCACTATATGTTCCTTCACAGAAATGTCAGAATATTTTTGGTCATTTAACAATGAGTTCAATTTTTCTTCAATGGTTGTTAGTCTTGTTTTCATTCTTGGAAGACTAGATAAACTCTCATTGATAGTTGCAAAAGATAATTGATTTTTATTTTGAAAAGATGACAAATGGTCATTTAATCTTTTCAGATTTATCTTATCTATCTCTACCTCTTGGCAACAGACAGATACAGTATCTTTTAGTTTAGACAAATCATTTTTTATATTTTGCCATAAAGCAACTTTCTTTTCATGGGTTGCTTTGTAATGAGACAATTCATCAGAGACTCTCTGTGATTCACTTCTTAATGCTTGATAATCCTGATCAGTTAACAAACTATTATATCTCTGAGTCAATTGCATATTGTTCATTATATGATTTTGCTTGGAAATAATATCTCTCAAGTGCACATCATTAATTCTTGCTACATCTGGAGTGTTTCTCAATAATGAAACTGAGTAACTTTCCAGACTCTCATAGAACTCAGGGTCAAGAGTTTCATCAATCACAGCCATATCAGGATTAATCATTGAGGTAGAAATTAAAAGTAAAGGATTAGATACATGAGTGATTTGTCTACTACTCCCAGCCTCTATAGGTCTCAAGGTTTCATCCTCCCTTCCAGATTTACCTGAAGGAACAGGGTCAGCCACAAGAAAAGGCACTGGAGAATCATCAGAGGGACGTATCAGGGTTTGCTGGGTATCACCATATTGGGCTTCCTTCTTCTTTTGCCTCCTTGATAAGGGTGGGGAGGAGTGGGGTTGACCTGGTTGGGCCTCGATGGACCTGCCTGAGGTAACTGATGCTGGTTTTGAGCCAGGTAGCCCCACTGAGTGTTTAGCCAGTCTCACTGCCACTTGGACACTTCCACCTTTTCTTGGGACTGGGGAGCCAATTGTTGTTGATCCCTGGGAGGAAGAGATTTCTTCTTCTCTTGGAGAAAAGTATCTGTTCTTCTCACCTTTTCTTCCAAGGCATCTACCCTTACCTTTAGTCTCAAGCTTTCTGTCCTTAACTCCTTTATGTGAGTAGACAGATTCTTTACCTGCTGAGACAATGGCATCTTTTTTATCCTGAAGCCTTTTGGAAACTCTTCTGGTGGGTTTATCATAGGCTTCTGATCCTGAGTTGTGTCCACTAGGATTTCTACTTCTTCCATCTCTACATCCTGTTTGGGGAAAGGATTTATTAGTTTGAGAAATTCTTCTTGTTAAAGGAGAACTTACTGAAGTAGGCTCATCATAATCAATCAAGTCTAGTTCCTCTTCACGTGCAGCAGAACCACTTTTGTCAGTCATTTTAAGATTTAACTGAAATGAAGAAAAAGAGACAATAAGATTAATTAGTCTTTTTATTTTTAATTTTTATTTAACAGAAATAAAATAAATAAAATAAAAAAAATCTTTTTAGGATAAAAATCAACTAAATAAAATTAATTTATTAATTCAAAAAAAATAAAATAATAATAATAATTTAAAACCAGGATTATAATATAATCAACTGTAGAAATAAATTAAAATTTTTATTAATAATTTGAATTAATTATTTTCAGGATTTAAATCAACTAATTTATTACCAGGACTTATTGTCAACTGAAGTTATCAAATATGAAACTTTATTAATTTAACAAAATTTTATTAAACTGATAACTTAACTACCAGGACTTAATGTCTACTGAAGTAATTAAATATAAATTTTTATTTTAAAATTTTATTAAGCTTGATCACTTAATTACCAGGACTTAATGTCAACTGAAATAATTAAATGTGAGTTTTATTAATTAAAATATTTATTGAGTTACCAGGACTCAAAGTCAACTGAAGTAATTAAATATTAATTATATATTAATTAAAAAAATATTATTGTCAGGACAATTTGTCAACTGGGACAATTAAAGTTTAAATTAATCAGGACAAATGTCAACTGAAAAATTATAATAATTAATATTAAAATATAATTATTTTATTACTTCTGGGACTAAGAACACTTATTGCTCTATTATGGTCAACCAGGAAAAAAAATATAATAATAAAAATAAATCCCAAATTACCAGACACCTCCCCCTGTAAAATGAGCAAATTAATGCCACTTACAGAGGGCTGAGTAAAAGGAAATATGTAGCAAATGAAGAGTGAAGAGTAACCCACAAATAGTAATATCAATAATTACCACAATATATACGAAGTTTAGTCAGTATATGAACCTAAGTTTTGGAGCGTGGTTCGATTCCCGTTCGCAGCAAAAACTTTTGTCACGTGAAGTATGACATTCGTCGTTTTCTCACCTCTCTCGTCCTTTACAGGTAATTTTACACCGATGGTCCCTCGATTACGCCTCAATTAACGTTGCGCCGTCGATATTTTGGAAAGGTTCCCAATTGTCAAGGTACACTTTTGGTCTAGAAGATTTGGTATGAAGTTTTACGAGGATTTTAAGGGTTAAAATGGATTTTCAACAATTTGGTACGTATTTTTTAATCTAAGTGATTTAATTACTCAAATAAAAGAGGTAAATTTAAAATATTAATATAAGCTATAGATTAGAATTACGTCCTTGTAAATACTAAAGATATAAAATATAGGAGATAAGTGTTATATTGTAGTTGTGATAATAAAGTAAGGTAATAATGGAATGAAGAATAAACAACCAAAAGAGAGGCCTTATATAGGCAAAGGAGGAACAAAGCATGGCAATCAAATTCTGAAAACATTAGTATGAGAGAGAGAGAAAAAGAATATTCCAGAAGGAGTATTTTCAAATAATAAAGTTGTTTTAAAAAGAAGGCGTCAAAAAGATGTATTTACAGAGTATGTCAGAAATACATCAATTTATTCAATATTTACTGTAGAAGTCAGTTCTAAATAAGAAATTTGAGTTTTTGTATATATTTAATATTATTTGAATATTAAAATCTTATTTTAATTTAAAATCTATTTTTTAATATAGATCTTTATTTCTTCCAACCTGTCAAATGAGCACGGTGTTAGAGAAAAAATATAAGGGACAATTTTATATTTAATTTTAATTATTCATTTAATTTTATCATTCTGTAATTAGTTAATTTATTATAAGTAATTTTAATGTAACTAATTTATAATTAAAAAATTAAAAATGATAAGGTGCGGCTTCATCCAGTAAATAATTAATTATTTCACTGGGTAAGTCTAGTAGCCTGGCTGACAAATTTAGGCGAATTTAAGCATGGTAGTGAAATAAAGCGCCAATATTGAGGTTATTAATGAAATTAGTGCTTATAAAGAGGGTCAATGCATTATTAATTAAGCTAGGACACTAAATAAGTGCCTCTTGCCTATTTTAGCGTGTTTCCCCACAGTGGGCATAGAATGTAGTGTAATTATAGTGTGAAAAAGCTAACTTTTCTAAAAATGAAGCTATTCACATGGGAAAAATGCAGGCAGTATGTGGCCAGTACACAGAAGCCATTTCTGGCATAAAAAACACCAAATTTGAAAAGTGTTATTTTTATGCATTTGAGTAGCCAAATCAATATTCCTAATTGAGAAAAATTGAACTGTCAAAGTGCATTTTTAATATTATTAAATTTATAGCGCATATAATCAACTTTTAAGTGATTTAAAGTGCATTTCTTGTTTTTTGCATAAAACAATGAAAACAACAGCTTTATGTGTACTTAAAAATTATGTAGCCTTATAATTAAGGTTCTTAAGATTACCCTTACATATTGAAACTTAATATTAAGTACATAAGACTTATAAAAGGTGGATATATGCGTGTATATAAGGTGTTATAAAAGCATATTTTGTATATTATCATAATTTTACTTATGTATACTGTTTGTGTACTCTAATTTATTTTTCCCATGTATAGTTCATGTGTTTAAAATAACTTATAAGTACTTTTTATCCAGTCCTGGCAATATACAGGCTGACAAATTTTGTTATAATAAGTATTTGTTTTAACTTAAAATAATTATTACACTAATAAAAGTAATTAAAATAATTAATGACTCATGTTTTATACTAAATTAATTAATTATACTATTTTTATGTTTTAAAATAATTTCATTTTTATGTTTCACTTAAAATTGGTTTCTTTGAAAAGAGTTATCATACATGTTTTAAATTAATATAATTGTTTTATTGCATCTTAAACTTATTTAATTACTTCCTAATTTTATTTTATATGTTTGGGATTAATTTAGGGAATTTGAGGCTCTTACTCATGTGTGTTAGTCAATTGTTTCACGGGTTCCCTTCCACTTACTCTATTTTTGTTACATGTTATTTTTTTTTGTTGTATATACTTTAATGTGGCGCTTCAGAAGGCCCCTTTCCTATATAAGGGCCTTGGGTAGCCACCTGTAGCCTCATCACTGATTATACACTCAACTTGAATACATTTTTAATACAACATGTTTATTCTATTTTTATTAGCATTATAAATCTAATTTAAAAAGTTAATAAGTAGTCTAAGGTTGCAGTAAGTCTATTAATAATAGAAATTGTTTGCTGCGCATTTAAGATAAATACTAATTTAAATAAATATATTATAATTAAATAAACTATCACTGTTGTGTCAATTCAAGAAATAGTTGTTGCATCTCCTTTAAATAACTCTATCATTTTATTAATTTCATTTCTTTTAACCTTTGTAAACCCTTTTCTTTATATTTTCCTTTTTCTCCTCTTCATCGTTCCCTCTTATTCTCCTTCTTCTAGACAACTGGCCAAAAAGATATCTAACCTTCCTGCTCTACTAAAGAAATATAAAAAGAAAAAATCATAGTATTTTTTTATTGTTTTTTAGAGTGAGGGAGTGTCAGCCAGGCTACTAGACTTACCCAGTTAAATTAATTAATTATTTACTGGGATGAAGCCACACCTTTGATCTTTATTTTATTGATTATATTATATTTACTTTATAATTTACTTGTAATAAATTAACTAATTAAAATATGTAAATCAAGTATACATTTAAAATTAAAATTAAGGTCACTCATATTTTTATTCCCTAACACCATCCTCATGACAGGTTAGAATTGAAATAAAAATATATTAATACTAAATTTTAAATTCAAATGATTGTATTTAAAATAGTTAAAATTATATTAATACTTAAAGTTAAATTCAAATTATTTTATTTTAAGAGTGACATTTACAGAAAACATTAAAATAAATCAAATAATTTTATATATACAGTAACTACATTATATTGACACATTCTTTATTGAACACTCTTATTATTTGCAATATCTTATTTTGGAATTTTTCTCCCTCTCACTCTCCTGTATGTAGGTTTCTTAACCCTGTGGTTTCTCTCAATTTTGCCTATATAAGGCCTTCCATTTTTGATGTTTTTCCTCATTTCTTACTTACTTACATTTTATTATACACTATCAATTTCATATTTATTACTACTATTACTGCTTTAGTACTTACATTTGTGTAAATCTAAATCTTATAAGTAATAATAAAACTATTCTATACCTTTTACTTGAGTAATAAAATCATAAAAGATACAAGTTACATACCACTTTGAAGTTTTTGAGTTATCCACCTCTCACCACCATTGGACTGCTGTTTAAAACCTTCAAGACCAAAAAGGAACCCTACATATTTTAAATATTAATAATGGTGAAAAAAATCTTTTTTAATAATTAGAATTAAATTTTTGTTTCAATTTCTTACTGGGGAAATTTTATGGAAGATATTTATTCCCAAAATATTTTTCTTGAATGATTTACTATAGTGCCTTATAGTTTCACCACATATTAAAAATTAAGTAAAATTATTTGAAAATTATGATCACTTTTCTTTCAATTTAAATTGGGGTGTGTCTAGTTTTACATGCAACAAAGTATAAAATTATTTTAAACATTTTGTAGCTTTGCAGACTGGCTTAGCTTTGGGCAGTGGTGATTTCAACATACCATTACAAAATTGTGTTTATAATGCTTCAACATTGTTTCAAAAATATTTTCACATGTCTTCAATAAATAATCAAGCTATCTTAATGAGAGGTTCAATGTATTTTCACACTTTATTCCTAATTTTCTCATCACTACCTCAATGTGTGCTCAATTAGATATGAATTTAGGTTAAAGGTTGCAGACTTGCTAACAAGTCCACCCCCCATATTGCATGGTGTTACTATCTATGAATTTTTCAAAAAAAAAAAGCTTCTGATCTCTAAATAAAGGTGCTAGTGTGTCTTTATTCTTAAGAAAGGCTGGTCCACTAAGTCAGTCCACATTAACAGTAAAGAGATGACGAGAAAAGAAGAGAGAAAAGAAATGGTGTGAGAAAATAAAATAAGAGCTAGGTAAAAAGAAATAAAATCAAAATAAATATTCAAATTGACATCAATAAAAAACAATAGATTGAGATGTCAAAAAAGATAACAAAGACATCTCCTAAGTACCCAAAACTCCTTATTTGCTCAGAAACAATAATACAGGAACTCAGGACCAGGTACAAGTATGTAATAATACTATAGAACTAAAAAACTATTTAATAGGAACTAGAGGAATCAAAAGTAATTGTAATACTAATAATTATTAGTGTTCCTAATATTTTTTTACAAATTATGACAAAATTAGATATGGAAATTTATTTCTGTTTGATGCACCTTAAGAAATGGTAGAAGCAACGAAGCAAAGTCAAATTTTAAAAAATGTATATCTGAAGAGTAATCTATCATTGTTTCCAAGGAATTTGTGCAAATATCAGCAGTTGCGTTCCCAAGTCCTTATAAAATGAGCAATGGTGACATAAAAGAGCCATTAAACACACCTTTCTTAGTTTTTATTTCTTGTAAAATGTAATACAATGAATTAATTTATTCCTCCTAAGATAATAGGATTAATTTAAATTTTCATTTCATCACTTTACTAGATTAATTCAATCAGTAAAATAAACTATAATTTTGTCCCTCAACCTCCTTATAAAAACCTTAAAGCCTTTGGCTCTTCACCCAAAAATGCCATTCTTCAAGCTAAAACTCAAAAAGATCCCCAAAAACTAATTAAAAAAACTTACAAAATAACTGAGGATTATTAAATGATGCTGAGTAAAAAATCAATGAACTGCCGATGAGTGGAAGTAGAGTAAGTAGATGGCATTCTCAAAGACGTTTTCGATTGCATAATGTGTTTACCCTGGAATTCCCCATTTTAAATGGAACAAAGTGCAAACGTCAGGGTCACACTTGCTCTGGGAACGCCAACCAAATGTTCATAGTGTTAACAGTAAAGGCAGATTACAATCCAATGGCACCTTGGTCACTCAGGTATCATTGGAAATGAAACAGCAGACTCACTAGCAAACGGCTCTCATCAGCTAGCTTCCCACGCAATCTCTTCATTATACTTCCGTCCCCCTCCATCCTCAATAGCATATCTCAAAACATTTTCAAAATCTCACTTCAAATCACTGCTCAACAAGCCTCCATGCCAATCCTCACTCTTAAAGCTCAGAGGAAAATATGCTCCACTAGCCATGTATAAGCAATTTTCCTCCCTCTTCCACACTCGAGCAACCATTTTTTCCCAATGCCACTGGATTCACTGCCCTATGAACAACTACCTGTTCCAGTTTAAAATTTCTGACTTCCCAATGTGTCCTTCATGTGGTACAAACAACAAAGACACTCCAGAACACTTACTTCTTTTTTGTCCCACTCATGCAGAAAACAGAGCAACATTAATCTGTCAAATCTTTAAACTCTAGTCATCTGATTACATTCTTGTCTATCCTCCTGACTCTAGCTTAGCTAGTTATTGTATCCGCATATTCTATATCTTACCGTTATTTCTAATATACTAATCTATCCTCCTATTACTAGCTCAGCTACCAATAATATCCGTATACACTATATCTCACTGTAATATTTACATTTACTTACTCTCCATCATATGTTTCCTATCATATAGCTGTTTATTTCAATAATTCTCCTATATAGATACCTCTTTAAACCTGTTAGCTACTATTATATAAGGTTCATGCCTCACTCACTATTTTCAGCATCCACCTTAAATTTTCTTATTGCTCACTCTAACTTCTCTTTGACTCTCTATCTTCCTATCTTGATCATTTCGCCCTATCACTTACATAGTTACTTTTCTCTGTCCCAAGTCCACTGTTGACTGTCTTTTTGTCCTAGCCTTTGTGCTATACTTTATTGTCCTTGTCCAACTTTTACTGACCGAGTTTGTCCAACTATACTCAGCTTTACAGGGTTATGGGCCCAGCGCTACTCTAAATTTGATAACCTTTAAAATTTGACAAACTGGCTTCCCCTACTCCCAGTAGTAGCTCACAATTAACCACTTGTCTTCATTCACCCATCATTACGTCTGAAAATGATTCAAATGCTGTTTCTGAAATAAAGGGTGTTGAAAAGCTTACCAACTCTAACTATGTCTCCTGGAGTGAAAATATGGAATGTGCTCTTGATTTAAGGTGTCTAGACCAATATCTAAATTCCAATCTAACCGAACCCACTCAGCCTGAAGCCAAAGCCCTCCATCAACTCAAATTAAAGCAAACTGCAATGCTTATTTGATTTCCTTTGGACCGTGAAAATTGTAACAAATTTGTTAATTCGTCTACAAAACTCAATCCGGCAAAATTATGGTCTAACATTACAGATCATTACGCCTCTTCTTCCACCAAAAATTGTTCATATGTGTATGGACAACTATATGGGACTAAATTTTCTGACGGGAATCTCTCGAAAAACATCAGGGACTTCAGAGGTAATTATAACTTACTTCAGGAAATCTCACCTGAGCTATTCACTTAGGACTCCACCTCTACTGTGATGGCTTACTACATTATAAATCATCTTCCCAATTCTTTTAAGACCTTTGGTATGCTTATTCTCAGTGAAACTAAGGTTTCTAGGAAAAAACCTCAAGTTGATAAAATTCTGAATGATCTGGAAGCTGAAATTAAACAACGTGAAACTAATGAAGGAACTTCTTCAGGAACTCTCTTGACTGCGGGCAAAGTCAAAAGCTATTGCTCGGGGGGCAAACACAATCCCTCAGCACCTCACTCCAAAGCGGCCTGTTTTCAACTGAATCCAGAAAAACGTGAGGAATATCTTAAAAGGAAGAAGGAAGAAGAAGCCGAAATTCACTCATTTTACTCCTCTAAACCTCCCAATCATGCCATATTAGACAGTGGCGCTTGGTATTCTTTATTTCAAAATTGGGACATTTTCTCCTGTGACTTGCCAAAAATTATAAAATTATTAATGGCCAATGGTGATGAGATTACTGCCCTTGGACAAGGCACAGTCTCATTTACCATATCTAATGGGCACATTGTCTCCATTGACGATGCCCTTCAAGCTCCTGCTGTCAAATCAACTCTGATTGCTGCGACTGACCTACTTAAAGAAGGTTGGTCTCTTACTAATGACAATGGAACTTTCAATATCCAATACCGAAGTAACCTAATGACCAACTGCTGTATCGACGGTAACATCCTGAGCATAAAAATAAACCCTATAGTTTTCAACTCAGTAACCTCCTCACCTATTTCCAAATTGCTTAGACTACATCAATCGGCTGGACATCCAAATATTAAAGTCATGGCAAAAATGTTGCCAGGTGAGATCCTCTCAAACTTTCAATGTCAAACATGTGAACTTGCTAAATCTCACATTTTAACTTTCATGGGTACTTTTCCCACTCCTCTTGAACCACTATATGTACTACATATGGATCTGTGTGGGCCAATCACTCCTTCTTCCTTAGGTGGCAACAACTACTTTCTTCAAATTGTAGATGGGTATTTGCAATACTGTCATGTTTTCTTTCTCAAATTAAAATCAGAAACTTTTGAACTCTTCAAAAATTTTGAAACTAGAATGGAAACACTATTCAATCTCCAAATCAAAGTTGTAACCACAGATAATGGTGGGGAGTTCTCTAATGCCAAATTTGCCTCACATTATCAATCTAAAGGAACTCAGAACCTACTTACTGCGCCTTACATGCCTCAAAAAAACGGTATTTCAGAAAGAGGGAATAGGTCTCTAGTGGAAAAGGCCCAATGTCTCCTCATTGACTCTGGACTTAACGGTGAATGGTGGAATGAGGCCATATCATTGGCTAAATTCTTACTGAATCAAACACCATCCTCTTCTTTTTGGGAATTCACTTCTCCTAATCAACTCTGGAGTAAAGAATGTAAAAATCCAAAAAAATTTCACTTATTTGGTTGCGAAGTAATTTTTCATGTGCCATATGCCAAGAGATCTGGTAAATTCAATGCTGTAGGTAAGCGTGGCGTGTTCCTTGGTTATGAACTTGGTCATAATAATTACCGATTATATAATCCAAAAACCCGCACAACTATTATCACTCACAAAGTAAAATTCTATGACACTTTCAACATTGCCCACCAATTATCTAATAATAAGAAAACTATAGTAGAATTCCCCAAACCTTCATATCTCCCAACTGAGTCAGTGATTACTCCCAAAAATACCCTTAATTCTTGTCAGTATGTCTAGTATATAAGTATGATATAATAGTATTTATTTATGGTCCTACTACTTATTGATAAATGATTTAGTGATTAAACCTCAGGGGAAGACTAATAAAATAGTTATACTCAAATAAAACTCACAATACTTGGATGTAAATGCGTGCTTAGTGGTGGAAAATAGATAAATAAAATATATTTATAGCTTATATAATGATAATATCAACTTATACAGGCTTTATAATATATTTCTAAATGCTAATAATTGTATTGAAGTTTTTGATTGAATTGTAGTATATAATTGATGATGAATAACTGTCAAAATCCCTCCTTACTTATACCCAAATCCCCTGGAGTGCACAGACCTTCAATCCAGATGATGTCACTGCTATCCCTGGCAATTACAGCACTGTGAGGGCCCATGACCTCCCCATGGCTTCCACTTCAAGCTGATTCAACACCCAGACCTCTAGTAAGGACCCTCCATCACAATTAATGCTAACACAGACCCAAAACATAATTAGAAAGTCCAGATAAAAGCAGATACCATAAAGAAACAGGTAAAATAAGTAATCCGAAAGAGATAAAATGAAACCCAAAGCATATAAAGAAACAAATGAAATGTCCAAGCCCCCAATAACATCCCCAAGCATCCACATTAGCCTAGAAATCACCTCCCAACCCATAAATCCGTGTATATCCATCCAAGGAAGCAGATTAAGTTGTCCAAACTGAGTGTATGTGCCTGAAATAGATGTCTATGCTTCTTTGGGCGTTGTGAATCTACTGGTTACGTCCATATGACCTAAAATAAGCATAAAAACAAAGGTTATAGGCTATTAAGAGGTTAAGACCCACTTATAGACCTAAATATACATAATATACTCCATATTTCACTGAATATGAGCTTTATGTATACATTTAAGCTTATGTATGTCAATAATTATTTAATATCACTTAAGATAAGTATATTATGACTCCATTGACACCTTAATAAGTATTATTAGGCTATGGATAAGCTATTTAAACTACTATAAGTTACATAATAGTGTAATAATTATATATATATGTATTATAATCATATATATAATTGTTTTAACCTTATTTTTAAGATATAAGCTTAATGTACTTAAATTTATCTTATTTTAAGTATAAGAAATACTCAATCCTAGGGATATCTAGGCTGAAAATTCTCCAGTACCTCAATCTAATACTCTGGAACAAAAATTTGAAGAGATCCCCAAACCTTTGATTTCTCCTCAGATCTCTCAATCAAATGAGCTCACTCAATATAAATATTATAAGTGGGTTGACAAAGACTCTCTTCCACCTAAAAATATTGACAGCTCCATCAACACCAACAATATCATCTCAACCAAGCGACAAAATGTCAACCTGACAGTCAGTTTTCTAGATGTACCCAAAACTTATTCACAAGCAGTAACTTCTCCCGATAAAACCAGTGGATGAAGGCTATTGAAACAGAACTTGACTCAATTAAACAACACTATGTCTGGATGTAAGTACCAAAACCTCCTTCAGCTCATCTTCTTGGTACAACGTGGTCTTTAAAAAAGAAAACAGACTCCAATGGAAGAATAGTCAAATATAAAGCTCAACTTTATGTCCAAGGCTTTGCTCAAATTGAGGGTATATAATATAACAAAACCTTTGCTCCCACAGGAAGGCTAGCTTCCCTTACATTCCTATTTGGTATTGCAGCTGAAAAAGATTGAGACATACAACAAATGGATGTACGCTCTGCCTTCTTACATGGAATACCCAATGGAGACCTTTATCTCAAATTCCCCAAAGTTTACTTTGTTTCAGATTCCACCAAATGCCTTAAACTCAATAAATCACTTTATGGAATTAAGAAAAGCCCCCAATGCTGATATAAGGAATTATCAAAGTTCTTTTCCAGCATAAACTTTCAACCCAACTCAGCCAATCCCTGCCTATTCTACAATAATGATAGTTCTAAACCCTGTTATGTCTTCATACATGTTGATGACATGATAATAACCGGTCCTGATGTATCTGACTTTAAACATAAAATAACTACTCATTTTGATATGGATGATCAAGGGGATGTGGAATGGGTTCTTGGCATGAGGGTTATGAGAAATTGAAAATTAAAAACTATATCTTCATCTCAAAAATTGTACATCAATAATATTATTAGTGAATTTGGGCTATCCAATGCATCTCCCCTATCAACTCCATTGACTCCCAACATGAAATTCAACCCAAACAAAACCCCTCCTATTCCCTCCTCCTTCAATTATCAAAGGGCAGTTGGTTTACTCAATTACCTGGTCCTGTGTACCCAGCCCAATCTGGCTTATTCCACCAGCCTACTTGCTCAATATCTCAACAAACCAACCATAGAACACTTCCTTGCCTTCAAACATGTCCTAAACTACCTCTCAGGAAAATAAGAGCATGCACTTACTCTTGGACTTGTAAACTCTACTTTTCCCAATCAGCTAATTGCTTATGCGGATGCTGACTACAATAATAATAATAGGGGGTATCAATGTTCAGGGATCCGCAATTAGGGATCAGAAATTTTTTTCGCCCCGATCCAACATTACTAATTGAAGAAGATTCTTTTCCATTAGCCCTGGGGCTAGTGGATAAGGAATGCATGATAATGCATTATCCCACCTCTTATACCCCAATTTCCATTCCTAATTCCTGATCCCAAACTCAGCACATCCATGATTGATTTGTATGCAAGTCACATGACATATAATTGCAGATGTTATGAATGAAAGAAGGCCAAGATGTGGTTATGACAGAGAGTTGTCTGATATGTGGTTATGAAAAATTGAGTAAAAAAATGTCGGATAAGAGGTGAACATTGACATGTAAAGTGTCTAATAACCCAATTATTAGCAAAAACAATTGCGGAAGATAATTGGGGTATGCAGATTATTTTCCAAAATTAATTTAATTGTGGATCGGTCAACATTTATACCCCCTAATGATTGTAGGTCAACATCCAGAAGTCTAATAGGTTGGCAATCATGCAAACAACCTGTCATCGCTCTATCCACCACAGAGACTGAATTCAGAGCTATGACTGAAACGGCGCAGGATTTGTTGTGGTTCAAAGAGTTATTAAAAGACTTTAACTATAATATTTCCAATTTGACCTTATACTCAGACAATCAAGGTGCTATAGCTCTGACCAACAATCCTCTCTATCAACATTGAACTCGACATGTAAACACCCGTATACACTGGCTCTGCAATTTAATCACTGATAAAATCATCAATCTCAAATTAATTCTGACAAAATATATGATTGCCAATATTTTAACTAAAGCCCTCGGAAGACCGACTCTTCTTACTCTTAGATCTGCGTTAAACCTACATGATAGTCTTGAGCACGGGGGGGGTGTCAAATCTTTAAACTCTAGTCATCTGATTACATTCCAGTCTATCCTCCTGACTCTAGCTTAGCTACTTATTGTATCTGTATATTCTATATCTTACTGTTATTTTTAATATACTAATCTATCCTCCTATTACTAGCTCAGTTACCAATAATATCCATATACGCTATATCTCACTGTAATAGTTAAATTTGCTTACTCTCCATCATATTTTTCCTATCATATAACCGTTTATTTCCATAAGTCTCCTATTTATATACCTCTTTAAACCCATTAGCTACTATTATATAAGGTGCATGCTTCACTCACTATTTTCAGCATCCACCTTAACTTTTCTTATTGCTCACTCTAACTTCTCTTTGACTCTCTAACTTCCTCTCTTGATCATTTTTCCCTATCACTTACATAGTTACTTTTCTCTGTCCCAAGTCCACTGTCCACTGTCCTTTTGTCCTAGCCTTTGTGCTATACTTTATTGTCCTTGTCCGACTTTTACTAACCGAGTTTGTCCAACTATACTCAGGTAATTGTAAGTGTGCTCTGTGACCGTCAAAGTAATCCACCTTAAATTTTCTTATCGCTCACTCTGAATTCTCTTTGACTCTCTATCTTCCTCTCTTGATCATTTTGCCCTATCACTTACATAGCTACTTTTCTCTGTCCCAAGTCCACTGCCCACTGTCCTTTTGTCCTAGCCTTTGTGCTATACTTTATTGTCCTTGTCCAACTTTTACTGACCAAGTTTGTCCAACTATACTCAGCTTTACATAATCCAATATGCCATTAAAAATAAAATACTATTTAAAACTTCTACTCTTTTGTCTCCATCTCTTATCACCCCAGAAGTTGCCAAATTTTTGATATCCACCAAAAAATTCACTAAAAATTTACCCATCTCTAGTTAACATTATTGCCCGTTTTCTTCTCATTATATGTGATGCTCCTTCTCTTGTGCTTTACATTTAATAAATTCCTTCATGCCCCAAGCTGGGTGAGATTGTACGAAATAATAATAATAATAATTATAATAATAAAAAGGCAGATTGCAAGGGCAGTAAAAGCTTTTAAGACCAACTCTCAATTCTTGTCAAAATGATATTTATCCCATATTCTCTTGGGGGTTTGTTGATTTTACTTCAGCGCATTGAAGTATAGCCCCCTCTCCCCCTGGTTCTCAGCTCAGGAAAATTGATCAGTACTCTCCATAGAACTTATCACTTCGTGATTAAAGATAAGAATTTTTGGTGCTCAGAAAGAATTCCCTCTGAGCGCAGAATTAAAATAAATAAATTTCTTCAAAAATTTAGACCAACAGTCAAATATAAAGTGAAAATAACTATTAAAAAAATTGATATTGAAATCAAAATTGAAACTAGTAAATTATTACTCAAAATAGAATAATAATATGATAAGGGAGGCCTTAAACGGACCACCTTTTTGAGCTGCAACGGAGACCACCTTTGTATTTTTAGTATTTTCCCCCTATCAAGTTAGCAGTATCTCTTGCTTGCAACTGCCCTCCACTGATGATAGTGTTAGACTACCACAGGGGAAAAAAAGTGGTAACCAGACGTCAGGTTCAGTTCACATACTGAATTGAATCAATTCAGTATGTGAACTGAACCCAACGTCTGGTTTTTAAATATTTTAATGTGTACTATATTATTATTTTGTGTGATTGAATAGTTGTAGCTCGGACCCTAGCAATAGAGCACAGACCTTCTGGGTATATAAGATGACTCACATCTTCTTCTATCCCTAGTGGCCTTAATCTATTGCTAGGTGAAGTACCTTCTCATTATTCACTCTTATATCTATGACTAACATGTTATACTTGATGGTGTTACTATCTAGTTTGGTAGCGCACTCATAGATACAAGGCTTGTTAGAAATACTCACAAGATTGTTTATTATTATATAAAGGTACTTCTTATTTCTTAATTATTTGTAATGCATGTCACTTATCAGTGGCCTTAATCTATTGCTAGGTTGGTAGCGCACTCATAGATACAAGGCTTGTGAGAAATACTCACAAGATTGTTTATTATTATATAAATATTATTCAGTACTCCTCTTCATAACCTTCATAGATTATGGGCCCAGGCCTTCACTGTTGAATCTCAAATTAAAACTTGAAAATGCAAGCCACACCTAACAGTTCCACTGCTACTACCAATATTCCATTTCTTGGTAAGGACAATTACTCCATATGGTCCTTAAAAATTAAAAGTCTTCTACAACAACATAATCTTTTTAAAAGTGTAATTAAAAATGACCCACCTGCTACTAAAACCAACCTTTCACCCGAAGATGAGGCCCGCATTGATAAGGCTGCTGGGATCCTCACCCAGTACTTAGACATGTTTAACCTTCACCTGTTTGTCAATGATTCAACAGAATGCAATCCTCACCTTTTTTGGACTAACCTCCGGAAACATTACCTATCAACAAGTAGCGCTAATTGTATAAGAGTATTCACTTCCTTGATGACTTTAAATTTCGATGGGTCCATAAATAATTACCTCGAAACTATACAAAATTATGAGGATATATTACCAGCCATGGGAATCAAGCTGAAAGAGGATCTCTTAGCCACTTTCTTTCTCCTTCATCTTCCTGATGAATTTAAAAGCTTGAAAGACACCATGATTCATAATTTTACTGCGCGGAAAGAGGAGATAACCATTGCTGAAGTCACTCGAGCACTTTTGGATTTTAAAAAGGAAGAATCAACTATAGTACATGACAGCGCCCTCAAAGCTAATCATAACCAGAAGATTGTCAAAATTTGTACCAATGGCAAACACAATCCCAAAGCAAAGCATTCTGAAGATGTGTGTTTCCAATTACACCCTAATCTTCGACCTAAAAGACAATCAAAATCTGATTCTAAAGATTCAAAAAAGCTGCCTACTGAAAACCAAGATAAGGTGTCCATGGCTTTTGAAGTTGCCTCTTCCTTTTTCCCACCGGATCATTGCCTCATGGTTTCAAATCTTAAATCAGATAGTCTGACCAATTATATTCTCGACAGTGGAGCATCAAGACACATGTTCAACTCAATTGATTATTTTGTCAAATATACTCCACTGGAATCAACTGTGGTCATCGGAGACGGTAAAGTGATTAAATCTCATGGGCGTGGTACAGTGTGTCTCATTAGTGGAAATATGACCTTACACTTTGAAGACTGTCTTTACGTACCTGAACTTCACACCAATCTATTGAGTCTCATGAGAATTTTAAGCGGTGGTTGTAAACTCAATACTAACGATGATGGTCACGAATTCACTATTACAAAAAACAACAATGTCATATTAAGTGGTATAATAAAAAATAATCTCCCTTATCTTGTACTCCAATTCCCTAATGAGTTGATGGATCAAGTGAATTCTTCATCTGAGTCATTTGAGACTTGGCATAAAAGGATGGGACACCTCAACTCACGATACTTGTTGAATTTGCGCAGTAAGGGCCACCTTAATTTTCCTGATTTTCCATCCGCTTCACCATGTACCATGTGTATTAACTCCAAACTACATCTCTCTCCTTTTCCTGGTAATTTACCACAGGCAAACCAACCCCTTGAATTCATACATGCTGACTTAAGTGGGAAAATTTCTCCACCCACTTTAAATGGTGGAAATTATTACTATCAATTAACAGATGCTTTTTCATCATATCAATTTATTTTTATTCTCAAAGAAAAATCAGAAACCTTCAAAACGTTTAAAAATTTTAAAAAATTAGTTGAAAATATATTTACACCTCACAAAATCGGTCATATTGTTAATGATGGAGGAGGGGAATTTATAAATAATGATTTTAATAATTTTCTCATTGAAGAGGGGATCGCAATGCATGTTACTTCACCTTATACTCCTCAACAAAACCCCATAGCTGAAAGAGGGAATTGTACAACTACTGAAAGAGCTAAGGCGTTATTATTTCAGAGTAATTTGCCTAAACCTTTTTGGGGTGAAGCAGTAAATACAGCTGTTTACCTACATAATCGATCTCCTACTACATCACAGCACATGAAAACTCCATATGAAATGTTATTTAATCGAGTCCCTAAACTTGATCACCTAAGAACATTTGGCTGTGCAGCTTATTCCCTTATACCAAAGCAATTTTGTGGAGGTAAATTTGAGCCAAACGCTACACTGAATGTCTTAGTTGGATATGATGATAAACTCTCTTCTTATTGCCTGTATCATCCTGGGACTAAAAAGATATGCTACTCACATGATGTTGTTTTTAATGAGACATCTTTTCCTTACACTGAACTGTCTGATCAATCTCATGATTCAATCATTGAATCATGTGAGTTACCAGCGCCACCCATTCCAATAGATAATTATGTTTGCTCTGATCCAATTCACACAGAGGAAGAATCTTCTGAGTTAGACGTTCCTATTGAGAGTGAAGAGCCTACAAACCCTACAGAGGCAACACCTAGTGATTCTTCTCAATCTCATATTCCTGTAGGAAACCGTTTCTCTTACATCTATGACAATGGAGTTCCTCCCAAGAATTTTTCTTCAGAAATATCTGAATCCAATATCTTAAACTTTAAGCGAAATCGCCCCTCTAGGGATCATGGCTATGCAGCCTTAGATGAGTGTCTTGCTATCAATATAGTAATTCCTAAAAATTATAACTCAGCTGTGAATGGAACAGATGGTGATGATTGGCTAAAGGCCATTAAAGTTGAATTAAACAATATGGATAGCAAAAAAGTCTGGTCCATAGTTCAAAAACCAGCACATGACCGTCCAATTGGAGTGACTTGGGTTTTCACTGTTAAAGAAAAACCGTCGGGGGGAATAGCTAAATTTAAAGCTAGGCTTTGTGCACAATGTTTCTCACAAATCCATGGTGTAGACTATGGTGAAACATATGCTCCTACAGGACGCCTCACGTCTTTAAGAGTATTACTTGCAATTTGTGCAGTAGAAAACTTGGTATTTCATCAAATGGATGTCAAAGGCGCCTTTCTTAATGGGACATTAGATGAAGAAATTTATATGAGACTTCCACCTGGTGTTAATGCTCCTGCGCATTTATCTGAACCTGTAGTTAAACTAGAAAAATCACTCTATGGCTTAAAACAATCGCCTTGATGCTGGTATTGAGAAATATTACTTTTCTTCAATTCAATCTCTTATTCTCCATCATCAGCAGATCCATGTCTATTTATCTCTAATGACAAAGATCACTTAGTCTATGTCTTTCTACATGTAGACGACTTAGCCATATTTGGCAAATTGGAAGATGTTCTAAATTTCAAAAAACTAATATCTACTAAATTTGCAATGGAGGATATGGGAGAAGCTAATTACTTGTTAGGGATGAACATTAATCGTGACATCAATAAAGGTCTGATAAGTCTATCACAATACAGTTACATTCACCATCTTCTTAATTCATATGATATGAGTCAATGTAAACCTGTTAAAACTCCCTTACCACCTCAAACACAGCTTATTGATGCAACTCCTGATGAAGTTGACTCTTTTAAATCTCTTAATGAAGATTACCGTAGTGCTGTTGGTTTGCTGAATTACCTAGTACAAGGATCAAGACCAGATTTAGGATTTGCAGTTAGTCAATTGTCTCAACATCTGGAATCTCCTGGGATAAAACATTGGATTGCCTTTAAACATGTTTTAAGATATCTTGCGGGTACTATATATCAATCATTAGCTTATGGTAACATGTCTTTGACAAAAGAGCATCCAGCTGGCCATTTCTCATCTTCAGTTCCTGTTGGTTTTGCAGATGCAGACCATGCCGGTTGTCTTAAAACTCGTAGGTCAACAACAGGATATATTTTCATAATGAATGGAGGTATCGTGTCTTGGCGATGTAAAAAACAGGCTACAGTGTCTTTATCAACCAGTGAAGCCAAATTAAAAGCCTGTGTTGAAGCTACTCAAGAAGCTATCTGGCTCTCTTATTTATTAAAATCTCTCTCCTCATCTGCTCCAAAGACTATCCCACTCTTCGGCGACAATCAAGGAGCAATTTTCCTAAGTCACAATCCAATGTATCAAGCAAGAACAAAACATATTGATGTTCAAATACATTGGATTCGGGAACAAATAGAAAATAAAAAAATTATATTAAATTATACGAGTACTTCTTCTATGTTAGCAGACTGTATGACTAAATCTCTTTGTTTTCCTTCTCTTTCAAAAATATTTAACTTGTGTAACTTTCATAACTATTCGTCCTCCAAAATAGGGGGGGTTTAAATGTTTTAATGTGTACTAGATTATTATTTTGTGTGATTGAATAGTTGTAGCTCGGACCCTAGCAATAGAGCACAGACCTTCTGGGTATATAAGATGACTCACATCTTCTTCTATACCCAGTGGCCTTAATCTATTGCTAGGTGAAGTACCTTCTCATTATTCACTCTTATATCTATGACTAACATGTTATACTTGATGGCGTTACTATCTAGGTTGGTAGCGCACTCATAGATACAAGGCTTGTGAGAAATACTCACAAGATTTTTTATTATTATATAAAGGTACTTCTTATTTCTTAATTATTTGTAATGCATGTCACTTATCAGTGGCCTTAATCTATTGCTAGGTTGGTAGCGCACTCATAGATACAAGGCTTGTGAGAAATACTCACAAGATTGTTTATTATTATCTAAAGATTATTCAGTACTCCTCTTCATAACCTTCATATGGGAGCCACTTTTTTCCCCCTGTGCTACCCTTGCTTTTTCCTGCTATAAAGATTAGTGTTAGATTTCTATCATTATTTCATACCGTAGAGGTTAGCGTTAGATTACCATTACTTCTCCTCATTCTTTAGGTTAGCTTTATTGTTCTGGTAGCTGGTTAAGGTAAAAATACCCAAATAAGACTAAAAATAGAAAGGTGGTCTCCGAAGCAGCAAAGAAGGGGATCCCTTTAAGGCCTCCCATCTGATAATTATGAAAGATTGCGAATTTTATCGGGCATCGAACTCAATGCGCTAATATTTGGAGAATTAAGAAAAATTCAGAACCCTCAAAATTTCAAAGCCTTAAGTCTAAAGATTTTGAAAACTTACACTCAGTGATTTTTTAAGGTTGCCCTTGTATTGTTTTCTTTCTTCTTTTTGAAGGAAGCGCCGGAGCTAGGCGAGGGGAAATCGACGGTTTTGCCGTTTTTCGAGCTAAACGGACCGAGAATCGCCTCAGATCTTTTGAATATATAATAGATCCTAAAGATTCAAACTCGAGAGCTGTCTTTTTTGCCGCCAGTTCTTCAGCATCAATTATATTTGTTGGCCGGTGGCGTTTCTTGATAAATTTAGAAAGATTAGCTTCCACTTTAAAGCTCAAAGCGTAAGAGAAAAAGATAGTGCTTACTTTAGAACAAACACAAGTAATTTCGACCTCGCTGATTAAAGCCGGTGGGAGATGCGGAGATAAAGGCGACGTCACCGATGGAAGAGATGGGGACAAGGGAATATTAAGAAGAATAGGAGACATAGAGGGGGGATGGAGAGGTGGAGATTTAGGGACATGAGCCCGAGAAGAGTTTGAGTGCCCCTCATCAGCAGCTTCTGATGCTTGATGGGGAGCAGGAGGTGGAGAATCTCGCGAGATTATAGGGGAAGCGGGTCGGGAATTGAGCATCGCAAAGGGGGCACAGATGCCATTGAAAATCTTTAGCATTTCCATTTAATAAAAGTAGAAGAGGAAAATGAGGAATGGCTTCTAAGGGGGAAACAGGAGGGGTATTTATACACAATGAAGACAGGGCAAATGGGGCAAAAACATTGAGGAATCGTCTGAATCATTGGAGTAGTGAGTGATTGCAGGGTGGATTGAAAAGAAACATGTGCAAAACATTGTGTTGGGAGCATTATGGCTGATGAGGATGAACAATGATGACGAGGAAATTGTATTGATGCAGGCTGGGCAAGAAGGAGTTTGAGTAGGCAGTTATTAGCTTATAGTGAGTGTACTACTCAAATGGAAGGCGGTCGAAGGGAGGATGGCCTGGTCATATATGCGGCGTTCTATTGAGAGCACCCACTCCAGCCAGACAACATGCTGCTCTGTAAAGCCACTGTGTTCCAGCAATTCAGTCCCTGTATTTTTCTGTTTCTTTTTACGAGAAAGGCAGCAATATACCCAAATATAAATTACGTGACCATCGCCATGATGTTACACTACCATTTTGGGGGGGACTGAAGAGTAGTGTCAACAATTGATTTTCGATATTCGTTATAGACATGCCGCTTCTTATAAGGAATTCTTTTTCTGATTAGCTAACCTCGAGGAATTAGGGTTGGGAGTGTCAAAGAGGTACTTTTAGTGACGTTGTAGGAGAATGCAATGGTCTTATTTGTAGTTTATTTTACTGGAAAGATTTTTCGGCTTCCTGGGAAACAAATAAGAGCATGTACAATCGTTCGTTAAATATGTACAGCTAATCCTGGAAAGCTTGCGGTTGTCTTGCCTCTCATCCCCACCAAAAGCATAGCTCATCTGACCTAAACTCATCATTTTGGCGGAGGATATGATGCAAGACCACCGCAAGCTTTTCAGGATTAGCTGCATATATTGTACTACTGGCGCACAAAAGAAAGAAAACCTACGAAGATAGATGAACAGCGCATCTTCGCCCTTCAATTTAATAGACTATTATCGTGATACTGTACAGTGGGCGGCAACAAGTTTTCGCCACCCCATGAATTTTTTTTCAACTCACATTTCTCAATACCACCACCATCTCAAGTGGTTCTTGTAAGCTCACTTAATTATATCATCATTTTCATTCCACAATGTCCACTTTGAGTACTATAAAGCAACACCTAACTGAGCAAATGAAAGGTATCATGGGTGGCATGTGGATTGGGGGCTGCAACAAGTCTCTTATTTCCCGCCATCTCTCCCTCCCATTTTCCACAGCTCGCTCAGTCCTTGAAAGACATTCAGCCCAGGGTACCATCAAGACTGCATGTCTTCCAAAGCAGCTGGTCATCTATTATGGGTTGGGTTGGGGGGGGGTCTTTGTCAACACTACCAGAGTCCCCCTTGTGGTCTTCTCTTCACAGTGTCAAACATCAAAAACAATGATAGAAGTATACCACAGGTCCCTCATACCCTTTTTGGAAGCAAACAACCCTCACCATGAGCTTCTTCTTATGGAGGACAATGCTCCTATTCACACATCTAAAGAAACTCAAGCATTTCGTGATCTAGTTAACTTAAAGAAAATGAAATGGCCCACCCAATTGCCTGATTTGAATCCAATCAAGAATCTTTGGAAAGTAATGAAGACAAATATCCATCAGTTTTATAACCCAAAAACAAAAGAATAAATGACAAAAGCCTTACATTTAGCTTGGAAGGACCTTCCAGCCAACATGTTAGATAATTTGATTAAGTCTATGCCACAAAGAATACAGGCAGTAGTAGATGCCTCCGGGGGGCCTACCCGTTGGTGAACAGGGCAAGATTTATTTTATATGATGATTAGATATATAGAATCTAGATATTCTGTTTAGCTATGATTCACGTGGGCAATGAAAACTAAGTGGCAGTTTGAGAGAAATGAGAGTCAAAAAAAAATCATGGGGTAGCGAAAACTTGTTGCCACCCACTGTACGTACTCCAAGCCTAATTTCAGAGACAAAATGAGGCCGCTTTCACGGAAGTCCCCATCCGCCACCTCATTCAACCAGTTACCACCCCAATTACCGTTGCAGGAAAATCTCAGAGGGTGGTACTCAAACTAAAACAGAATTATTTTTAGCAACAGCAGTAATAACTGTGATGGTGCGTCAGTAACAGAACTCCGAGAAGAATCGATTCATTACTTTACCTGTGATGGTGCGTCAGTAACAGAACTCCGAGAAGAATCGATTCATTACTTTACCTGTGATGGTGCGTCAGTAACAGAACTCCGAGAAGAATCGGAGTTAGTCAGGCGCGTCCATCACAGTCTATATACAGGTATCACGTGGTAGTTAAGTTATACTATGTCTATGTACATAACAGCCCCCTACTTTACTGCCAACGTGATTGAAAAATAGAAAGGAAGAAGAAGAAGAAAAATGCGGTGGAAAGAAAAGAAAAAAAATAATGAGAACAAAATAAAAAATAAAATGTGCAGCTAAGTTACTCCCAAATGATGACGTTTCTCAACTGTTAAGACAGGCCCTACATTCTTGGTTAACAAATCAGCATACTGCTCAGATCCCGGAACCCAATCCAAAATAAGATTTTTCTTGTATAGTTGTTCATTGACCAGGAAGAAGTACCTGTCAGAATGTCGAGTTCGTTTGTTAGCGGGATTGTTCTTTGCAGAGGCAATAGCACTTTCATTGTTGCATTTGAGGTTTACACTGGAGATTGGTCCGCATATGTCTGAAAGTAGGTTCCTAATCCATATACTATCTTTAGTCGCCTGACACATAGCGATACACTCCGCAAAACAAGTAGAGTCAGCAACAGTTGCCTGTCTTTTAGAAGACCAGAGGACTGGGCATCCGTTAAGATAGATAACATGACCACTAGTTGAACGTGCCCATTCACCACCCCACGAGGCATCAGAATATGTAGTTAATCGGGGAGTGGGCATGTTATCAGGATACAAGCGGAGTTTCAGGTGTTTAGTCGATTCTAAATATCGTAGGAGATGGAGGAGAGCCTTCCAATGATGGTCGAGGGGTTTGGAGGAGAATCTGGCAAGGAAATTTACTGCAAAAGACATGTCCGGACGTGTAGCAATGGCAATGTAGTTGAGGCTGCCAATAATTGATAAGTATTCCGTAGCTTTAATGCCTATATCGTCCAGTTTAGCTGACTTGAGCGTAGATTCCAAAGGTAGTGGTGTTTTTGACTTTGAATGAGATGGATTATGATCAGTTAGAAGTTTTTCAATCAGTCAAAAACAATCCAACTCGAAACCCTGTTTTACTCTTTTGACACCCATTCCAACAATGTTGTCCAGACCATCAGCCCATCTTACCTCTAGCCCCCCATTTAGCCCGCTTTCCAGTTTCCTCAATATTGATTCACTACTCCCTGTCACCACCCCATCATCTACATGTAACCATACTATACCAGTAGACTCATTGTCTTTTAGTATATATAAGCTTGCATCATACTGGCTTGCATGGAATCCAAGAGATTTAAGTTTATCAGCAACATGTAGCCACCAACAACGGGCTGCTTGTTTTGTTCCGTAGAGTGCCTTATGAAGTTTGAGCACATTTCCAGGACATTGAACTGGCATACCAGGGGGAGCTTCAATCCATAGATTTTCATCTATGTCACTGTGCAAGTACGCAGCAGTAACATCAAAAGACCATACCTTCCATCCGTACATAGCAGCTAAGGTGAGTAAAATGCGTTGAGAGGCAAATGTGGCTGTTGGAGCGAATGTGTCTTTATAATCTATACCAAAACGTTGTTTGAATCCCTTTGCAACAAAACGTGCCTTATATTTCAAAGGAGATCCAGATGTAGAGTTTTTAATAGAGAATACCCATTTTCCTTTCAGAGGAACAGTGTCCGGGGGTAGAGGTTCTTCGGACCACACTTTCATTCTAGACATATTGTCCATCTCCTGATCGCATGCTCTCTTCCATTCACTCGCTTGTAGGGATTTCATAGCTTGTTGGAAAGTATTTGGGATGGGGAAAGGTGATTGTGCGGTAGCTATTTGCATAGATTCAACGCAAAGATCTTGAGAATCAATTGCCTTTTCAGCTGTGAAATCTCCAAATGATAGTGAATTTAGGATGGATTTCAAAGATCCTTTTGAGGTACTTGGTGTATTATGACGAGAAATGGAATTGTGTTCATTGTTGACCCGAGGAAATTTGGCCATTGCTGACTCAAAGATACGGCCACTACCTTCATGCCAAAAGATCCACCCATAGTTATTTTGTGAGTAACCAACTACCTGGCATTCAATAGCACAATTGTCTAGTTTGGACCTTACCTCTTTGTGGACATGGACAAAGGCAGTTTCACCAAAAGTACATAAGTTATTAAAATTTGGTTTTGTGCCAAAAATCATTTGAAGAGGAGTTGTATCAGTGACCTTGCTATTTGGAAGGCGATTGTGGACAAAAGAAGCCCATTTATAGGCATGACCCCAAAAACATTTGGGAAGTCCACTGGCAAGGAGGGAGGTACGGGCAATATCACCAACAGTTTTGTTAAATCGTTCAGCTGTGCCATTTTGCTCTGGATGATAGGGCATTGTCACTTCATGAACAGCACCAATGGAAGATAAATATGTTTTCATTGCTGTGCTGTGTAATTCTCCACCATCGGTCCATAAGACAAGGAGTTTTTTTCCAGTGACAGTTGTTAAGCGGTTGTGGAAAGTACGGAAAGCATCCATCGCATCACTCTTATGTTTTAGCATGAAAACATCACCATAAGTAGAATATGATTCCCGAAAAAGAGCAGCGTACTTGTAACCACCAATGGCTTCATCCTTGATTGGACCAATCAAATCGCCAACAATGAGGGATAACATTGATTCAGGAGCAAGTTCGCTTTGTGCCGTAGTTTTCCTGGTACTTTTTGCAATGATACAATCAGCACAGTCAATTTTACCTTTTGGACATTCAGCTGGCAAACCAATACCAAGGTTAAGTTGAATGAGTTTCCTCAAAACACGGTTGCTAGTGTGGCCAAGTCGGTGGTGCCAGTCAAGTAAGGAACCTGGAGCTGCATACGGGCGATGAATTGAGGCAGAATTAACATCATCAATAAAGAGACTGGAGAAATCAACATTATTGGAGGCAAGTGGGGCTACGGAGTAGGTTAAAAAATCATTTTTATTTAAAACCGGAGGATTCAAGCTATTGATTGTATTTACAGTCCACCTTCTGGCGGCAGTATCAATATCACCACATAAAATATCAGACCCATTATAAGTAAGGAGAAAATGGCCATCTTTTGACATATTGAATTTAATACCAGCTTTTACTAGATCAAAAAGGGAGACAAGCGTAGATCTGGCCTGAGGACAAAAGAAAACATTCTTTAAGATAATTTTACATCCTAGGCCTTTAAGAGTAATGTCCCCAACACCGGTGATAAAAGATGGAGTTCCATTAGTTGCAACTTTAACGGGGATGTGGGGAGAGATAGGTTGATAATTGGACATTATACTCACGTCACCAGTAACATGATGAGTGGCTCCAGAGTCAAGAATAGCAGTGGATTCGGCCGAGGGGGATTCGCTTGCCCATTCTACACTGTTTAATTCCAGGTGGCTAATTGAGGTAGCAAGGGCATCCATTGAAGAAGAGTCCACCTCAACAATACGGTCATCAACATCTGCCAACTTTAAACGTATTTTGCCTTTAGGATCACCAGTTGATTTACTGGACTTTTGAAGGTTATTAATTTGTACTTGCAAATCAAAGTACATTTTGAGAGCGGCATTGTAAAAGGGCGAGCGAACATTGTATGGGCAGTCAGGCTGCATATGTTTTATAGCTCCACAGTCAAAACATCGGCGTTGCAAGTTAGCAAGACGGTAAGAATCAACTGTTGGTGGACGGTTGGGGTTGGAGCGACCACGGAAAGCATTGAGCTCAATGTTAGCAACATTAGGTGAGTCATTTGCTTGTCGGAGGTGATTCAAATTTGATTCCGCATTTAACATCTCCGTAAGATATTCATCATGTGATAACTGAAGGGCGGTTCCTCGTGCTTCTATAGCACGGCTGACATCATTCAAAATTTCAGCAGCAGATAAGGGAAGGAGAACTTGCGAGAAGATTGCTTTGACTGAGTCGTTGGTGAAATTGAAGCCAGTCCTTATAATGGCATCAATAGATCGCTGGACAACTTCCCAGTGTTTAGCGACTGAGGTGAAGGGCTGAGCAGGAATGGAAAGGAGGGTTTTGAAGAAAGACAATCTCGACGTGTGTGTTGAACGATTGAATTTCTTGAAGAGGAGAAGATAGGCCTCGCGGCATGAGGAAGTATGAGGAATAAGTCGTTTAAGTTGAACGTCAATTGTATTGGAGATTATGGACTTAGCCAAGGAGTCAACAAGGTCATCAGCAGTACTAGCAGTGTCACAAAGGGCATAGGAGGAGGTGCCAATGTAATTGTTCATAACGTCTTGAATATGCCAATCCCAATCATGCCAATTGGATCCATCAAAACGGAGTTTTTCAACATTTACAGTAGCTTTTGAAATGGAACTGATTGCTTTCCTCTGACGTTCAATATCTTCAAGTGAAATATTGAAGGCAGTATGTTCAGAAGATTCGGACCTGACACTGGAAGCCATATTAGGGTGCGGTGGAAGATCAGGGGAAACAGGAATAGGGATATTGATTGGAGAAGAAGGACGTGGAGTTTGATGTCCAGATGAATTAACTGATTCAGCAGTGGTAGAACGTGCAAGAGATCTGGTTCGGGGAACAGGCATAAAAGGTGGGGATAGGGATGGAGTGTGGAAGATGGGGAATAAAGTGGGGAAAATGTGGATAAGTAAATGGGGAAAAATTTTGCCACCTCGGTGTAATGGCTTGCAAGTTTAACATCGGGCAATGCGCCGGACGGGATTCGAATCTCGGTAGTAACACACTTTTATTTATTGATGAGCGCAAAAGGGTCCCATAACCTGTGATGGTGCGTCAGTAACAGAACTCCGAGAAGAATCGATTCATTACTTTACCTGTGATGGTGCGTCAGTAACAGAACTCCGAGAAGAATCGGAGTTAGTCAGACGCGTCCATCACAGTCTATATACAGGTATCACGTGGTAGTTAAGTTATACTATGTCTATGTACATAACAATAACAGCCATCAATGTAACTAAGATTACACACCCTGGAATAAGTTCACTTGTTCTTCTCAGCTTATGTGGCTGCACACAAGGTCCAATTCAGGGCGGCCAAAACTCACCAAATTCCTTTCGCTTCCTTTGGTCTCCACTGATCCTTACCTATCATTACACAGGAAGTTTTTTTTAGCAGAAACTACCAGATTTACCAATAACTTTCCACTTAGTTAATAGTACTTCTTCTATTTCTTTCTGATTCCCCTTTTTCTATCTATCTTCTCTGTACATTATTTCTGAGTGTTCATGAACCCATTTTCTACCCAGTCCTCCATTGTCAAGTTGGGTGAGATGGCACTACATAAAAATTAAAACGCCAAAATCGCAGAACTACAGGAAAACTAAGGGAAGTAGTAGCCTGGAAATAAAATGAAACATCTTTTGCAGAAGGCAGAGCTCTAATCTTGCTTACTTCACGCACTGCATTTATGCTCTTTGGGCCCCACCATTGCCTTCCTTTCCTCCATCAATAAACAGGTACAGCAAGCAAAACCTGAAAAGCTTGCGGGTTTCTCGTCCCATTTCCCCCCAAAAAACATGAGTATAGATCTCCCTTTGAAGGCAATAAGTGGCAAGAAAACCGCAAGATTTTCCGGTTTAGCTGTACAGTTATTTTCTCCTGTGAGTAGACTAGTCATTTTAATGAATGAGGGGGTGCAAGAAGATGGAGATGATGGTGCCTTCATGTTGTTCCTCTCACCAATTAGGTTTTGGAAGAAAGATGGTTTGATTGATTGAATTTGATTCTAGTTAATTTGATTATAGCAAGAGGATGATAATTTTGCACGGTATCAGCACTCAGGAATTCAGAAAGAACTGGAGAACCTGGATGCCATTGCAAGAGGTTTTAGAGCATCTCCAGCCGTGTCAGTAAACTTTCTTGGTATGCATATTTTACCAACTTAGAGCATTGACCTCCGTGTTGGTAAATTGGTTTGGTATGCATATTTTACTGCATTTTGACGTGAACCTTAACCCTTGTCTCATTAAAGGCCTCTATTAGCTACTGAATGCGGCATGTACTGTAAACTGTCAACTAAAGTTACTGAGCTCCTTTTGACCTCCTTTGGTAATTCAATATTCTGCATGCCAATTCTTTTTACTCCACCTTGTAGCTGCTGAACACTTTCATGTGTCACTAATTATTGTAGCAAAGCATTTTCATATTATAATTCACAACTGTTACTATACAACCCTTCTATTAACACATTTGCTCCATTTCCAACCTTGCTCTAAAACTCCTAAATTAATCTAATGTGATGAACTAGTCTGAAGCTAAGAAAAAGCAATCCCCTAATTGGAACCACCAAGAAGAAGAGCAGTTAGCCATCTCCTGGATTTATGTCAGCAAGCAACCTGAATTTGCAACTTACCAATCTGGAGAAACATTTATAAGAAAATTGAAGCACATTTTAACCAATTCAGTTCTGTGAACTACCAAGACTATGATCAAATCAGAATAAGGTCAGTTTCAGGTTGTAAAGAATTTTTTTTAATTATTTTAAACTTATTTTTTTAACAATATAGATGGCAGGCTCTCAAAAAGGCAACCCTTAAGTTCAGCTCTATCTACTACTCAATCAAAAGGAATCCTCCCAGTGGAAACTCACCAAGTGACTGGCTATGAACTGCCTTATCTCTTTATCAAGACCAAACCAAGTCAGCTTTTAAAAGTCTTCCTGCCTGGGAGAAGTTAAAGTTTGCTCCAAAGTGGCAAATGGAACCAACCAAGGTCCCAAATAGTGTAACAGTTGATTTGACTGGAAATGAAAGTCATGGGAACAAAGACTTTACTAGTGACCCGCCAACACCTTCTCCAGCCTCTAGTGGGTTTACAATCCATCCAATTGGGATCAAAGCCACAAAGAAAAGGTGCCTTACTGAAGGAATTGAAGAAGATAAATCCTTACTCATATCCCACTTCAATGACCTTTCTGAAAAAAGTGTAACTGCCATAAGTGACACAAATAGGCTAACGTAGTCAAGAAATGAACTGACAAGAGAGAATATTCTATTAAAAAAAGGATAAAATAATGATTGAAGAAGAAAGGCTAGAAATTGAGAAAAGAAAGCAAGCTATTGAGGAAAAAAATCTAAATATTAGAGTATGACAACTGCAACTTTCAGCAAGTAACTGTAGCATAAATGAGAAGAAGCTGGTCAGTAAAATGATGGATAATGATCTTAAAATTTTACACTCAAAAAAAAATATTGTGAGATAGCAGATGATTTAATCATTTTACAAAGTATGACAGAAAATTTAAAAAATAGGTGGGTTAGTAATGATAGTTATACCTTTAAATAAGAAGAAATAGATGTGTTTGTTTGTGTATAAATATTTTGTTAGTATATGAAATATATCTAAAATTAATGGTGCACATAAATAGAGAAGAAGAAAATATTTTACATTTAAAAATAAAATTATTAAAGTCTTAAACACTACTAAAAAGGCTAAAAGGCTACTATTATAAAAGGTGAAAATATTGCAAGTTGAGAAAAGATCTGAGAAAAAATGGGAATTTGGAGGTGTGCTTTTATATTAAAATCAGGGGCTGATGGGGTAGAAAGACACAGCCAAGGACCCTCTGTGTTCTGGAATTTTTGTAAAAGGATATCTGAAAAATAACAAATGAGGAGCTAGCATGAGGCAAGATAAGAAAAAATGTCAGCCAGGCTACTAGACTTACCCAGTAAAATAATTAATTATTTTACTGAGATGAAGCCACTCCCTTTTTTCTTACTAACAATTAATTATTTACTTATGTATTACTTACAAATAACTAGCTAAGTATATTAATTAGTTTAAATAATTAATGTAAGTAAATGTCCCATACATTTTTACTCCCTAAACACCATGCTCAATAATGCAGTTAAATGGGAATAAAGATTAATAATAAAATTATAATAAAAAAAACCTTAAAATTATTATATTACTTAACTGAGAGATTTGGATTTCCGTGAAATCAATATAATTAACTCAATTACGTTGTATTAATTGTGACATTCCAAGGGAACTCATGCTTTATTACCAATAAACATGATGCCTTGTTGACATACCAATTAATATATCTTTTCTTTTATGTTATATATATACTCCTATTTAGTCAGCTTCTTTCTCACACCCTTGTAATAGATGGTGCAAATTTTGTGTCTTTATTTCCCTCATGTTTGCCTATAAAAGGCCCTCACATTTGTACCTTTCAATTTCATTCCTTACTTTACTCACTTTATTTTAACTACATACAACATCTGTTTATTATTATAAAATTATTGTTTTAGCACTTACATTCACTGTAATTCTAAACCTCTAAAAATAATAGTACTCCACCCTTTTACCTCTTCTTATTTGAGTAAAGAATCTTTTAAAGATAAGAAAATACGTACTAAGTTTTGAAATCCTTTAGAACCCTTGTTGCCGCCCTTGGGCCTCCTTGAAAAATCTGCTAGACTTGAAAGACCCCTTGACAATTGGGAACCTTTCCAAATCGTCAATGGCACATCATTACTTGAGGCCGGAGATTGTGGGGACCATCGCTATTTGAGGTACCTGTAAGGACGAGTGAACGACAAAAACGACAAACATCATATATCACGTGAATAAAATTTTTTGCTGCAAACGGGAATCAAACCACGCTCCAAAACTTAGGTTCACATATTGACTAAATGTCTTATATTTTGTGGTAATTATTGAAATTACTATTTTTGGGTCACTTTTCACTCTTCATTCTCTACATATTTCCTTTTACTCAGCACTCTGTAAGTGGCATTAATTTGCTCATTTTACAGGGGGAGGTGTCTAGTAAATTGGAATTAAAATTTTTATTATTATTTTTTTTATTTTTCCTAGTTGACAAAGATAGAACAATTGTGTTCTTAGTCCTAGAAGTAATAAAAGCATATTTTAAAAAAATTAATTATTATAATTTCAGTTGACTTGTCTCCTGATAAATTAAAATTTATTTGTTCCAGTTGACAAATTGTCCTGAAAATAATTTTTTTTTAAATTCATATTTAATTAACTCAGTAGACATTAAGTCCTGGTAATTATTTATATTTTCAGTTGATTAAAATCCTGATAATAATTATCATAAAATTGTTAATAAAAATTTTAAATTTATTTCTTCAGTTGATTATTTTATAATCCTGGTTTTAAATTGTTTTGAATTAATAAATTGATATTATTTTAGTTGATTTTTATCCTGAAGGATTTTTTATTATTATTTTTCTATCAAATAAAAAGTAAAAATAAAAACTAATTCATCTTATTGTCTCCCTCCCTCATTCCAGTTAAATTTAAAAAATGACTGACCAAGGTGTTTCTGCTGCACGTGAAGAGGAATTGGATTTAATTGATTATGATGAGGCTACTTCTGTGAGTTCTCCTTTAACTAGAAAATTATCTCAAATTAATCAATCATTTCCCCAATCAGGATGTGGAGATGGAGGAAGTAGAAATTCTGGTAGAAACAACTCAGGAACAGAAACCTGTAATAAACCCCCCAGAAGAACTTCCAAAAGGCTTCAAAATAAAAAAGATGCCACTACCTCAACAAGTAAAGAACCTTTCAACACACATAAAAGAATAAAGGACAGAAAACTTGAGATTGAGGTCAAGAGTAGATGCTCTAGAGGAAAAGGTAAGAAAAATAGATGCTTTTCTTCAAGAGAAGAGGAGACCTCCTCCCCCCAGGGATCTTCAACAATTGGCTCCCCAGCAGCCAGAGAGAGTGGAAGTGGCCAGTGACAGTGGGATTGGCTGAAAACTCATTGGGATTACCTGTCTCAAAATTAACAGACTCAATTGCCTCAAGCAGGTCCATCAAGACCCAGCCAATTCAACCCCACACCTCCTCACCCCTATCAAGGAGGCAGAAAAAGAAAAAACAATATGGTCTTGCCCAGAAAACCTTGGTAAGCCCCTCTATTGATTCTCAAGTACCATTTCTTGTAGCTGATTCTGTTCCTTCAGGTATTTCTGGAAGAGGAGATGAAACCTTGAGACCAGTAGAGGCTGGGAGTAGTAGACAAATTACTCATGTATCTAATCCTTTAGTTTTAATTACTACTTCAATTATAAATCCTGATATGGCTGTTCTTGATGAAAAACTTGATCCTGAGTTTTATGAGAATCTAGAAAGTTACTCTGTTTTCTTATTGAGTAGCACTCCAGATGCAGCAAAAATTAATGATGAGTATTTGAGAGATATTATTGCAAAGCAAAATCATATTATGAACAATATGCAATTAACTCAAAAGTTTAATGGTTTGTTAACTGAACAGGGTTATCAATCATTAAGGAGTGAATTACAGAGAGTTTATGATTATTTGTTTAATTATAAAGCAACTCATGAAAAGAAGGTTGCTTTGTGGCAAAATATTAAAAATGATTTGTCTAAATTACAAGATACTGTGTCTATCTGTTGCCAGGAGCTGGAGATAGATAAGATGAATCTGAAAAGATTAGATGACCATTATTCATCTTTTCAAAATAAAAATCAGTTATCTTTTGCAACAATCAATGAGAGTTTATCTAGTCTTCCAAGAGTGAAAACCAGACTAACAACCATTGAAGAGAAATTGAACTCATTGTTTAACGATCAAAAATATTCTGAAATTTCTTTAAAAGAACATATAGCGCAGGATGCTCCAAAGTTACCTGTGGCTAGTTCATCTAAATAAAAATTAGTTCCAGAAATACCTGTTGATACCACTGAGTTTCCATCAAAAATTGATGATGTACCAGGATCTTCAACAGAGGGATTAAACAATGAGATTACTGCACAATTAGAAAAGTTACAGCTGCTTCTTACTCAGAAACAAGCTAGTACTAAGGAGACTCCTTCAAATCAAAAGAATTGGCCAAAACTTGACCAATACCCAACATTTGATGGTGATTCTTCTTCTGATTGGAAACAATTCATTTGCAGAATTGATAACTTGAAAAACTCTCACAAAATTCCAGATGAGGAAATTGTGTATAAGTTAATTTCTTTATTTACCAATGTAGCCCTAATGTGGTATGAATCTGTCCTTTTGCATGAGAATGATTACTCATGGGAAAATTGGAAAAAACTAAATAAAGCACAATTTGGGGGCTCCAAGTTTAGTATGGCTCAACAAAGGCAGTATGAGGAAACTAAATATAGTTCCTCTACTTATAAACCTATTGAGTTTTTAATGAAACTTGTAAAAATCTTAAGAGCTTTGGACCCAAAAATGGAGTTTGAATTATGGAAGGACAGGATCCTTTATAAATTACCAATGTCTTTGAGAGACTTGATTGTGGCTAGGACTGAGTTCACCAGAGAACCTTCTTCTTTCATCAATACTTGTGATGATATTCTTCTAAACAACAAGTATGATTCCAGAAGATTCATTCCTAGAACCACTTGGGAGAAACCCTCCAATTACCAACAGAAACCTCTGGAAAAGGTTGGTAAACCTTCTGCCCCTGTTGCACCTAAAAAGTATGTAACAAACACTTTCTTCAAGTGAAAAAAGCCTTGGAAGAAAGGCCATGTTTGTGAAAAGAAGATAAATCTTGTGGAACAAACAGAGGAGCATGCTGATGACACAGTAGCACTGGATGATACTTCAAGTGATTGTGCCAGCAATATTTCATATGAATCTCAACAAGAAATCTTGATGCTGGAAGAGGATATTCATTATTTAAATACTATTTATATTGATAATAATGCTTTATCTAAAGTTGAGGATGCTGAGATAATAAAGAACATTGAGGATAGCTCAATTGTTATTGCCCCTCTCAAGGCACCAGTCTTGATTAATGGAACCAGAATTGAAGTTGTTCTGGATTCTGGAGCTGGAGGAAGTGTAGTATCTGAAAGAGCACTTGCTTCAGTGGATCAAGACTATAATTCAAAACTTATGCCTATCATTTCTGAAAACTGGAGAGTTTATGGCTCTGTTTTGTCCCCCATTGGTAAATACAAAGCCACAGTGTTTTTTAAATATAACCATGGTTTTTTAAGAGCTATTTGTGATTTTGTTGTCATGAAAAATGATAACTTAAGCGATTGGTTTATTGTGGGGAATGATATTTTAACCAAGTATGGCATAAAATTGGATCCCTCAAACCAATGTTTCACAATGGGGATAAATGGAAAGAGAAAATTCAAGATTTCCTCCCCTAAAAGATTAGTAAAACCAGAATTGAACACATGTAATTCTGTTGTTCAATATAAGGGAAGATCTACAAAAGAAATGCATGCCCTTGTGTCTGAAATTTACAATTCCTCTTTTAGAGAACAAATTTCTGGTGAGGATAAAGATTCCATTATTAACTTGATAAAGTCTTTTCCTATGGCCTTTGCTCATGGGTCACATGAACTGGGATTAGTTAAAGAAGAAATGAAACTTTCATTGTCTTGTCCATTAACTGATATACCACCTAGTTTAAAGAAGAAGCTTTATCCTGCTTCTCCCACAAAGAAAAAAGATATTGAAGACAATATCTCTACCCTTTTAAGAGTGAATATTATTGAAAAGGTAGTTGAAACACCTAAATATTGTGTTATCTCACCTGTTCTCATTTCTTATGAGAAAGATAAAGCCAGGTTATGTGGTGATTATAGAGCACTAAATACTTATACTGTTGATGATATCTATCCTTTACCTAGAATTAGCTCTATACATGCTACCTTACAGGGTGCTAAATATATCAGCTGTTTGGATGGTAACAAGGGATATCACCAGGTTCCTGTTGAGAAAAATTCTCAGAATTTTCTGATGATTGCTACTCATATGGGTATTTATAAGTATGTTAGGATGCCATTTGGCCCTAAAAATGCCCCTTCAGTTTTCCAAAAAGTTATGGATAACACATTCCATCAAGAGATAATTGAAGGATGGCTGATGGTCTATATTGATGATATCATTATATTCTCAAAAACATTAAAAATTACCAAGTCATAGCTTTACCCCTTACCCAATTAACTAGAAAGGATGTTGCTTTTGTCTGGAATAGTGAAAGACAAAGAGCCTTTGACACTATGAAACACTGTTTGATCTCAGCACCTATTCTTGCTTTACCTGACTTAAATAAACCATTTGTTTTATATACTAATGCCAGTTTTATTGGTCTTGGTGCTGCCCTCCATCAAAAACAAGTGATAAATGATAAAGTATCAGAAGTAGTAATTTGTTATATTTCCAGAACCTTGAGAAATAGTGAATTGAAATATGGTGCTACTCAATTGGAATGTTTAGCTGTAGTGTGGGCTCTAGAGAAGCTACATTATTACCTAGATGACCAGAAATTTGAACTTGTCACTGACTGCAGTGCAGTTAAATCCCTTTTAAAATTGAAAACACCTAACAGACATATGTTCATATGGCAGTTAGCTGTTCAAGAATACAGAGGGAGAATGACAATTATTCATAGGGCTGGTATTGCTCACTCAAATGTGGATATGTTATCAAGGTTACCTTTACTAAATGATGACTCTAATCCTGCTTATGATCCTGAGGATGAAATTATTCAATTTCATGGGATATATGTGGTTGATATGGAGGAATAGCTATTACAGCTTATTCTGTATTCATATGATAAGGATACTGACTTAAAAAAGTTATGCACCATATTAAATGATCCAAAGAATTCTTCAATACAAGCATTAATTAAAACCCTTCCACCAAAGTACCAAAAGGCTTTGGAAAAATGTAAATTTTCAATAGATGAAGGATATCTATATTATAGAAGAAAGTTGAGTAATAATATTGTTATTCCTCTTTCTATGAAAGAAATTATCTTGAAAATTTGTCATGATGACATATTAGCTGGACATTGAAAAAACAATGATCAGAATTAAGAACACTGCTTGGTGGGCTTATATGTCTGAAGAAACAAAATTATATGTTGAATCTTGTGATTCTTGCCAAAAATCAAAAATATTAACTGGTAAAAGAGCAGGATTAATGCAACATATTGAACCTCCTGATGCTCCATGGAAAATAATAAACATGGATTTTGTAACAGGATTACCTATTGCTGGTAAAGACAGTTATAACTCTTGTTGTGTTATTGTGGACAGATTCACTAAAATGTGTAAATTTATCCCTACCCACAAGGATGTTTCCACTAAAGAATTAGCTTTCTTATGGTGGTCTCATATGTTTAATACTGCTGGTTTTCCTAAAGCCATAATCTCTGATAGAGACCCTAAATTTACTTCTGAATTTTGGATGTCTCTGATGGATGTTTGTGGTTGTGATCTGAGACTTTCTACTGCCCATCATCCTCAGACTGATGGCTTAGCTGAAAGATTGATTCAGACTTTAGAGGACACGATAAGAAGGTATTGTGCCTTTGGCCTTGAGTATAAAGATAATGACAGATTCACTCATGATTGGGTTACCTTACTTCCTGGGTTGGAATTTGCTTATAATAGCACTGTTCATTCTGTTACTCAAAGTAAGCCTTTTGAGCTCTGGCTTGGATATGTTCCAAATACTCCTGCCCAAATTCTCAATAACAAAATACCTAAATTGGATATACATCCTGGTGTAAAATCTTTTCTTCAAATGCAACAACTATGCAGAAATCATGCTCAAAAATTTATTGAAAAATCATTTGAATATGAGAAGAAGAGATGGGACAAATCCCATAAAGAATACACTTTTAAAAAGGGTGATGAAGTGTTGATTTCTACAGTCCACTTCAATTTACAAGGTAATAACAAATTAAAAGACCCATTTGTTGGTCCATTTGTTGCCAAAAGAATGATTGGAGATAATGCAGTTGGGGTTATTTTGTATTCTCCATATGACAGAAAACATCCTGTTTTTCCAATATCTCTTCTGAAACCTTACACATCCAATAGTGATTTATTTCCAAAAAGGAGGGGAAGACCAAAGAAAACCCCAAATGAAATCACTGAAACAGCAGAGATTGAAATAATTCTGAATGACAGAATATTCACTGCTAAAAAAGGTACAGAATACTTATTGAGATTCAAGAATAGATCATCTGAATATGATTCTTGGATACCTGGGAAGGAGATATCTAATCTTTCTACTCTACTAAAAAAGTATAAAAAGAAAATATCATAGCATTTTTTTTATTGTTTTTTTAGAGTGAGGGAGTGTCAGCCAGGCTACTAGACTTACCTGGTAAAATAATTAATTATTTTACTGAGATGAAGCCATGCCTTTTTTAAATTCTTATTAATAATTAATTATTTTAATATTTACTTATGTATTACTTACAACTAACTAGCTAAGTATATTAAGTAATGTAAATAATTGATTTAAGTAAGTGTCCCATACATTTTTACATCCCAACACTGTGCTCAATAATACAGTTGAGTGGGAATAAAAATTAATAATAAAGTTATAATAAAAACCTTAAAATTATCAAATTACTTTACTGAGAGATTTGGATTTCCGTGAAATCAATATATTTAACTCAAATGTGTTGTATTAATTGTGACAGTCCAAGGGAACTCATACTTTATTACAAATGAAAATGATGCCCTTGTTGACATACCAATTAATTTATCTTTTATTTATGTCATATATATACTCTTTCTTATTCAGTTTCTTTCTCACACCCTTGTATTAGGTGGTGTAACTCCGTGTCTTTGTTTCCCGCATTTTTGCCTATAAAAGGCGCACAATTTTTGTACTTTTCAGATCATTCCTTACTTACTCACTTTATTACAACTACTTACAATCTACTTTATTGTTATCTATTATTGTTTTAGTATTTAAATTAAACCGTGATTATAAACCCTTAATTATAATAGTAATCCATCTTTTTACCTCTTATTATTGAGTAAATAATATTTAAAGATAAGAAAAATATGTACCCAAGTTTGAATCCTTTAAAACCCATTGTTGCCGCCCTTGGACCTCCCTGGAAAACCTTCTAGACTTGAAAGACCCCTTGACATATTAAATCACCAAAATGAATAAGTAAAATTTTTAACTAAAAATCTAAAGTAAAAAAATCTATCAACATGCCTTGTTCTTTTATTTCCAGGATTATCTTTTTCATTTACTATTTGAAACTTTTTGTCACAATATATTCTGACTGGTAAAATTTAAGGGAAGATATCTTTGAGGAGATTTGATATCAAGATAGAATCCTTCATACCCATTCCAAGTGAGACATATTCAGCTCTCATTGAGGAGTCACTAACTGTCAGTTCATGAATTGATTATAGGAAGATGACCTGTCTGAGATATAGACAATTCTTTACTATTCCAGGTACCATCAGAGAAGGAGAAGAGTTCAAGGGGAAGATAATGGTCAGGTTGAATATGGAGTTGAATTTTAGCTGTGTCTTGAAGATATCAAAGAAGATGATTGATTATTGTCCAGTGAGCAGAGGTAGGTTTTGAAGTGGATCAAGCTAGAAATTTAACAGGTGAAAAAATATCTGGCCTTTTTTCCACTGAAAAGTAACTGAGAGCACCCAAGGTATATAGATATTCAGTGGTATCAATAGCTTCATCTTTATCATTGGATGTTTCAATGACCATATTATTGGGAAGGTGGGAACAAGTAGTGAGGCAACAAGGATGGTAAGTCTTCAAAATTTTCTCAATATTTAAACTTTTAATATAATAACCTTCAGGAACTTCCTTTATTTCCACCCCCATTACACCAACTACCTTATCACTCCACCTCACCATCAAACTACCAACTGAACCATCCTCCAATTTCTCAGTGCCACCTCACTACTACCAATCATAATTCCATCATCCACATGAATCCAAATTACAACCATAGAATCTTTCTTTCTGAGAATATAAAAAGATTTATAATATTGACTTGCTTGATATACCAGAGTATCCAACTTTCTGGCTATGTGGAGCCACCAGCATCTAGCATCTTTCTTGGTGACATAGAGAGATTTCTTGACACATAAAGCACTATATTTATCCTTCAGTTTATAACCCTCAGGAGCACATACCCAGATTTCTTTATCAATGGGACTGTGAATGTAAGCTTCAGTGACATCAAAATACTTTACTGGTCACTGGTGATAAGCTTCAAGAGTATGAAAAATGCACTGGGAGAAAGAAGTTTCAGTAGGAGAAAATGTTTTGGTGGAATAAATCCCATAATATGGAAGAAACCCTTTTTCCACATAGCCAGCCTTTAAAGTTGGAAATGGGGAAGAAGGCTCTATGATAGTGAAGACCTTTTTATAATTTTTGATCTTAGAACCTGGAGGGACTTTGTCTTCATACCACACATCCATGTCATTCATGTTGTCTAATTCCCTTTTGCAAGCTTATTCCCATTTTTGGTGATCATGTGAAAGCACAGATTGCAAGTGATTTCAGGAAAAACAGATAAGTGAGAAATACCTTTTTGATAAAATTACACAGAGGGAAAAAACCCTGAAGTAGACCTTGAGTTCAGTTTTTGGTCACAGGGTACACTTCTGGGTCTGTTTTATAGAAAACCCTGTTTTGACACATTCAGATTGACCCTTCTTGTGCTCAGATTTTTTTTGTTTTTCTGGTGTTGGAATCCCTCTTTCTGGCACCTTTTCCCTCACTTGTCTCATCCACAGTAAATTTCTAACCTCATATCTGCCTTTCCTCCCCTTCTCACTCCTCCTCTCACACCCTCTCATACACTCCCCATTTACTTTTTCTTTATTCCTCCCACTCCTGCTTTCTATCTCAATGCTGGTGTTCCTCTCAATATCCATCACACTTTTACACATGGGTTCTAGAAAGTAGTATTGTTGATGGTAATCAACAAATAGCATGGATGTTGCATGTTGCCCCTATTACCATCATTTTATATTAAAGCTATGGCACCTCATTTGTCTCTCCTTTCTAAATTCCACTTCCTTTCTCTCAAAACAGACTCCACCTTCACCTACTCCTCTTGCCACTACCACCACCCCTCTTGCCACTACCACCACCCCTCTTGCCACTACCACCACCCGTCTTGCCACCACCACCACCTCCTCCTCCTCTTTTTACCACCACCACCTCCACCACCTCCTCCTCTCACTACCACCACCACCCCTCTTGCCACCACCACCTCCACCACCACCTCCAACATCATATCCTCCTCCTCTTGTCACCACCCCCACCTCCTTTTGCCACTACCATCCCTGCCTGCTCCTCATCTTCTTCTTGCCACCACCACCCCTTTAAATATTTAATAGTAAGTTATCTTATGTTTAAAAAATCATTATTTATATAATGTAAGGATAATGATACCTTAATGTATGTAAATGTATATTAAAGAGTAGAGATGCTCTTATATAAAATAAATTCTTTTTTTGCATCAACAAAAGTACTAGGAAGATATATCCTCCTAATTTAAATCTTTAAATCCAAAGTAATTATTTTACTATTGTTTAATTATCATCCTTATCATCCTAATTATACAGCACTACATATATTTTCTTCTTAATGTATATATATATACAAATAGATACACCAACAAATTTATAAAGTAGCTTTTGAATAAAAAATAAAATAAAGAATTTTATATCAATTTATTTTTTGCAAATTATGAAACTAACAAAAATTTCTACTTACCTGAATCCTCAATTGTGAACTGAGGGAGCTTTAAAAACAAATATTAAGAGTGTGAGGCAGAGACATAATAGCATGAGAAAGAAGGTAATAAGAGAAAAAAAACAGGAAAATAAGATTTAGTATATCAGACTAAGAAATTTATCTAATGAAGAGGGTGAAACCAAGAATTCATGATAAAAGCAAAAAAAATAAAAAAATAAATCACTCATGAAGATTGAAGAGAAGGAGGATAAATTAACAAGGGGTAGAAGTAGTAACAAAGGTGGATGTTAACTTCAGACAAACAAAAGAATCAAGGGCTCTGGAACGGTTACTTCTAGAGTCATGCCCTTGGCCCAAAAATTGAAATTCCATGTTTTGTCACAGAAATGCACCCATGAAATGAAAAGGGTTCCAAAACTGAACTCAATGTCTAGTTCACATTATCCCCCTGTTTTAGAAACTAATTTTTCTCAAGAAAGAAGAAGAGTCTTTTCATCATTGAAATCATTTAGTTTCAATTACTGAGGATGAGATCAAGAAAAATTTTGGATGGTGGATCAGGTGGTGTGGCTTGGAGAGCAATATTGTGTGAAGTAAGGTTTTGTCAGGCTGAGGTCAAGTACAAAGACGTGAACTAGCTTGAATGGTCAGTGTCTAGAAGATTTAAATGGTCCTATATGAATACTGTAGTACAAATCCAATAAGTATTAAAATATAGCTCAATATAAGGTTCTCAGTAATATAAATCTCACTATTTATATATGTGGATTACAATCTTATAGTTTGTAGAAAAATAGATTTAATAATTCAGATACTATTCAAAGACTGTATAAGTACTATTGATATGTATTGTAATTGATTGGGTTATATGATTTAATTGTAATGATAAATAATGTAGAAAACAAGACCAAAAACCCCCTCCTTTTATACACAATAACTTCCCCAATGAACCCCTTGATTTACCAGCCCTATACATTGTTAATGACTCCTCATTCCAGCTAATAGACATTTCCAAAAACATACAGAGTGATCCATAACATAATTAGAATGATATCACCAGCCAAAATCGTGTAATAATAGGGATAATCCATCAAAATTAAAGAATAAGAAAAAAAGAGAGTATATGCATATTATACATTAAAATAAAAGACTAAAAAGGGAAAATTATAACTAATAATTGCTTAATAATAAGGGGGATTAACAGTAGAAATTTTGGGACTAATTCTGACATTATACTATGTGAAATTCCCATTCAAAAATACCCAATATTGACTGATAAACCACCTAGAAACCCAAAAAAGGGTGTGAGATGTGGGGTAACTACATGCAGTCCTTGGCAGGCGCTTGCACAGGTAAATCCTTGACTAATTTAGGCAAATTTAAGCATGGTAGTGAAATAAAGCACCAAGATTGAGGTTATTAATGAAATTAGTGCATATAAAGAGGGTCAATGCATTTGTAATTGAGCTAGGACACTAAATAAGCGCCTCTTGCCTATTTTAGCGTGTTTCCCCACAGTGGGCATAGAATGTGGTGTAATTATAGTGTGAAAAAGCTAAATTTGCTAAAAATGAAGCTATTCACATGGAAAAAATGCAGGAAGTATGTGGCCAGTACACAGAAGCCATTTCTGGCATAAAAAACACCAAATTTGAAAAGTGTTATTTTTATGCATTTTAGTAGACAAATCAATAGTCCTAATTAAGACAATTCAAACTGTCAACGCGCATTTTTAATATTATTAAATTTATAGCGCATATAATCAACTTTTAAGTGATTTAAAGCGCATTTCTTGTTTTTTGCATAAAAAAATGAAAACAACAGCTTTAAGTGTACTTAAAAATTATGTAGCCTTATATTTAAGGCTCTTAAGATTACCCTAACATATTCCGACTTAATATTAAGTACATAAAACTTATAAAAGGTGGATATATTCCTGTATATAAGGTGTTATAATGGCATATTTTGTATATTATCATAATTTTACTTATGTATACTGTTTGTGTACTCTAATTTATTGTTCCCATGTATAATTCATGTGTTTAGAATAACTTATAAGTACTTTTTACTCGGTCCTGGGGATATCTAGGCTGACAGATTGTCACCAGATAATTTGGCCACTTCAGATTCAAATAAGGTGTTTCTCTCTTCATGCCAAAAAATATAACCAGAATTTCTCAAAGAGTAACTCAAACACTTACAAATGAGGCTCTTTGATCAAGTTTTTGTTAAGTTTACTTGTGGAAATTCACATAAGAACTTTCACAAAATATTTGAAATTTAGAATAGCTGGGGTCACAGCTGTGAATCAGATGTAAGGTAGTCTTGTCACCAGTTTTTTTGAAATGGAGGAGGCAGTTGTGAACATGAGCTTCCCATTTGTAATTAATTCCCCAGAAACATTCTGGTAGTTTTCTAACAAGAAGAATAGTATTTTACATATCATCAACAGTCCAGTTGAAACATTCATCTGTTCCATTTTTCTCATGATGGTAAGGATAAAAAATTTCATGAGTTGCTCCAATTTAAGCCATTGTTTTACTATGCATTTGGCCTCTGTCGATCCTTAGAGCTTGAACTTTTTTCCATTGACATTTTCAAACTTTTTATAAAAGGAAAAAAAAGCCTATTTGGCATCAGATTTAGCTTTAAGAAAAAATACTTTAGCATATGGGGTTTGTTTTTCTCCAAACATAGCAGCCCATCTAGCACCATTGACTGTAGGATCTATGGGACCAACCAAGTTACAAACAATAAGCCTCATTAAAGACTCAGGTATTTTTTATCTTACTTCAGATTCTGTTCTTGCAATCTTTGAAATTGAAAAATCTTCACAGTTTATTGATCCAGGTTTAATTGAAAAAGGAAGACCAGAACCTAATGATTGACAGATAAATTGCATGTCCTAGTTTCCAGTTCCAATCCATGAGGGAGCCTTTCATTGCAGGTTGAAATTTAATAAATTCATTATTTTTTACAGTTCACAAAAATGAGGGAAGAAAGAAATAATCTGAAGAGGGATAAGAGGACCCATCTATACATTCACCACCTGAAATTATTCCAAGAGTAAAATTTTTAGATTTTTCTTCAACATCACACTTTTCAATCAATTCTTCCACAGATGCATCTTCAGATTCCTCCAGTTTTGACTTGATCTAATCAACATACTTTTTAAGTCTCTCAATTTTTTCAGATAAAATGAGGGATGTATGGATGTAGTTGAATTTTTCCAATATATAGTGGTACAATTGATATGGAATCCAATCAGTATGAATATTGAGCTGGAGCTCTGAAGTGAGAATTTGATAAATTTTTTTTAATGTCATCAGTTCAGCTTCTTGATCAACTGGAAATTTTTTACTGGAAGAATGGAAATGGTACCAACAGTTATTTCAACTAATTTCAAGCTTCTCTTGTGCCAAACCTATCAGTTGTCTAAATCCTTTTTGAGCTTAGGGATGTTTTCATCAAGATCAAAAACTATTTTAATTGCCTATGTACATTGCTTCATTAGAAGCACATCTTTAACACATTGAGTGGAGCAGGTAGATTCATAGGAGGATGAAAATGAGACATTTAATGATGAAGATGATAGCATATTTTTCCAATGGTGATCTTTCTCTGGAGAAGTAACCAGGAAGAGGATAAGACAAGAGAGTGAAAGGGGGGAATTCCAAGACAGGGGGAGGTATGCCAAGACAGGTGGAGAGTTTTGAAGAGACAGAGAGAGGTTACAAGGGAAGAGAGAGGTTCCTAAGAAAGGGGAATAAACTCCAAGAGAAAGGGAGGGTTTTTGAGGGGAAGGGAGAAAGTTTAAGAGAGGGGGGGAGGTTTCTAAGATTATTGTTGAATATTATATTAGTTGGGAAGGTAAAATATAACCAGTGCTTAGAATAAAATATTGTTGTGAGAGTAATATAAAAAAAGAGGGCTACTAGAATATTTTTCCAGGCACTGTACATACAGCTAGCTCCAAAAAATTTACAGCTTTCTTTCCTCTTATCCCCTGTCTAAAATGACCTAAAGCCAGGTTTTTGGTACTGGATAGGAGATCCAAAAAACTGAAAATGTTTCTGAATTAGCTGTACATCCCCTAGACATATTTACTTGACATTTTTTTTGCATAAATAAAGTTTCTTCTCTTCCTTGTTTTTTTTCACAATGACAATCACCTCTCATGCCTTATCTGAAATCCATAAAGAATATTTAAATCAGTCTTGAAAAGTAAGTATTTTTGGGGGGATTTGCTGCTAAAATTGATGTGTTATGTATATTTACTTTTCTATTTACTTTTTGTACATTTTTTTAGCACTATGACCCTACCTAACTCTCACAGACTGCATCTCAGCCCCTGCACAAAGTATAAGATAGTTGGTATTTCTGAAGGAGGTTCCACTCTAACTGAAATCAGCAGGAATTATGATGTCCCTTCCAGAAATGTGATAGTAATTATTTCCAAATTTAAGTTGGAAGGAACTGTTGAACCTTTGTCAAAATCTGGAAGAGCCCAGAAGCTTGGCTCATGAGACTTACAATACTTACCTTCTATCTTAAAGTACAATCACTGAGAAAATTTGACAAAACTTCTAAACCTAGTTCCTACAAAACTATCACCAACAAAAATTCATAGGCATTCCCATGAAATTAGGTAATTCAATTGTGTTGTGGTCAAAAAACAATTTTTAAATCTTACAAATGCCAAAAAACAATTTGATTTTACTTAAGAGAACTTATATTGGATTTCCAAATATTTGAATGAAATCATTTAGTCTTATGAATCACTGTTTGAGGCTGGGAAATCAGCTGGGCCACTGCTAGTGTGTAATAAGAAAGATCAGTGATTTGCAGCTGATTGCCTCCAGCCCACCTTCAAGAGTGGCCAGACTTCTTGAATTGTTTGGGGGGCCTTTTTCAATTTTACCAAATTCCCTCTTGTTTTCTTACTTCCAAAGCAACAAAAATTCATTGGAAAGCCTATTAAAGTAGCTTTACCCAATAAAATTAAATTAATTTGAGACCCAGAATCCACCAGGGCCTTCACCTCTTTACCATTTAAAGTTATCATTAAATACCCTGAATGAGCAGAAAAATGGGTTTCCACCTCCTCTTAAAATTTCTCCACATTTTCATAAATTTATTCCACCTCTCCTACTGATACCTTTCTCCTTTTCAGATGCTTCTTCTGCTTTTCTGAAAGGGCAGGACTAATCATAAATAATTCCCCCAAAGATAGATGAATCTGGAGTTGATTCACCCTACCTAAAACCACATCCATAGCATTATCTTCACAAGCTACTACTGGCCTTTCATATTGAAATTTATTTTTTACAACCTTGGCCCTGGGAACCCCTTGAGGACCCCTATTACCATCTTCACCCCCCATAATAACATCTTCATCTTTAATAACGTTAGCTCCATCACCAGTTTCTTTCACTAATCCAGATCCATCACTGGTCCTCCTTACTCCTTCCATAAGAGTAGGAACACTAAAGCTTGTCCTGGGAAGAGATGCTAAAGGTAAATCCTCCTCAGAATTTGATTCATCTTCTTCAGGCATAGGCTCACCATTTAATTCAAACTTTCCAAAATTTGGAGGTCCCATATCTGCCATCCCCTTCTGCATCCAATATATTTTGTCTTTAGAGTAAGGTTTCTTTTCCATCTTCTTTATCTCTTCCTTTCCTGGTTTTCCCCTTAATTTTCTTTTAATTTTACTTTTTGCCTTAGTAGCAGATGCCCTTCTAGAAGTATCCACATCATATTCCCCAATCATACAGTTTCCATCTACCCTAGTAACTGTTCCCAGCTCTAGTACACCAAAAGATGTTGTAAAATTGGCCTTACTGACCTCCTTTTCCTTTCTCTTATCAAATTTTCCCCCTTAATTACCACCATTCTTTTTACCACCTATATCATCATCTTCACCATTCAATTATTCAAACCTGGCCCTCTTTTCAGCCATCATATTCCTTCTAACTAAATCCAAAGGAGCTTTCACATCACTGGTTTTGATGAAAGATTCATCTAGAAATTTATAAATCTTACCATCAAATTTTACTCTACCAGCTTGCAAGCCCTTATCCAAATAAAAACAATCTCCAGCCCTGTGCCCCCTCCTATTGCAATAGGAGCACACTCCAGGTTTGCCATAACCCCCTCTATAACCATTTCCACTATTACCATTCCCATTACTACCACCATTGCCATTCCCATTCCCAGAAAATTGGTTTCCATTTCCATTAAACCCATAGTTCCTCCTCTCATAAACCCATAGATTGATTAGAAGAAGAAGTAGAAGATGAGTCTACAGGCATCCTATTGGCCTTCTGAGTTTCTTGAACAAATATTTAATTGCTTAGTTAAGTCATCCAAGTGATCAACCATCTTGTTTTCCACCTTCCCCTAAACCTTAGCAGAAGGCTAACCCATCTGAGCCTTCTTTTCCTATTGAGAGTTGAACATAATATCATTACTTTAAGCCAAAACTTCACTAACCTTGCTAACATATTGAGTACAATATTCTTGATATTTTTCCAGAGTCATAAGTTTTAAATCCACCTGGATATTTTTAATGACCTCTAGCACTGGCAGCTTCTGTTCCCCATTCAGCATATACTTCATCAATTTTTTTCTAGACAGCTCCTTCAACACATCCATCCTAATATCCCTACTAAAAGATGGCCAAAATAAATCCTTGGCCTGATTCTCATTGCCTATTTCCTCAACCAGAATCAAATATTCCACCACTTCATCAAACTGTCCACATAGCTTTTTAAAGTCCACCATATTAGAAAAACCACCTTTAGCTTTCCAATCACTGATAATCTTGTTGAGGTCCACCATAGTATACCTGACACCACATCTATCAACCATCTCCTTTGACAATCTTAACCAATCCCACTTTTTATAACCATCCATAGCAATGAACTCTTTTTCCACCTCTCTGTCCACAATAAAAAACCTGATTTAATTCACCATGTCCAAATGAGAAGCCCCATCAACAGCAGCAGAAGCTTCATACCTTCTTAAAAGCCATTTAACTTCTTCCCCATTAAACTTGGGCCCATCCCAAGATACAATCCTGACCAATGCCATAACTGGAAGAGAAACACCAGATCCAGCAGCAGAAGACATCCCAAAAAATATATGTTTAAACCATTGAAAGAGTATAAGTGTTTGTCAAATAATCCTCTTGCAGTCTAAGCGTGTCCAAGTACCAAGTAAGATTGATTAAAATCCAGAAAATTTGAACCCCATGTTGGAAGCCACCAATGTAGAATGACTTTTACAGCTGCCTTTCTGTAAGCAGAATCCAAGAGAGTTGGATAAACAGAAGAAGACCCTGTCCCTTTAAGTAAAATAAGATTTCTCAATAATCTAAGCTATAATTTCTACTTGATATAAAATTTCTTTTTTAATAATTAATTTAGATGGTTTTGAGATGAAACTTAGAAAAGTTATATAAATGATTGAATAATATTTGTTTTTATAAGCTTTTTATTTTTGTGAACAGAGATTAAATTTTAGTCCCTGAAGTTGGAACCTTTAAAATGGTACCCTATAAGTATATATTCTTGAGTTGTTATATATAATTTATAAAGTGTTATGAAAAAGTGTTATATTTATAAGGTTCTTACAAGTTTATAAAATTTTATGTAAAATTTAGATGGTAGTTGATGTTATGCATTGTTGTTCTTGTTTTTGGTTAAATTGTATGATATCTGATTATCCTCTAATTTTGAGTCTACAGGCTTTATATGCATGGTATGTTATGTGCCCTACTTTCCCTAGCCAGAGCATTCCATAGCTCATCTGGAGATCACTGGAGGTTGTACAGAGCTCATACAGACTACCAGACTCAATTAGAACCTTAAAACCATAATAAAATATCTAAAGAAATTACAGATGATAGGGTTACATCTGCGGAGCCTACCATTTAATTTTGGTAGCCCATGCAACCCTATTCACTGAGCTAAAAATCATCAAAGTTAAGTAATTTATCAGAAAAACAAAAATAATCAGTAATACTTTATAGAATTATTAAAAATATAAGAAAAATAGTGAAAATTCTAATAAAATTTCCAAAGTTTCTTGAGACTCCTAGATTTTATTTACATGCACTATTAAGCCTAAACTTGTATTTCTTGAATGTTAAATATTTATGTCTTCCTGGACCCATATAAAAAACCATTTTTGCAATAAAACATCCTTTCTTTTTATAATAAAAATATATAAAATTAGATTGGACTTTCTAATCTTCAATATAATCATCCCACATTTATTTAAAAGTATTTCTAAGTGTGGTATTAAACTTTAGACTGCTACAATGGCCAAAAAATAAATTGTGTATATCACAAAAAGCATATAAGTGAATACTAATCAGCATATCACAGAAACATTAAAATAATAGTCTATCTAAGTCCATAATTTATATTTGATGAGAAAATGGATATGAAAAAAAGAAATTGTGTCAAAAAATAGGGTGCACATCCATCAACTAAAGCCTGTTTTCCAATGTTTCCTCTAGCTCTTGACACAAACCAAGCATGGAGTTGTCTTTCTTCACAGAGACAGATTCTTCTTCCAAATTGTAGTAGTTGAAAAAATTGTATTCTTTTCAGGAGTTGCCTGAGTCAGAATATATATCTTTTCCTGAGCTTGAGGATTTACCTGTGAGAGATGGAGCTTTGATTTCAAGGAGATTTTGAAGGATATCTTCAATGGACAGATTTTACCTCTTCAGATTAATATCTAGGAATTTGAGGTTGAAACATTTATTTGAAATTCACTTCTCTGGATTGTGATTGGGGTCCCTAGGAGGTAGAAAAAAATATATTTGGCTTCAGGGAGAAAAGAAACTGACAAACACTTGACAATTGCTTGTTTCTCCAATAGGGGGAACTTTGACAACCAACAAAGACTATAAAATTCTAGTGACCTGTCCAGCTGAATCCTTGAGAAACTTCAATTGTTGTTGCGGGATAGGTACTTTTCTTATCCTTGCATGAGGTGGATTCCAATTTAAAGACAACTTTTCTCTCATCAGGGCATCCAAACATCAGAAGAATAAATTGTTCAGTTTTTGATTGGAAAATAAGTTTTTTAATTATAAAGCATCCTGTATCTTCATCATACTCATCATCACTATGTGCCAAAGGTTCCTGTATCACTGAAATATATCTATCAGACAGGTTAAGGGACCTCACAAAATCTAGTCACTTTTTGTACAACTAGATAATGAAAAGTAATTATATTCATGGTAAGAAAGGTGGATCAAAGGAGAAAAATTGGAATACATACCCATGCTTGGTTGTTAGAAGTTTTTTTCTTTCAACAACAATAACCATCTTCCCTGTCTTCTGCACATCATTTTGGTAGCATTTGTCCCACACATGATCAACATAGTGGAAGTAGGCCTGATTGAGGTAGTGAGTATTGTTGACATAGTATTCATCAACATTCCAGATGCACTATGCTTTTGAGGAGACACCAATTTGAAAAAGACTTATTTCAGATAGTTGGAAAGCTGTGTTGAATTTGGAATCAGGTGCCTCCAGGAGATTGGGCCCCCTCTAACATATGCCAAGTCTAGCTGGGTGTGATTGAATGTAGAAAACAAATGTGTTGTTTATCTTGGTGACACCATTGTTTATTTGGATTGTATTTCCTTACACATTTTTGGAGGAATTTCACCTCACTTTCAGGGATCAAAGCAGGGGATAAAGTGTTGTTATTGGTTGCTTGGATTTGATGAACATCTGAGAAAAAAAGAAGGAATTCTTCAATGTGTTCAGAGTTGGGGACTTGTGGGACAGCATATTTTTAAAGCAAGCCCCATAAAGGCCTGATATACCTATAAAATGAATGCTGTAGAGAGAGGGCTTTAGAAACCACAAAAAGAAAGGAAAAATTAAAAAATAATTACTTTAGTCAAAGGGAAGTCTTCTGGAACAACATCAGATAACATTGGGTGAGGCTTTTGTGTATAGGTTGAGTAGGGCAGACAGAGCTGTGTGAGGTCTTTTTTCAATTGTTAGGGGTGAGTTGAAATAGGAAATTGGGTGTGCATTGGCTGACTTGTTAGGTGAGGAGTTGATTATTTATTGGTGACATGTCAGCCATTGCACCACTAGATGAGAGTCCAGGGGAACAGGGTGTGTGGGGAGTATCAAGTGTTAAATTGATGTGTGGTGGAGAAAGATGCTGGGATAAAATTTCTGGACTTGTGGGACAACTAGGGAGAAGATAATCTGCATGAGGAGATGGAGTGTTGTGTTTGAGTTGAGAATTTTTTTTTCTTGAAGTTGAGAAATTTTCTGATCATATTGTGAGGCCTGTTGCTCAAGGGCTCTGGATAAGAGCATTTGAGCTTGAGAGTGTGTTAAGAGAGGCAATGGAAAAAAGGTGTCTTGGCAGAAGGAGTCATTCATAATGGTGTAGAGGGGAATTAATAGTAAGTATTAATGAAAGAAAAAGTGGATATTGCACAAGAGTGAAGATTAAAGGAAATAATAAAGAGAACAAACTTACATTTTTAAAGGATCAGATGGCAGGTACAGTGAACAAATAAATGTAAACATGAGGAGACAAAAGCCTGCCATTACATTGTTGTGCAAGAAGGCAGGAAGGGACCCAATAAAGGTGGCTAGCCATCCAATAGTGAGAAATAGCAGGTCAGGAGTTTGTGACATGAGAAATTTGTGAGGGGGCAGGATTCCAGATTGGGGTCAGGGATTTGTTGCAGCCTAGTGGGATGGCAAGTCTAGTTCACTGCAGGCATAACTGTGTCATGTTTACACTTTGGGTGGCAATGTCCTGCAATGAAATGAGGCATGTGCAGGAGTCCCATGTCATGCACAAGTTATGTGTCATAAAATCACACAAACTGTCTCGCAGTGCATACATCATGCACACACTGCACAACTCAATTATGTGCCCCCATACAAGCAACATGCTGACATGATGCGTGACTCATGGTGTGACCATGTGCAAGATCAGTTGTCATGTTTTATTAACCACACATGAAGTCATGTTTTGCATGCAGGACATTTCCACCCAAAGTGCAAAAGTGATACCATTTTGCCCGTGGTGGTTGTGAGGACTTGTTTCACGTGGTGAGAAAAAAAGAAGAAAGAGGAAGAAACCTAAAATCTAAAAAGGGAGTTCAAGGGGAATTCAAACTCCCCGTCAAATCGTGCGGGGTGATGAATATTTGGAATCCTCACCACTTTGCAGGTGGTGTTAGTAACCTAACCAAACCTAACCTTACCAAAGTACCTGACAATCAACCCACCATTTCAATTCCTCACATGCATACATGCATGTATACTAGGTTTTTACTCTCAATCCATTTATCACTTTTTCTTTTTTTTTTTTTCTTTTTTTTTTTTTTTCTTGATCATGATCAGTTTTCACTCTTGATGTTAAATATCATCCTATACTTTTTTTTTCTCTTCATTTAGTTCTTATCATTTGAATGGGTCCTGGTAGAAATGTTTATATATCACATAAGTAAAGAAAGACGGAAATAATTGATTAAAATATGTGTATACAAATTTAAAAATTTAAATTCAGAAAAATGACAATAAAATAAATGAAACTGAATTAAAAGTAATTCTTATTGAATCAAATGATGAGTAAAGAGGTAACCCAGAAAATAGTGAGGAGGCCACTGGATAATTGTCGAAAGGGTGTCGGGTCAGGCCAATTGTGACTCGTGATTTTTATTAGCATGGAGGCAGGATTTGTAATTCGGAAGTGGGATGGCCTGTCAACAGGTAGTGAAAATACTTGCGAGGGATGGATTAAAAACGGACTGGAGGCTTTCATAAATCTCAAAAAGGTTTGCAGTGGGATTCAAAATCCCGCTCAAATCCTGCGGGTGATGAAATTTCCGAATCCTCCACACTTCGCACGTGGCATCAGTTATATAATAAATAGCAGTAAACAATAGAATAAAGTTCACATTTTCCTCTGCTCACCCACACCAACCAAAAATTAGAAATTAAGAAGAAAGAAAAAAAACAATAAAAATAATAATAAAAATAAAGAAAACAATAAAATAAAATAAAATAAAAAGGACTGCTTGAATACATTCATGCTATGCAGTAAATTATTTATATTTTTATTTCTATTCTAAGCCTTTTGTGATCTCTATCTAGCTTCTGAGGTTCCTATTTTTTTTTTTTTTTCATTCATCTCTGACCCAGTTCAAACCGCATCTTCATCTTCAAACCCTTCATTCTTTCTTAACACTACCACTCCTTCCAATACATGAGAATAACAAATATACTCTTCACTTGCCAACTCAGCTCGTTCTAAATTCCCTAACCTAACCGGAGTTGTATGTGTCTGGAACCCAGATATCGATTTGGGCTTTCCTGCTTGACCTACAACATCTACCGCTTGGCCGACTCTAACAGATGTTTCAATCGTGTTGCCTTCTTCGTCAAATGTCATCAAAAACCGCTAATAAAGAGAGAAAACGAAAAAGTGAGCCGAAGAACAAATAAACGAACTGACTCTATCAACTAATGAAAACTAACAGGCCGTATAGCAGGAGTAAGAAAATACAAAAGCCAATGATATTTATCTAATATAACTATAAAAAATAATAATCGAAGTGTCAATACTCAATCAGTAAACATCTCATGATGAAAGGGAAAAAAAAGAAACTTACGATGCTGTGCATCAGTAAAAGCCATAATAGTAGCCAAAAGTCCAGCAACAGCCACCGGTGACATAATTTGACGATCCGTATGAAAAGGACCTAACCCTAAAGTTCCTTTGCCCAAATGAACTAAGCCCTGTACGACAAAATTGTGCCAAGTTAAGAAAGATAGATAATTTATGAAAATTCAACAACTTACTTGAGCAATCCGAACCATGAATAAACAATCAGGTTCTTTATAATAATAAACCGCTAAATGACGTAGCATTTGAGCCAATCTGGCATTATTTGTCCCAGCTCCAACCAAACCCATAGCAAAAATTGAATTGAGAGCAACTTTTAAATCACTATCATGAGAATATTTAGATAACGTGTCAAGAATAGTAAGAGTTGGTTCTGAAACTGATATTAATCCCAAGGCTAAAGGGACAGCTCTTCTAATTGGAACTTCACCATATTGCATCTAAACAGTACAATACTAATAATAAGTAAAAAGAAGAAATGTGTATTTTTTTTTTTTTTTTTTTTTTTTTTTAAATGACATCAAACTTACAAGATGACCAAAATGCCTCAAAGACATCTCTGCACCAATTTCTTCACCCATAGCGACAATAGAGATACCCAAAACAGCCAATTGTTGATGAAGAGTGATAAGCTTAATTTCCTCAATATTCTCATCCATTTCATCTTTCGGACCATCCAAAATATGATGATAAGCACAAAGATGAAGCATAGATTGAACTTTAAGAACGTTTCCAGTGCCTGCAAATGAACAAGCTTCAACTAACACCATGGCTTGTTTACTCAAACGATGTTCAATAGCTTTGAGAGTTTCAATCGTCGCATCAGCTGCATCTTGTTGACCTAAATAAAGAATCGCAAGAGCTAATGCCAAATACCTGGCCCATACCCCGTCCAATTCTTTACCTTCTCTTTCCATCATGGTCTGAAGAATCATGCCGGCTACGTCACCATTACCACTTCCAACAAAAACAAAACCTAAAGCTAAAGCAGCCATGGATGAGATTTCTAGAGACAGACTCGTATCGCCAATGTGAGGTAAGAGAAGTTCCATCACATCTTCCCGATGAGTTCCAGCATAAGCAATTCCAATCCCCACAATAGCGGAAACCTTGGTAGAAAGATTAGTATCATCCACATGATCAGACAGTAAAGTCAAAGCGACATCCATTTCAGTTCTAACACCGGAATGTAATAAGCCGGTAGCTAAAAGGGCACCGGCTTTAATATAATCTTCAGAGGCATAAGTATACTTGTCGATCTGACCCAATCCACCATCAGCATCCCAGAGTAAACTGACACCTAATGAAGCAGCAGCGCTCATCATTCCATCCTCTTTATTTTTATAAATCCAGCTTTGCCCTTCATCAGCATTGACCATGAGTTTATCATTACCAAACCCAGCATTGACAAACGCATTGACAAACGTTCCGGCAAGGTTTTGACGAGCTGAATCGATTTTGGAAGCAGATGAAGGAGTGTTCTCAAGATGAGACTTGTAAATATCTTCAAGACTTTTAGGTTCCATGACATTCAAGTTTTCACCAAACGCTTTAAAATAATGGGACAATTTAGTATTATTTAAGGCGTCCAAGAGATCTTCATCTACTGTGAGCCCATTAGCAAGAGCTGGAAGCTGATGCCTGGCTAGCATGTGTGCCAGCTGGACTCTCATTGTTTCGTTTGACGGTGCATGAAAATCTTCATCAACGCCGTCTTTATCACTCATGCGAATATCCACCATCATAGCTTCTGAGAAACGATTGTGCATCCGATAAATGGATCGACACGTTTGAAGAAATTTGGTATCATCAGGAGGAACCAAAAAATTAACACAAGATAACATGTAGTTACACACTCGAGCGTAGTTGTCTGGTGTATATATATAATGGAAAAGAAGAGAATCATTCATCAGAGTGATATTAAATTGATGAATTCTACCCCGATAAAAGATGGTTAATATATATATATATGTATATATATATATATATATATAAATTGTTACTGTTGTTGTTGTGGCGGTGGTGGTGGTAGTAGTAGTAGTAGTAGTAGTGATGGTGATTATTTTACTTACGTTCTGCTACCAATGGGGTGATATCTTCAATACTTTCCAGTTCTAAGAGCAAGTCCACCGCATCGGCTTCACCGTTATGGCTTAGAAGAAAAGGAACCAGCTGTAAAGCAATGTTGTGTAACTCATCCTTTCGATGCTCTTCAACATCCGGTATGTTTTGAAGAGCTATATGAGCTTCACCGATTTCAGCCGCCAAATGACGAACATATTCATGACCCCATAATCCCGGATCCTCATCAGGTCCCTGTTTGAGAGCCTTATGACCCTTGAGACGGAAGGAAAGTGTTTCACGGTAACCACTATCAGAATAAGTCATAGCTAGAACAGAAATGATATCGGCCAAGAGGGAACGATCGGCATCAGTGACACCCTTGATCGTTCCAGGTTTAGGTTGAAAAGGAGGAGGAGGAGCCATGGTGACGTCATTGAGAGAATCAGGATGACTAGACAGAGCCTCAGGATGATTTGAAGTATGTTTAGCTGACATTTCTGGGGGAGCAGGTGTTTCAGGCGTAGAGGCAGAAGGGGGAGGTTTGTCGGAAGAATGTGCAGGAAGAGGTTTATCATCCTTGTCATCCAACCTAGCCTTCTTGACTTCTCTTTCGACAAGTTCCATTTCCTTTTGAGCGATTTCCCACTCATCCTCTGACCCCCAGCTATAGTAGATAGCCTTCAAGTCGGGATAATGAGGACGAAGGAATTTGAGGGGTTTAGGGACGGAAGTCATGGAAGAAGTGGAAGTGCGAATCAAGGTGCGGAGGACTTCCAGTGCAGGACGATAGAGAGTGATGTTGAATTCCTATGAGAGGGAAAGGGAGAGGAAGAGAGTCAGTGATAGTGAGAGAGTAAAAGTGAGAAAGAAAGAGTACTTTGAGTCTTTGGACCAACATCTCGAGTTCTTCCTTGAGAGCAGCATCCTCGTCGCTCTGTGGAGGGATGCGCATAAGAAACGGGAAGGAATGAATAGAAAGAAAGAGAGAGAAAAGAAGACCAACGAGTTCTATCTGATGAGGCTTGATGGATGGCTTGTGGGTGGTGGGTTGAGGATGGTGGTCGTTGGCCATGAGAAGGTAAAGAAGGTAAAGAAGGTAAAGAAGGTAAAGAAGGTAAAGAGGAAACTCCAAAAACGACGCGCAATCGATGGCAGTCTGGCCACGTGACTGGCGGCCACCCATTTTCTGCTGGACACTTTCGGTCCACATTTTGGCCTCCATTCCTAGCTATCAATCTCATCAAAACACCAATGGAGGAAAGGCAGATTAGTAAGGCACATTGTCCCTGGATGTAAAGGGTGCCTTCCCTTCTGTCAAGATCCCAAGACTATCCTCAATACTCCAATCCCTCTTCCTTCTCCATAGCCTCATTGACCTCATTATCAACTCCCTCAAGGAAAGAAAAACAAGCTTTTCATTCTCTTCATATGAATCTCCACCAATCTTCTACCTTAAAGGACTCCTTCAAGAGTCTTCTCTCTCTCCTATGCTATATATAATATATAAGGGCATCTGTCTCTGTGTTGGTAAAAAATCTGTACATAATTGCATGTTACTTAGCCATTTTATAATGAATTTCAATATTCAACTGCCCTATGCAGTATCTTTTACTAATCACCACATTTAGTTAGTATTCAACCCTGGGACTTTGCCAGTCATTAGGTGTATCTCAACTGCTAATTTTTCATGCATGTCATTCAATGTGCTCAATGACTAACTGTTAGGATTTGGCTGAGAGGTGGGAAGGAGGAGCACTATGGGCGCTATGCATTGTAAAGAGGCAGAAGAGTGGATATTGCATCAGGGGGTTATATGGGGCAAGTGCTGTGGAACGCTCCCCATTGGACAACTTATCTAGTAATTCAGTTATCCTCTAGTCTCACTGCTGCATCCAGCATAGTCAGTCACATCTTAGGCTAGTGTTAGCGCCAGTGGTAGTCCACCTCCTTAGGTCTTAACATTTTGTCCAATCTTAATTGGCACACTACTAAAGAACAATGAACCCCTCAGATCAACCTGATGCAGCAACCCTTGCTGCAATGCAAGAGCAAATGGCACACTTACAAGAACAAAATTCCAGACTCATGGAACATCTAGCAAAGGAAAGGCCCTCATACTGCGTCCCCACAGAAGCAGAACTGAATGCCACTGAAGCTGAGGCACAGGCACAGCCAGCACCACCAGCACCCCTTGTTAAAGGCCCAGAGACTGCTGTCCCAGCAATCTTTGATGGAAAGCAAGGTCTCCAGGCGGATAAGTATGTATTGTAGGTAAATCTTTATGTCCTGCTTAACTGCCATCAGTTCCTAGATGAGCAATCAAAAATTGTATTTGCAATCTCATACCTCACAGACAAGGTGGCACACTAGGTGAGGCCATATACAAAGGAACTCCTTGGAAATGGCGAGTTGGAAACAGATTTCCATCAGTTCATGGTGGTATTTGAGTTAGCATTTGGAGATCCCAATGTGGCCACAACCTCAGAGCATGCTCTCAACCAGTTGCAACAGAAACACTCTGTTGCTGAGTATGTGTCCGAATTCCGGGGCCACACAAGCTATGTTACAAAATGGGGAGAAGGAGCACTCATGTTTCACTTTAGAAATGGGCTCTCACAAAAAATCATGAACATCCTAATTAGTCACCCTTGTCCAACCTCCCTCCAAGCACTCATGGAACTAGCTATCCAAATCAACAATGAGTTCATGCATCAGCAAATGGATGGTTGGAGTGGTGCTTGTCAGTGGCACAACTATGCCCCATCAAGCAGGGCCAGTGCCAGGGACCCAAACGCCATGGACATTGATGCATTCAATGCATGCAGTGCTAGTGGGAAGAAAAGGCTATTTGATGATGAGTAGAGGGCTTTGCCTCCAATGTGGAAATGGTGGTCATCTAGCAAGGGAGTGTAAGTAGAAGATCAGGGTTAGTGAAGTGGAGGATAGCGCAAGTAAGGTGCAGGTAAAAGACAGTGCTCAGGAGTGAAGGTTGTGCCCTCCTTTAGCAGATTAGAGAGAAAGAATAAGGGGGATTTGGTAGAAGAATTACTAGTGTGTAAGCCACTTAAAGTAATTGATAATCATATTATACTAAACTTGCCTCTAATGACCCTTGAAGCCACAACAAATGTACAGGCCCTACTGGACTGTGGGGCCACAGACTGTTTTATTTCTAACAAGTTTCTACAGAGAAATAAAATGAAAAGTAAAAAATTGGACCACCTTAGGTATCTAATTATGTTTGATGGATCCTCAGGTGGGGGAAGAGAAGTAAGAGAAAAAGTTTTTTGCAGGTTTTGGTGTGACAGAAAAGAGTCACAGTGTAAGGCATATGTGACAAACCTGAAGGACAAGTACAACATGTTACTGGGTATGAAATGGCTGGACCAATATAACCCACACATTGACTGGAAGGAAAAGAAGGTTAATATGGGAAGGAAAGGGGATGTTGGCCCTAAAGTACTGGCCCCATGGCCCCTTCAGGGGTCAGGGGCCCATCCTGGAAAGTCTTCCAATGTTTTGTTATCATCAGTGGACAGGCCACCAGAACTGATGCTTCCTCTTGATACTAAGCAGCAGGCTGGGGATGGGCCACCAATAGGGAGCTCCAAAGAGATCCAGAATAGAGATGAAGTGCACCAAGAAGAGGAGAAGGCACAAAAAGGATGGGGGAAAGATGGAGATTTAAAGGTGGATGGCACAGAGAAAGAATTTGTCCCCTGGCCTCTCCTGGAGAGTCTCCTGGTGTTTTATTATCATCAGTAGACTTTCCGCAAGAACTGACACTTTCTCTTGATGCCAAGTTTCAGGAATTGGAGGGGGTTCTGGAGGAAGAAGAGGAGCTGGAATGCAACACAACAGCTTGGAACATATCTGACAAGATTTCAGCCAAGGTCCAGTCCTCAAAGCCAACAAAAATCCTCAAGGAAATGGTCCCTGAAGCTTACTGGGAATTCTTACCACTTTTTGAAGATGGAGAAGTCAAGACCCTACCACCTCATCAACCATTCAACTTTTCCATTGATCTGATGCCAGGAACAACCCCTCAATTTAGCCCCATAATCCCATTATCAACCCTAGAGTCAACAGTGCTAAAAGAGATGATAAATGAAAATTTAAAGAATGGTTTTATTAGAGAATCCAAATCTCCCTGGGCCACACCTGTGATCTTTTCAGGAAAAAATGATTTCTCATTAAGACCTTGTATGGATTTCAGAAGGTTAAACGCGCAGACAGTAAAGAACAGATATCCCCTTCCCCTGACTAGTGAGCTAATTGATAGGCTTCAAGGTGCAGAGATCTTCACATACCTAGATCTTAGGGCACATTACCACAACATATGTGCAAAAGAAGGTGATGAACACAAACTGGAATTTTGCACCAAATTTGGTCATTTTGAATGGCTGGTAATGCCATTTGGTCCATGCAATGCGCCTTCCATTTTTCAACATTTCACCAACAGCATCTTTGGAGACAGAATAGGGATAAATGTGGTGGGATACCTAGATGACATCCTGACTTACTCCAGATCAATGGAAGAACACCAGATATGTGTAAAAGACTGTTTTCAGCGCTCAAGGGAGGCCCAAGTATGGTTAAAACCAGAGAAATGTGTTTTTTCAGTAGGTGAAATCCCCTACCTGGGTATGATCATTTCAAAAAAAAAAAGGTGCAAATAGACCAGGAAAAATTAAAGGCAGTAACAGGATGGCTGACATCAACATCAGTAAAAGAGCTCCAGTCATTCCTAGGCTTTGAAAATTTTTACTGCCTTTTTATTGAAAATTACTCCCACATTTGCTGACCATTGCACAACCTCACAAATAAAGAAGTCACATTTATCTCAACAGGTAACCAACAAGATGTGTTTGACTACCTGAAAAGACAATTTGTGAAAGCCCCTATTCTTGCAATCCCTGACTTATTAAAGACATTTGTTCTAGAATGTGATTGCTCAGATTTTTCACTAGGTGCAGTATTATCCCAATAAAATGCTGAAAATGTCCTGCACCCAGTAGCATATTTGTCACAAACACTTCTAGGAGCCAAGTTGAACTATGAAATATATGATAAGGAGTTATTGGAACTAGTTGAAGCAGTGCACACCTGGAATCACTATTTGGAAGGTGGGCCACACTGACTACAAGTTATTATCTACACAGACCATAAAAACTTGGAAACATTCATGACAACAAAAAAGTTGACTCTCCAGCAAGCACACTTGGAAGAACTTCCAAGTAGCATTAATTTTGTTTTTACATTCCAATCAGGGAAGAAAAGTGGCAAACCTGATGCGCTATCTCAATTTCCTGACTTGCTCCCAGCACCAGACCAGTTACATACTGTTGGTGCTACGTTATTGAAGGGAGGCCTTGAAGAGGGTGTAATCCTAGATTAAGTGGAATGGGAAGATGAAGATATGATGGTATGGGTAAGGAAGAGACAGGAAAAGTATGAGGGGGTTCAGGAGTTAGTGAAGGCAATGTTATCAAAAGAGGTATTGGTAAGGAAAGGATTGGAGGAGTATCACCTAGAAGGGAAAACACTATATTGGAATGGGAGGATAGTGGTGCCAAATAATGAAGAGCTCAAGAGGCAGGTGGTAAAATCAAGGCATGACTCCCAAATGTCAGGAAACCCAGGACCACTGAAAATGGTGGAGCTGGTGAATTTCAACTTTTACTGGAAGTCCATGAAGGCATATGTCCAACACTATGTAGCAGCATTTGACTCTTTCCAGAGGAACAAGGTAAGCCCAACAGCCACACCACTAACCCTGTTAAGCACACACAATCAGCCATGGAAGGAAGTCTCTTACAATCTTAGAGTAGAGCTACCCAAGTCACAAGGAAAGAATGATATCCTCACAGATGTTGACTGCTGCACTAAGACCACCGCTACAAAGGTTTCATCAGAGGGTATTTCAGACTTAAGGGTGGATCATGTCTGGAGACTAAATGTATTACCTGAAAGTATAGTATCAGAGAGGGGAAGTACCTTCAGCTCTAAGTTGTTGAAGGCAATGTATGAGAAACTAAACATTAAGCTCATTCTGTCAAAAGTGCAACATTTGAAGACTGATGGGTAATAAGAGATAGTGAACAAGGCAATTGAACAATACCTGCCCCCTTTCATTAACTATCAGAAAGATGATTGGGTGCAGCTTCTCCCATTGGCTAAATTCTCATTCAACAGGACACATGCATAGTGTGTAATTTCACCTTTTTAGGCCAACTATGGATACCATGCAACATTCTCAATTTGTGCCCCATCAAAATTGCAAATTCCAGAAGCTGAAGAGCAAATTCAGAAAATACTGATTTTAAAGTAGGAATCAGAAGCAGCACTAAAAATATCTTAGCAGTCAATGAAGCACCATAATGATCAAAGGAAGGCTCAACATTTGGTGCTACAGGTAGGTGACAAGGTTTGGCTAAGCTCATGATTTCTTTCTATATTATGCCCAAGTGCCAAACTTGATCACAGGAAGGTGAGCATGTTTAAGATCAAGCACAAGATATCTGACATGGAATACAAATTGTAACTACCAATTTCAATGAGACAAGTGCACTCAGTGTTCAATATCTCATTACTCACAAAGTGCCAACAAGATACAATACAGTGATACCCAGAAGAGCCACAAGTACTAGTCTACATTGGAAAAAAAGAAGAATTCAAAATAGAAAAGGTTATTTCTAAGTGGGTGTACAGGGGAAATGTTCAGTACTTGGTGCACTGGAAAGGTTATGAAGTAGAGGATAGGTCTTAGGAGTCAGTAGATGACTTAGGTAATGCTAAGGGGAAGGTGAAGGAGTATGAGAAGGAGCACAGGGGAGGTAATGTTAGGATTTGGTTGAGAGGTGAGGGGGAGGAGGACTATGGGTGACATGCTTTGTAAGAGGCACAAGAGGGGACATTGCATAAGAATGTTTTACATTGGAAGCACTGTGAAGCGCTCCTCATTGGATAACTTATTTAGCAATACTGTTACTTCTTAGTCTCCCAGAGTTGCAACCCTCACCGTTGGCCACCCCAATGTAGTCATTCTAGTAAGTCTCACTTCTGTACCAGCACAGTTAGTCCTATCTTAGGCTAGCGCTTCAGGCTAGTAATATTCCACCCTCTTAAGACTTAACAATATACTTACAGATACTTACTTATCATCATTAACTTGCACCTCTCCCAGACAATTTTTTTTTCATTTTTCATTGCACATCAAGATACTTAGATGCATCCTTGATTCCACAACCATTTCTGAAATTAAAATTACAAGAAACTCTACTCACTACTCATCACCAAATTTTATTGATTTTCACTATTTTAAACTACTTACTGCACATTCCAAGCCTCAATCATTAAAATATGCTGAGCAAACACTAGAAAAGGTGCTCTCTAAACATACATAGTGAATAATATACTCTTATTCTTTCATACCCAGCTAGTGTTAAGACCTAAGGAGGCAGACTACCACTAGTGTTAACACTAGCCTAAGACAGTACTGACTATGCTGGATGCAGCAGTGAGACTAGAGGATAACTGAATTACTACATAAGTTTTCTGATGGGGAGCGCTCCACAGTGCTTGCACATATAACCCCCTTCTGAAATACCCAATCTTCTGGCTATTTACAATGCATAGCACCCATAGAACTCCTCTTCTCCATCTATAAACCAAATCCTAACATTACCCCTTTTTTTACCCCTACTTTCCCCTGTTCTCCTTCTCAAACTCCTTCAACCTTTCCTTTGCATTCACCAAATTTTCCACCAGTTCCCAAGACCTATCTCCAATCCCATAACATTTAAAATGCACCAAGTACTGAACCTTTTCCTTATACACCATCTTAGAAACAACTTTCTCCACTTCAAACTCCTCTTCATTTCCCACATGAACTGGCACTGGTGGCTCTTCTGGGAATCCTGGAATTTTATCTTCTTTATGCTTTGTGAGAAATGAAATGTTGAAGACTGGATGTACTTGTCTCATTGAGATTAGTAGTTCTAGTTCATAAGCTGAGTCAGATACCTTGTGTTTGACTTTGAGAGGCCCCACTTTCTTGTGATCTATTTAGCACTGGGACGTAATGTGAAAAGGAAAAATGAGCTTAACCAAACCTTGTCACCTACCTGTAGTGCGCGGTTCTGGGTCCTTCCTTTATTGTGACAATGCTTCATTGATTTTTGAGATAATTTGAGAGCCACTTTGAGTTCCTGATGTATACTCAATATTCTTTAGATCCACTCTTCCACTACTGGATTTTTTAATGTGGATGGGGTACCAATTTGGAATGTTGGGTGATACATATAGTTAGCATAGAATGGTGATATTCCTTTTGCGGCATGTGTCCAGTTTTTGTATGAGAACTCATATAATGGTAACAGATGTATCCAACTATCTTGCTGATATTTAATGAAATGGCACAAATATTTTTCAATCACTTTATTCACTATCTCAGATTTCTTGTCAATCTGTGGATGTCATTCTGTTTATAGGATGGGCTTGATGCTCAGTTTCTCATACATTGCTTTCAGAAGCTTAGATTTAAAAGTGCATCCCCTATCTGATACTATACTTTCAGGCAATCCATGTAACTTCCAGACATGTGCCACCATTAAGTCTGCAATTCCTTCTGATGTAACCTTTGTAGTGGTGGTGACAAAGCACACCATCTTGGTGCAGTGGTCAAATACTGTGAGGATAGCATTCTTTCCTTGTGACTTGGGTAACTCCACTATAAGATTGTAAGAGAGTTCCTTCCATGGCTGCTTGGGTATGCTTAACAGGGTTAGTGGTGTGGCTGTTGGGCTGACCTTGTTCCTCTGGAAAGAGTCACATGCTTCTACATAGTGTTGGAAATATGCCTTCATGGACTTCCAGTAAAATTTGAAATTCATCAGCTCCACCATTTTCAGTGGTCCTTGGTGTCCTGAAATTTGGGAGTCATGCCTTGATTTGACCACCTGCCTTTTTAGATTTTCATCATTTGGAACCACTATCCTCCCATTCCAATACAGCAGTTCCCCTACCAGGTGATACTCCTCTAATCCTTTCCTTACCAATACCTTCTTTGATAAAAGTGCCTTCACCAACTCCTTCAATCCCTCATCCTTTTCCTTCCCGCTTATTACACAATCTATCAAATCCAAATCTTCCAATTATAATTCATCTAGGATTACACCCTCTTCAAGTTTCACCTTCAATAGTATTGCACCAACAGTACATAGCTGATATGGAGCTGGGCACAAGTTGGGACATTATAACAGCGCATCTGGTTTGCCACTTTTCTTCCCTGGCCTGAATTGAACAACAAAATTAATGCTTCTTAGCAGTTCTGTCCAGAATGCTTTCCAAAGAGCCAACTTTTTAGTGGTCAGGAAGTTTTCCAAGTTTTTGTGATCTGTGTAGATAATAGCTTGTAAATGGTGTGGTCCTCCTTCCAAAGAGTGGCACCAGGTGTGTATGGCTTCAACTAGTACCAATAACTCCTTATCATATATTTCATAGTTCAATTCAGCGCCTAACAGTGTAAATGAAAAATATGCTACTGGGTGTAAGACATTTTCAGTATCATGTTGGGATAATACTGCTCCCAGTGCAAATTCTGAGCAGTTGCAATACAGAAAAAATGGCATTAGTAAGTCTGGGATCACCAGGATAGGTGTGGACTGCCAAGTATCTCATTGAATAGAAGAAATAATGACAACATCAACTATTTGGAAACACAATTTTCTATTTGTTATAGATGATGGTAAGGTAAAAATACCTACCTCAAAAGATCCTTCTTAAGACCTAGGAGGGCAGGCTACTACTAACACTAATGCTAGCCAAGGGTGGGACTGACTTTTCTAAGGAGAGCAGTGAGACTAACTGAGACTGACTATATTGGGGCAACCAACAGTGAGGGTTAAAACTCAAGAAGACTAAGAAGCAACTGTATTATTATATAATTTCCCTGATGAGGGGTGTCCCATGGTGGTTTCCCCATAAAATTCCCTCATGAAATATCCTCTCCCTCTGCCTCTTACAATGCATAGTGCTCATACTTCCCATAGCACCCCTCCTTTTTCCCTCTCAACCCAAATCCTAACAATCCTCCACCATAATTTAAAAAAATTCTTTTAACAGAACTTGAAATTGTGGAATGTTTATTTATTTATTGTTGTGATTCTTTGAATTTATATTATGCCTCCTAATAGATAGATAGATTTATTGATTGATTTTTTTTCAGACGCAGATCAATTTAAAAGAAATATAAAATTTACAACAATTCTTGGCAATGAGTTCTCTTAGTATCAGCCGGTCGTCTAGAAGAAGGAGGAAAAAAGGAGGAAAGGAATAAAAAGATAATAAAATATATTTTTATGAAAATTGATAGCTTAAGAAAGTAAGAGAGAAAATTAAAGAAATGCTACAATGATATTTGAGTAGTGACAAAACAGTGAGGTTCAAGTTATAATATTTAAATCTTGTAAGTTATTTAGCAGTGCACGGTTCTCACTTATAATTATTATTAGACTTAAACAACCTTAGATAATTTATTTACTTTCAAATATAGACTTATCATGCTAATAAAAATTAAAATAAGAGTAATATTATTTAAAATTGTATTTGAATTGAGTGTATAATTAGTGATAGAGCTACAGGGGGTTTCCCAAGGCCCTTACATAGGCAAGGGGCCATCTGAAGCGCCACAAGAAATTATATTCTATAAAAAATAAGATTAGAAATAATTAATTGTTAAAAATAAGTGTACCAAATCTGTAAGGGAAAAATATAAAACAATTAATTATAAAATAAGTAAGAGCCCAAAAAATCTACCAATTTAACCCCAAACAAATCTTTAAATAAGTAAGTAATTAAATAAGATTGAAACACTTGAAGTATTAACTAATTCAATTTATAACACGTTTGATCATAGCCCATTTTAAGTGACACATAAAAATTAAACTATTTTAATAAAATAATTAGTGTAATTAATTAATTAAGTCTGGAGCATAAGATATTAATTAATATAACCCATTTTATTAGTGTAAGAATTAAATTAGGTTAAAACAATTTATTAATTCAATATTATTATTAAATTTTAGAATACAACATTAGTAATTAATTAAATAAAATGTTTTAACTAATTTAATACCTTAATGAGAAAGTTATGAGTCAAAAAAGCGCTCAATATTCATAATTCATATGATATAAAAGTTTTATTTTGATACTTTAATTTTATTTATTTATTTAATTATATTATAATTTAATATTTTGATTTTTTAACTATAATATATTTAATAAATAAATTAATAATTTATAAGTATTAAATGCATGAAAAATGCGCCAAAATTTTATAGAATATAAAGTATTTTATGAGTTTTAATTGTATCTATAATTTATTTAATAATAAATTTAATATAACCCTTATTTTAGTTATATTATAATACAATTGTTATATAATTTTATTATGCAATATAATATTAATTTATATACAAAAAAGCATAATTTTTCACCCTCATTAAGCTCCAATAGATTAACATACAATTTACTGGGCTCCTGGTATAGCCTGGCTGACACTTAGGGTTGTGTGAATGAATTGATCACACTCAACTTGGAAACCAAAGGGTATCTTCACCTTTTGCATATCTGTAGAACTACTTCTCTATAAATTGATTCTCTTCTGCTCTCTGTCTAGGGTACTGTAAAATTTGGCTCAAGTATATGTTTCAGAAAGTGGTTCCTTACCCTACTTCAGGTTTAACAACATCACCACACTACAATCTTTTTTTTTGCACTAAGACTACTCACTTAATGTCAGCCAGGCTACTAGACATACCCAGTAAAATAATTAATTATTTACTGGATGAAGCCACACCTTATTATTTTAATTATTTAATTAAATTAGTTACATTAAAATTACCTGTAATAAATTAACTAATTACAGAATGGTAAAATTAAATGAATAATTAAAATTAAATATAAAATGTCCCTTATATTTTTATTCTCTAACACCGTGCTCATTGACAGGTTAGAAGAAATTAAATTTTATATTAAAAAATAGATTTTAAATTAAAATAAAAATTTTAATATTCAAATAAAAACAGATATATACAAAAAATTCAAATTTCTTATTTAGAATTGACTTCTACAGTCAATATTAAATAAATTTATGTATTTCTGACATACTCTGTAAATACATCTTTAAAATACATCTTTTGACGCCTTCTTTTTAGAACAACTTTGTTATTTGAAAATACTCCTTCTGGAATATTCTTTTTCTCTCTCTCATACTACTGTTTTTAGAATTTCATTGCCGTGGTTTGTCCCTCCTTTGCCTATATAAGGCCTCTCTTTTGGTTGTTTTTTATTCATTCATTACTTACTTATTTTATTACAACTATTTGCAATCCTTTTATTACTATTTATTATTGCCTTAGTATTTACATTAAATGTAATTCAAATCCATTAACTTTAATAATAATCCAACTCTTTACCTCTTATTATTGAGTAAATAATCTTTAGGATAGGAAAATATGTACCTGAGTTTGAATCCCTTAAAACCCATTGTTACCGCCATTGGACCTCCCTATAAAACCTTCTAGACTTGAAAGACCCCTTGATACTTAAGGCTTTTACATGCTCAAAACAATTATTACATAACTGTTACATAATCCTTGCACCATTTTTGCACCCCAAGATAAAAACAAACAAACAAACAAACATCAGAGGAAATTTAAAGACACTTTATATATGTCATGTCACTCTCAACCCAAACAAGTCACCTATCAGTTGTGACTTCCTTCATTTTTCACCAAAAATAAAAAATATAAATATAAATATAAATATCAAAAAAAAAAAAAAAAAGGACTGAAACATGACCAAACTATCAATTGATATATGAAGAAACCCATTTGGTTGACAGAGAGTGTTGGCTGGTCATCTAGAAGAAGGAGAAAAAGAGAAGAAGAAGAAGAAGAAGAAGGAAAAGAGTAAAGGGAAAAAACAATAACAACATTGATTAGACAAAATTTGGTCTGGGAGTTACAAAACTTATAACAAGATATTTAGGGGAGGATATATAGTAAGTCTTTTATTCTCTCAGCTTAAGTAACAAATACTAATATTAAATAATCTTAAAGCAACCTTTATATGTATAATTTATACTAGATTTCAATGGCAAGAAAGCGCCATAAGTAAAACTAATGTAAACATAACATTTTATATTAATAATAATATTAATGATAATAATAAGATAAAGTAAGTAATAAGTGGTGAGGCTACAGGGGGTTACCCAAGGCCTTTATATAGGCAAGGGGCCCTCTGAAGTGCTACATTAATGTATATACAAAGTAGGATAAAATAAAAATAATATGTAACCAATTTTGAGTAAGTGTAAGGGGAAACCCATGATACAATTTGTCAGGCTAGGGTCAAGTACAAGGACGTGAACTAGCTTGAATAGTCAGTTGTCTAGAAGATTTTAATGGTCCTATATGAATACTGTAGTCCTAATCCACTAAGTTGTAAAATATAATCAAATATAAAGGTCTCAGTAATATAATTCTCACTATTCTTATATATGGCTTACAATCTTTATAGTTGGTAGAAAAATAGATTATATAAATTCAGATACTATTCAAAAGTCTTATAAAAGTACTAATTGATATGTATTGTAATTGGTTTGGTTATATTGGTTGAATTGTAATGATAAAGAATGAAGAAATACAACCCAAAAACCTCCTCCTTTTATACACACTGAGTTCCCCAATGATTCCCTTGATGTACCACCCAATACACAGTTAATCACGCCTCTAAACAACTAATAGACATTCCCATCAACATTCCCAGTGACCCATGACATAATTAGAAGAGTAATAACCGCCAAAATCCTGAAATAATAAGGGAAATCCATCAAAATTAAAGAAAAAGACAAAAAGAGAGTATATGCGTATAAAACAATAATATTAAGGACTAAAGGAGACTTTTTAAGGTTAATAATAGCTTAATAATAAGGGGGATTGACTGTAGAAATAATGGGGCTAATCCTGACATTATACTACGTGAAATTCCCATTCAAAAATAACCAAAATTGACTGAGAAACCACCCAAAAACTTAAAAAAGAGCGTGAGATGTGGGGTAACTACATGCAGTTCTTGGCAGGCGCTTGCACGGGTAAATCCTTGACTAAAATTAGGCGAATTTAAGCGTGGTGATGAAATAAAGTGCCAAGAGTGAGGTTATTAATGAAATTAGTGCATATAAACAGGGTCAATGCATTATTAATTAAGCTAGGACACTAAATAAGCGCCTGTCGCCTATTTTAGTGTGTTTCCCCACAGTGGGCGTAGAATGTGGGGTAATTATAGTGTGAAAAAGCTAACTTTGCTAAAAATGAAGCTATTCACACGGGAAAAAAGCAGGCAGTATGTGGCCAGTACACAGAAGCCATTTCTGGCATAAAAAACACCAAATTTGAAAAGTGTTATTTTTATGCATTTAAATAGCCAAATCAATAGTTCTAAATGAGCCCAATTGATCTGTCAAAGCGCAATTTTGATATTCTCAATTTTATAGCGCATATAGTCAACTTTTAAGTGAAATAAAGCGCATTTCTTGTTTTTTGCATAAAACAATGAATATAACAGCTTTAAGTGTACTTAAAAATTATGCAGCCTTATACTTAAGGTTCTTAAGATTACCCTAACATATTCCAACTTAATATTAAGTACATAAGACCTATAAAAGGTGGATATATGCGTGTATATAAGGTGTTATAATGGCATTTTTTGTGTATTATCATAATTTTACTTATGTATACTATTTGTGTACTCTTATTTATTATTCCCATGTATAGTTCATGTGTTTAACATAACTTATAAGTACTTTTTACTCAGTCCTGGAGATATACAGGCTGACACAATTAACTAAGACACATGAGTAAGAGCCTAAAATCCACTAATTTAATCTCTAAACAGTTACAATAAAATTAGGGAGTAATTCAATAAGTTTGAGACACATAAAAACAACTAATTTAATTTAAAACATGTCTGATAACCCTTTATTTAAAAACCAATTTTAAGTGAAACATAAAAATAGTGTAATAAATTAATTTAGTATAAAACATGAGCAATTAATTATTTTAACTACTGTTATTAGTATAATAATTATTTTAAGTTTAAACAAGTACTTATTCTAACAAAATTACTAATTTTTAGAATAAAACATTAATAATTTATTTAATAAAGTGTTTTAACTTGTTTAATACTTTGATGACAAAATTATGAGTCAAAAAATCGCCCAATATTTATGTTTAATAAGATATTAAAGGTATTATTTAATATATAAATTAAATTGATTAATTTAATTACATTATTAGCCAATTTTATACTAATAATTATAATATATGTTTATAATTAATTAATTATTAATTTATAATTATTAAATACATAAAAATGCGCCATAATTTATAGAATATAACATTTATTATGCTTAATTTAAATGTATATATAATTTATATAATAATAAAATCAATATAATACTTATTTTACTTATAATTAATAAGATACTTATATAATTTCATTATGCAATATAATATTAATTTATATACATAATATGCATATTTTTACACCCTCTTTTGGTTCCAGTAAATTAACATAACATTTACTGGGCTCCTGGTATAGCCTGGCTGACAGAGAGCGTAAACTAGTGTTGACTTTTTTTTTTTTTTTTTTTTTTTTTCTTCTTCTTCTTCTTTCTTTCTTTCTTTTTTTTTTTCATGGTGAGAAACATGTATGGCAGTGTCATCATCATCATGGAAATATGTTGCTTCTTGTTAGATTGATTGGCTTTGCAAGACATGTTGGATAGGTGTGGTCCTTTTGTTGCAAAGTATAGTGATAAATGTTAATGTACTTTTAGCTGAAAAGGCTCAAGGTATGACAAATAATGTTGTCTACAAAGAAGTACTCAATAGTATTTTATGAATGATGATATGATAAAAAGAATAGGTACTTCTGAAGACTCTTAAAATAGATTATTTACTTGATCTTACTTAAAGCTTTAATTTAGCTTTGACTCACTATTCTGTTCTTAGAACATAATTTAAACTTGATATATAAGATATAATAAGCCCAGTGGACCCACCAGTCATACTGATTTGACACTAAATCTCATATTCTGATTCCACATTGAATCCCATGTGGAGTATGGGCCACAGTATGCTTGTTTTTATTTTATATTATACATTATATATTATATATTATATATCATATATTACATTTCTTGTTATTTCTCTCTCATCATCCGCCGACGTTTTCTCTCTTCTTCCTCTGCAACGATCGCCTCAAGATTACTCTGCGGTCCTCGATGACTATTAATCACTCTGCTCCCTTTTTGTCTTTCACTTTCATCCACTGGTCCTCGCTTCAATGGATTCTTCTTCAGCCCATTCATCTTAAACACATTCCCTTTCATCTCCATCCCCGCCATCGTGCGAGTTGGTGTCGCTTCACTCGGCAAGCCTGCGGTTATTTTCTTCAAATTAAACGAAATCGGTTCAACTCCTTCGGGTCGATGAAACATCTTCAATTTTCCTTGTTCTTCACTCTCCTTTGGCTCTTCCTTCTCAGCAACACTATCCACTCCCCCACCACTATGACTATGACCATGACTACTTCCTTCACCCCTTTCCCGTTGTTCTTGTTCCGCTTTTTCAATTTGTTTAGCAATCAACTTTCTCATCCTTTGTTCATCATCTAAACTCGACTTCTCTTTAGCTTGTGTAGCTGCTTGTCTAGCTAATGCTTGAGGTGAATCATCTATCCATGAAATATACCATCCTTTTTCGGTTTCATCCGCATGTACAACTCCTTCTCGTCCGAGATGTTTAATAAAATCTGTCAAAGTCAGCCATTTCGTAGCGTTCATATGAGTATGGTTTTTATCGGTAATGAATTCTTGATACACTTGATTCGCTCGGACTCGTTTAGTGCCCCATCTAAATCAATCATTCAACCATTAGTTTGAAATTATCACAAAAATAACAAAACGAATGAAAAAAGGAAAATACTAGAAAAGAAAAAAACACCATTTACCTACGACTTAGAAGAGTCACAAAATCATGTTGAAACTCTGTACTAAAATTACTAATATATTTCCCTGCATTTTCTCCTACCACTAACATCTGTCGAAGGTGACTCTCACTCATCGTATGACATTCTTTTATTATTATTATTAATATTAAAAAAAATGAAAAGAGATGTTAATGAGAAAATAAAAACAACAATGAATGTCAAAAAAAAAAAAAACTTACTGAACCCATTATCATCACGGCACTATTTTAAAAAAAAGAAAAAAAACATTCATTACATACTACACACACATGTATATATATATATATATATATATAATATAAAAAAGAGTATATATACCTGTTTTTGACATATCTGACAATACCAACGAAGTCTCTGCAACCCTTTAGATTTCATAGCATTCGCTAATGCTTTAGGTGTTCCTTTTTCTGCTTTAGGCATCTTGTCTTGATATGATGTGATGATTCTTTGTTTTGTGGAAATTCAAGGATTTAACTATGGATGTGGATGAATGAAAAAGATTTGAAGTTGAGTTGAAGGTTAAGTGACCATGCATATTTAATGTCTGTCTCTCTCTATTCAATATCATATTGAATAACATATCCCACACAACTACACCTCAAATTATTTCTCCTCAAGTTCCAATATTGATGACTATTCTTTTTTCAAAAAAAAAAAATATATATATAAAGAAACACCATGACTGTCTATTTAGATAGAAATACAAAAAAACACATCACTTCATTTAAGTTTTATAACATAAATATATACATAAATCAATCCATGCCAGTCTATTCAAGAAGGTTGATCAATTTCCATAGGGAGCCCATAATCTACTTCTTCCTGAATAATAACTTCATGGCTCTTTTTAATTAATGAATCACTAGATGAGAAACCTTGTGGTACAGATTGATTCCAATGGTCCATCAAATCTAGTGGGATACTCCAACTGGCACTATAAACACCACCTTTAATAGAGCTAATCGTCCTGATCATTTTACTTGTATCAACTAATCTGGGTAACGCACCCGATCCATGACTATTAGGATCAGTAGTAGCTGCATTTGAAGATTGTTGAAAGTTGGAGGTAGATGAAGGATTCGTTGGGCCGTCATCTGCATCTGGTATGAATTTAGCGTTGCGAGCTGCTTTGCCAACCTGTTTCTTTAACAATCTATTAATCGTTTCAGTTTTCTAAATATTCAAAGTATAAAAAGATGAATAGATAAGAATGATCAGTGAATAGAAATCATAATAGTCATAGTAGTGGAAAAAAAAAAAAAAGAAAGAAAGAAAGAAGGATGATAGAAGACGTGAACATCATATTCTATACAAAAGATACCTACCTCATCTTCTAAACGTTTCTCAGTTTGATGTTTTCTCTTTCTTGACTTCTCTGCCTTTTCCATGGCTCGATCAGCTTCAGTCAAGACTTTTTTTTCTTTTTTGCTATCAACTACAACATCATTGTAAAATGGGGAAAGAAAGTGAGACAGGGTTTTTTTTTTTTAAAAAAAAAGGAGAAAATAAAAAGATGATTGAAACAAGGGATATAGATGAGAAGATGCAAACCCATAGGTAGTGATTGTAGATCAGTGACCGGTTCACCATATTCCTTGGCACGTTGTCTAACAGTCATAGGAGCAGCAAAGGTGCCTGCGATGGAAGATGAAGGAGAAGAAAGGATTGAAGAATGATCCGATGGACTCAATCCTTGAGATGGAGACTGATTGAGCAGTTGGTCCTCTTCCTCAGGACCTGGACCGTCGTCCAAGTCATCCTCATCCTCATCTTCCTCGTCAAGATCAGATTGTTTACGTTTTGAAGGACGTTTAGCAGGTTTTTTCTTGTGTGATTTATTCTTCTGACGAGGGGGCGGAGGCTGTTTTGGGAGGATGCTTGGCTGATTTTGCTGCTGTGGCGGAGGTGCAAGTTTGAGTTTGAGGACGATCGGTTTCTTGCTCACTGGAGGTGGCGAGTGAGGATCATCGGAATGGATGTTGGATTTCTTGGGACGCTGGATATTTTTGGTGGCCGACGATTCGACGTAATCCTCATCCTCATCATCAATCGTCTCGTCCTCTTCGCTTTCTCCATCCTTCACACCGTCATCGTCATCGTCATCGTCATCGACGCTCTCTTCATCACCATCACCATCACCATCTTCATCTTCTTCGTCTTCTTCATCTTCTTCATCATCTTCCTCATCCATATCCTCTTCTTCATCTTCATCTTCGTCTTCCACATCCTCTTCAGCATCAGGCACGCTCAATCTCGCCTTCTTAGCATGACTGACCGGTAGCTGGTCTTCTTCTTGTTCTTCATCCACTTCGCCATCCGCATCCGCATCCTCTTCATCGGGCATCTGCGCCAAGTCATTCCTTTTCTCTTCCTTCTCTTGAGTGTGAGACGTGAATCCTGAATCTACGTCCATCGTTGCTGTTGTGGAAAATGCGGCGTGGATGGGTGAAAAGTGAAAAAGTGAAAAAGTGAAGGGGTCTGCTGCCGGTGCGCCGGTGCTCCTCCGGTCTCGGGGCCCGATTTCTTCTCTTCTGATTGGTCGTCTGACTGGCAAAGCGCCATGCTCTCCCGCTCTCTTTCTGGCCAACTCAGCTCTCTTCATCCCTCAAATCGCTTCTTTATTCTGTCCAGGAGATCCATAGTATCATCTAGGAATCCATTCTCAACTTCTGCGACCAACAGCGCTCAGATTGAGCTCGAAATCGATGGCAAGAAGGTCTCCATCGAACAGGGAAGCAGTCTCATTCAGGCGTGCGTATCCAGCTTCCTCCACTTCTTTCATCCTGATCACTTATCTGGGTTCTTTGGCTTGTTGTAGTTGCGAAAAGGCCGGAGCTACGGTTCGTATCTTATTCTATTCACCTTCTTTCCCAACTCATCTTTTGAAGTTTTCTTCTTAGATCCCAAGATTTTGTTACCATGAGAGACTCGCTGTGGCTGGAAACTGCAGGTATTTATGCTTTTGTGATGACTTTAACGGTCCAGCCACTTGTTGGGTCCCCTTGATTTGGGCTTACATGTCTATTGCTTTTCTGTGCATCCTAATAGAATGTGTCTGGTAGAAGTCGAAAAATCTCCTAAACCAATCGCTTCTTGTGCTATGCCAGCCATGTAAGTGTTCACCGATCAAGATCTCTCGATTTACGCTTGTCATCATCTCAAACCACTTTTGTTTGCTTGTTCCAATCTCTGATATAGGGCTGGAGCAAAAGTATTTACAAACACACCCTTAGTTCACAAAGCTCGAGAAGGCGTCATGGAGTTCCTTTTGGCTAACCATCCTTTGGACTGTCCAGTCTGTGATCAAGGTGGTGAATGTGATCTTCAAGATCAGTCAATGAGATATGGATCAGATCGGTCCAGATTCAAAGAATACACGGGTAAACGTGCTGTGGAAGATAAAGATTTGGGTCCTATTGTTAAAACGGTCATGACAAGATGTATCCAGTGTACACGTTGTGTTAGGTTTGCTAATGAAGTAGCTGGGGTGGATGAATTTGGCACGACTGGTCGAGGAAATGACATGCAAATCGGTACTTATGTCCAGCGCACCCTGAAGAGTGAATTGAGTGGGAACATTATAGATCTTTGTCCTGTCGGGGCATTGACTTCTAAACCCTATGCTTTTACCAGCAGACCTTGGGAGCTCAAGAAAACTGAATCCATCGATGTCCTCGACGCTTTGGGTTCCAACATTAGAATCGATTCACGGGGTTTACAAGTCATGAGAATTCAACCCCGTGTGAATGATGATGTGAATGAAGAATGGATTAGCGATAAAACTAGGTATGCTTATGATGGTCTCAAAATTCAAAGATTAACTGCTCCTCTGGTCAAGCGAAACGGTCGATTGGAAACCGCTACATGGGCAGAAGCGTTAGCAGCTGTCGCTGAAGGACTTGAAGCTTCAGGCGCAAAAGGCAATGAGATTAAAGCAGTGGCAGGAGCTTTAGCTGATACTGAATCTATGGTTGCTTTGAAAGATTTGGTTAACAAGCTAGGCTCTGATCATACTACTCTTGAATCTCGAACTCCAAGTCAGATGCCTGCTCATGGGGTTGACTTTAGAAGCAATTATTTATTCAATTCAACTATCAGTGGAGCCGATGAAGCAGACTTTCTTTTACTCATTGGAACTAACCCACGTCACGAAGCCGCGGTTCTTAACAGTCGATTCAGAAGATCTTACTTGAATAAAGGCCTTCAAGTCGGTTTAATTGGTGAAGAATTCGATAGTATTTTCGAATATGATCATTTAGGAAACGATGTCAAAGCTGTAGAAGATTTTGTTTCGGGCAAAGGAAAATTTGCTCAAGAATTTAAAAAAGCAAAGAAACCGATGATCATTGTTGGTAGCGCAGTGAATGAACATGAGTCGGGTAAAAAGATTTTTAATGCGATTGCTAAATTTGTCGAAAAGAATCATGCCTTGTTGCTTACAAATGAATGGAATGGGTATAATGTTCTCCAACGGGTCAGTTGATGAGTTGATTAAATTTGCTGTTGACTTTGCTCCATGAAATCTATTTTTCTCTCTCTCTCTCTCTCTCTCTCTCTCTTTATCTCATATATATACTTAATCTCATGATTAATCAATCGCTCTTTTTTTTTTTCTTTCTTTTTTTTAATTATTAACAGACAGCTTCTAGTACCGCGGCTTATGATATTGGCTTCGTGCCTAGTTCTTCCTCATCAAGTAGTCAACCAAAATTCATATACTTATTAAACGCAGATGATTTTGACCCAACTTCAATACCACAAGATGCATTTGTTGTTTATCAAGGCCATCATGGAGATCTTGGGGCTCAAATAGCTGATGTTTGTTTACCTGGTTCAGCTTACACGGAAAAATCATCTAGTTGGGTTAATACCGAAGGAAGATCACAATTAGGTCGTGCAGCTGTATCATCTCCAGGCTCTGCTAGAGAAGATTGGAAAATTATTCGAGCGGTCTCTGAATCATTAGGTGTCAAATTAGAGTATGATGATATTATTGGTTTAAGAAATCGGATGTGGGATATTTGTCCAAGTTTAGTCAAGTATGATGAGGTAGAACGAATTGATACTGGTTTGGAAGGTATTCGTGCAATGATTGAGCAATCTACTATAGTCGGTAGTGGTAGTGGTAGTAGTCTGGGTCAAGATAAAGTTGGAATGGTAAAAGGTAAATTGGAAAATCCTATTAAGGATTTTTACTTGACAGATCCTATTTCTCGTGCATCTATGACAATGGCACAATGTTCGAAAGCGTTTACTAAAAATGATTGGGTTGGAGATGGTGAAGATGAGTCTCGATTGGCTTCTTTTGGGTAGAGGTTAGGGTAGTGGTAAGGGTTGGTGGTAAAGGATGAGATTTTGTGATTTAGTTTAAGGTAGTTGATGTTTGTTGGAGAAGTTTTTTGTTTTATTTTTTGTTTCAGGGATGGGGTGGGTGTATGTATTTGTGAAAAGCAATATAATCTATTTATTCATAATACACACACATATACACATATAGATAGATAAATAGATATCTGAAATGAAGATGTAATAGTTGATGAAGTTTTGAAACTATATATCTATATCTATAGATATCGTGAGAGAGTGTGTGGAGATGTGAAGGGAAAGTAGGATAGAGAGGGGTGTGAGTATGTGTATGTGTATGCAAGTGTGATTTGAGTGAAGGTGATGGGTCACAATGAGGTGTGGGTAAATAGTATGAATCTTTATGGGAGATGTTTTTAGATCTTTATCGTCGTTTGTTTCTGGAAAAACGTTTCAGTGGTATGTTTTAATATATACATAATATTTATTTTTTGATTAGGTGGTTTTATAAAAGGTTTATTGTAGTTTAAATATTATTATTGTCAGATAAGTTTTCTTTCATATGTGAGTAAGACCCGGTTGTGAGAGTTAGTTTTTAGTAAGAGTACGGAATTAGAGAGCTCAAGTAGATATTATCACTGAGCCATATACATACATTGAAACTTGTTGTTGGTATCAGGGATAGGAGTATGTATGTAATATTAGAGCTTGTTATCATTATCCGTTAAATTAACACTATTCTTTGTTCAGTTTTGCTAAAAAAGATGATGGGATTGAATTGAATTTAAATCAGGTATGTATGTATGTATGTACGAACATACTTGATTGATTGGATAATTGTGTATGTTCTTCTTGTGTTTACAACAAGTGAAACAATCGTTTCAAAGGAATTTCTTTCTCTCTCTGTGTTTGTGCTGGTGTGGGTGAGTGGGTTTTTTGTGGGTGAGATAATCAATTATGTAATCTTCTTTTTTTTTTATAAGGTTATCTTGGCACTATCGGTTGTTTTTTAACAAAAAGAAACGAAAAGAAAAGTGAAAAAAGAAAGGTGAAGTTGTGGGATTTTTTTTTGGAGGCTCTTGAAGTTTCTTGCTTTCGTCTGTTATTATACTTATATACTTATATAAATTTATTCTGTTCTATTCTGCTTACATCTATATATATATATTTTAATTATTCTAGCTGTTTATTTTTTTTTTTAAAATAAAAAATTAAAATAAAATAAAAAATCCAAACAAAAAAATATTTTTATCTATCGCTTTTACTTCTTGTCGTGATCGTGATCGTTGTGTTTTTTATTTTATTTTTTTATATTATTTATATATACAAATCCAACACTTGTCGTAATAATCACCCGTTGAACAATTTCTTCTTGTTATCTTTTTTTTTTTTTTTTTTTGGACTTTTGTTTTATTTTATATATTTTATAAATCCCATCCATCTTTCGATCTCTCTCCACATCATGTTGTGCGGTACTACTGCCACCATAACTAACACTACCACGACATCCACCACTGTCACAACGACGACGACGACGACGACCACTAAGCCTCTTGTTCCTTCGCCATCCAAGCACCACCATCACCAACAGCACTATCACCATCATCCAAGCCATTCTTCACTTACTCATCTTGATCTTGACGCCGTACAGTGGACTGACGATGAATGGTTCACTCCTCCCATCGATCATCTCATCACTCCTCCCACTCACTACTCTCCTCCCTCTCTTACTCGGAAAAGAAAACCTCTTACTCCATCTTCTACTAGTGCATTCAATTCTCATTCCCTTTCTCATCCTTATCTTACTCAAACTACCACACCGACAACTCATCTTAATTTTGCGATAGATAAATCAGAAGATCAATATGATTCTCCTTTAAATCTTCCTTCTCGGAGAAAATCTCCTCCTACTACTACAAAAACAACTACCATCACAACTACTACCACTCCTGATGTGGCTATGGATCATAGTAAAAGATGTAACTCGAAAACTCGTATCGATTCATTGTCAATTGAAGAACGATACGATTCTCCGTTTTGTTTAATTAAGAAGGGTTGTGAAGTTAAGTCTAGTAATAAAAACGTATGGAGTCATAGGAAAACTCATTTACATTATGATCATCGTTTGTTGCCCCCCCATTTTTATTTTTATTTTTATTTTATTTTTATTTTTTTTCTTTCTTGCTTCCATTTTCTTTTTCTTTTTCTTTTTCTTTTTCTTTTTCTTTTTCTTTTTCTTTTTCTTTTTCTTTTTCTTTTTCTTTTTCTTTTTCTTTTTCTTTTTCTTTTCCATTTTCTTTTTCCTTTTTATTTTATTTTTGTAATAAAAAAAGGGTTAAAAAATCAAAAACTTATATTAAAGAATCATACTAATACTTTCCCTCTTTTTCTTTTTTTTACCCAATATTTTTCTTATTTTTTGGGTTTGGTAAAAAAAAATTATTTGTTATTATTATTTATTTATTTCTTACAGTGAGCTGCCCAAGATGTTCGGAACAATCCTCCCGAGTCCGAGATTTCAGAAGACATTTCAGATGTGTACACAGAATGAGTGAAATAGAAATCGATGCAGCAATGATTGTATTAGAAGAAGAAGATAAACCTAGACAAGCTGAATTAACTAGGAAAGTTAGATTTTTAATTGAAAATGGAATGACGGTTGATCAATGTCCTGGATGGGAAGCTAGGAAAATGGGGAGTAGGACGTGTGGTCAACGTCGTCGTTCTTAAACATTTCGTGCACATATATATATATATGAATGTACTCATACCCCTCCATCTGGACTCACTTTTACACTCACTTATAAACACACTTACGGATGGACAAATAAAAAAAATAATTAGAATCAATATATCTACAATTACTTCTTGTTTAAGCTTATTGGATAGATTTTTTATTTTATCCTTATTTTTTTTCCATCTTTTATAGAAGGTAGGGGAGGATGAGAAAGAGAGAGAGAGAGAGAGAGAGAGAGAGAGAGAGAGAGAGAGAGAGAGAGAGAGAGAGAGAGAGAGAGAGAGAGAGAGAGAGAGAGAGAGAGAGAGAGAGAGAGAGAGAGAGAGAGAGAGAGAGAGAGAGAGAGAGAAGAAGAAGAAGAAGAAGAAGAAAAAAAAGAGGGGAATAATAGGTGTATTTGTTGTAATTCTTTCTTTCTTTTATTTTTTTATTTTTTATTACTTGATTACTTGTTTGTTTACTATCATGAAAAAAACCTAGAAAAAAAAGTTAGGAAGTGGGTATAGTATATATGGTTGAAAGGTATCTTCAATATCAGTCTACACACACACACACACATATATATATATATATGGATGTATAAGTGTGTATTATACCACATACTTATGTTATTCCATTAAACTACCTTATGTTAAATTATGTAATGTTGTGTTATTCTCATTTTTTTTAAAAGGGGTTGGATTAGATTAAATTAAATGAAATTGAATTGTTAGGCTGGTTGCTTCAAAAATATTAAAGTTTGAAGAAAACTAGTAAAGTAAAAAATAAAATAAAATCATCATCATCATCATGAAATACTTTATATAGATATATACATCAATATATCACTCTGGTCAAACGTGTGTCATGTTTGTGTTTTAGGTGAGAATGTCATGAAATGAAATATGACACACTGTGTGAGCCCATGTTATGCGCAAGCTACATGGCATGAAATCATGCGCCTGTCTTACAGTGTATACAATAACTTGAATCATATCCTTCCTTGAAAAAACTTATTTGTTTTGTTTTTGAATCCATAGCTCACAGGAAAGGTGGGGGGTATTGGCGGACAAGTGGTAGTTTTACATGATGGATTCTAACCAGAACCACCACGTTACACGCGTCAACGCGTCTCAAAACTTGCCTTCTGAACTGCCTCCCGACCTTGCGCCTTCCCTGGTCCAAGAATCCCCCCTCCAATAAGCCCAGCTCCCCTTCCTCTCCTTGCTGTTATCCCGTCCCCAAAAAGAGAAGATATGTGTCCCCTCCCCCGTCCCCAGGATCCCGCTCCAGAAGACACTCAATCGACTCCATGGAGGATTCCAGAAGGGCCCATCCTGAACTCCTCTTCACCGCTTCTCAACTATGTTCCCCACGTCCTCCCCTCCCTCCACCTATGGATATCTCTCCCCCCGCTTCCCCTCCTCCCCATCCCTCCGACTCCCTCAACGCCTCCATTCACAACCCCAACTCTCTCTTCTTTGACCCTGGCCTCACCTCAGACCCACCTTCCCTCAACCAGAATGCCCCAGCTGCCCACATCACGCGCCTTGTGGGCCCAGAGGAGGCCTCCAATCCCGTGGCACTCATGAAATGCCTCAACAACCTTATTGGTACCATCCATGATCCCCCCAGGAAAGGCACCAAGATCTCAGTTCACATGGCAACTATGTCAGACATCCGTACCCTGTCCAAAACTCTCATGCCTCTCATCCAGCAATCTGCCTTCCACATCCAAGCCCCTCCCCCTCCGTCTTCCCCCATGCCTCCCTCCTCCACTGCTCCCCCCTCTCTCACATCCATTGAAAAGAAAATTGATGACATTCTTTCCCAACTCAAGGCCCCTCCCCGCCGCCTCAGGCCTCCCCAAAATTCCTCAACCCCCCTAACTCTGAGCCCCCCACCATCACAATAAAGCAATCCAACCCCTCCTCTCCATTCCTCAAAAACCTTACCAATGGTCAACTGCTCACCTTCCTCAACAACCGATTATCAGCCCGAAAAATCTCTCTCCCCTCATCATCCTCACCCATCTGGATCCGGGGTGCCATTTATCACCAATCCAATGATGTCAAGCTAATCCTCACTTCTGAGCAAGACCACCTCTCCCTGTCAAACTCATGGCACTTGTGGACCCCAGAAGGCATGATCTTCAAGCCTCCTACCTTCCCGGTGGTTGCTCATGGTATCCTAACTTTGTTTGACCCTGACAACCAAAGCTGCCTTGATGAGCTGATAGAGGAAAATCCGGAATCCCTTAAGTCTCTCTACTGTGTGTCCTGGCTTAAACGTGCTGAGGGTAGAGCTGGGAAAAAACACTCCTCAGCAATTCTTCATTTTCTAAATAAAGATGATGCTGAACTTCTCTCCTCCCCTAGCCCCTCCTTCCCCTTCATCTGTGATGGCCAAGTCAGACACACAGAAGCAATTAACAGGGACCGTAGCACCTGCTTCCAATGCTAGGGAAAAGGTCACTTGTCCATTCACTGCTCACTTCCCCCCAGATATTCAAATTGTGCCGGCCACCACAATTCCAAAACATGTGACCAACCCTCTCTCCCCTCACCTGTGTGCTTTAGATGTGTCAACTCACTTCCCCACCACCACATTCTAAAGAAGGGATCTACTTCACTATTGGACCTTCTCCAAGATCCTTCCTCAATGCACATCTTCCACCTACCCCACCACAGCTGCTGCCCTCAAAAAGCCACCCAATAATGAACCCCACACACTTACCTAAGTCTCCTCCTTTTTATCTGTCTATATTCCAGCTGAATTGCCACCGTTCCCAGATTTGCTTCCACTCCCTCATCAGCAACCCGTCCACCTGTAAATATGACATCCTAGCTGTTCAAGAGCCATTTCTAGCTCCAGACCGCTTCTCCCCTTCTTTGGCACAGGGATGGAACCTGCTCCTGCATCTTCACTCCCCCCTCTTTCCTCCTCTCTCCCCCATACGTGCATGCATATACATTAATAAAAGACTCCCCATCCACCTCTTCACCTCCCTCCCCAGCACTTCCACAGAAATTTTCCTTCTACTGGTCAAAGTCAACTCTCCCCCCTTCCTAATAGCCAATGTATACAATCCTCCCTCCACCTTCTCCTCCTCCCCCCTCATACTGCCCCTCCTCAACCCATTCAAATACCTCCCCTGCATTCTCTTGGCTGATACTAACCTCCATCATGACATGTGGGCTGACCCCCATCATCACTCCTCAAACCACCCAGAAGCCACTCTCCTAATTGATTCCATGCTTGCACTTGACATGTGCCTTGCTTCCCAACCTGGGATCCCCACCTTTTGCAACTCTAGGAACTTCAAATCTGTGATTGACCTAGTGTTTTCAAATTCCAGGGCTCTAGAGAACATCATTAAATGCACAACAGACCCTGAAGGTTATCTCTCATATCTATCTGACCACCGATCTATCTCTACCACCCTCATCCTCCCCTCCCCTCTCCCCGCCAAGAGTCCATTTAGAAACTGGAACACTATAGATGAGTCCTCTCTCCACCCCATCCTCTCCTCCCTCCCTCCTCCCCTTCCCAAATTAATGAGGCTGCAGAACTCCTAAACTCCACTTTAAATAAACTAATTGATGACAATATTCCGCTGCAGCAGCCCAGCTCTAAGTGCCACACCTGGTGGGATCAAAGCATCTTGGACCCTCTCAAGCAAACTTGTTATCAGGACCAGCATTGTCCAAAATTCTCTCAAGCCCCCCACCTAGTAGCTGAAGCCCTGCAAGCCTGAAAAGTTTTCTGTGCCAAAATCAATTACCTCCAAAAAAAACACTGGCACCTGAGACTCTCGTCCCTGACCCCTGCTACCCTCTTTCAATCAGCTAAGTCCTCACCTTCCCCCTCTTCTCCACATACTAACCCTCCCCTCCTGGCCCACCCATCGTGGATAACCAGGAGGAATCTTCTAAACTATTTGAAGGTACCTTGGTAGCCTCAGTTCCATGCAACCTGAGTGATTTCAGGCCCCCCTCTACCCCTTCCCTCCCCCCCGCCACCTTCCTTCACCTACCCTGAACTCATTTCAGCCCTTCTAAACACCAAAAAGAAGTGGGCCCCAGGGCCAGATGGTATCACTAATGCCCTCTTGCTCCTCCACCCTCAGAAAACCGCATCTCTTCTTCTCCCCATCTACCAAGAATGCCTTAAACTAGGACATTATCCCAATGCCTGGAAAACGGCAAGAGCCATCATAATCCCAAAACCTAACCACTCTTACTACACAATTCCTAACTTATACCATCCCATTGCTCTTTTGAATACTATGGGAAAATTACTTGACTCCTTACTGACAAAAAGACTCCCTTTCATTTTAGAATCTAGTGGCTCTCTACCTGAGACGCATTATGGTGGAAGCCCTCTTAGGTCTACCTCAGAGGCCCTACTACATCTCACCACCTGGACCAAGGACCAGTGGCATTTAGGGAATGTTGTTGGCACTCTGTCCCTAGATGTGAAAGGAGCCTTCCCCACAGTCAACATCCCCAGACTCAAAGCAATTCTCTACTCTCTCCCCATTCCCCACAACCTTACTTCATTAATCATCAACTCTCTTACAGATAGACACACTAGTATTGTTTTCTCCTCCTACAAATCTCCCTCTTCCTTCCTACCTAAGATACTCCCACAAGGATCCTCTCTCTCTCCCATCCTTTACATCATATACAACTCAGGATTGTTCTCTCTCCACTCTCTCTCTAAATCCACTCTTGCTCTAGGATATATTGATGATGTTTTGTTTTTAGAAGCCCACAAAAGCGTGGATGAGGTCAGAGACAAGCTAGCCAAACTAGGCACTGAGTCACAAGCCTGGGGCCTAAAACACGCTGCGGTCTTTGACATTTCAAAAACAAAATGGATTCTTTTCACCCACAGAAAATCAATAGCCAAAAATCCCCCAATCCTACAATACAACAATATTGATCTCCCCCTCTCACCATCATTGAAATGGCTAGGAATTAACCTAGACCCCACTCTCTTTTTCCACAGCCATGGCTCAGACACCTCAGCATCCAGCCTTCAATCATTCTCACAAATTTTCAGGCTTGCATCATCAGGGTGGGGAATCCCTCTCCGACAATTCAAGACCATCATCTCCTCACTAGTTCACTCATGTACTAACTATACTGCTATAGTGTGGCACAACCCAAACAAAACCTCTCGTGCTACTTGCCTACTGCAAACCATGGACAACAAAGCCATGAGGAGAGCACTAGGTTGTTTCAGAACCACCCCAGTGAGCACCCTCCTACATGACTCTGCACCACCCACTTGTAAATCAAGTCTGGACCAGGTAGTCTATACTGCCTGGGTCCATCTCCTCTCCCTTCCAGCATCTAACCCTATGGCTATATTAGAAAGGAAAACTCTTTCCCTTCCCGTTCTCAAAAAACATCATCACCAACTCCACAACCTCACCTCCTCCCACATCTTCCCCTCCCACCTCCCCCTCTTAGACCTGGATATCAAGTGCCCATCCCCTTTGGCTTCATGGTCCCCTCTTATCTTCCACCCTATCATAAGGGCTTCCAAAAAAGATGCAATAAGAGAAGTCTCCCTTTCCCTTGAAGCTCCCATACCCCTGTCTTACTACATTTACACTGACGGCTCTAAATCCCTGGCAGGAACAATGGCAGCAGCCTTTGATCCTGGCCTTGCTCACCCCTCTGTGACTTGCCTAGGGGACGCTAATACCTACACAGTGTTTGAAGAATAAATGATAGGCATCCTCCTTGGCCTGGAATTATTCATCTCAAACCCTCTTGTGCCTTTCCTGAAATCTCTTACCATGATGGTTGACAACCAAGCAGTCATCCAGGCCCTCTCCTCCCCCTCACGCCCCACAGAAAATCTCACCACTATTATGGGTATCTACCATGCAGCCTCCATTCTACAACTGGCCAGCCCATCCATTAGCTTACACCTCCAGTGGTTCCCAGGCCACTCAGGCATCCCCGGTGTGGTACGCGCCTCGCAGGTAGCATAATTTTAGACCAATCAGCGCGCGTAGTCCAGGAAGAACAAAGGAAGTTAGCGCAGTAGGAAGTGCTAAAATATAATATGTATTTTCCTGTTTCAAAGAACAAAGGAAATGGAAGCGCAGAAAAGGATTAAGGGTCTGTGCGCTCGGATTTTGTAGCGAGATGTGCCACACAATGGGGAATTGTGTGTTATTGATTTAGGACCGTAAAGCACTAAACAATATGGATTTGGACTTTCCAATAATTATGTGTTACACATTAAAGAAAAGAGATATGACTTGAGGACAATTCAAGTGCATAGTATACTGTACCGCGGCTAGTCGGGTAACTTACTGAAACAGGTAATAAGGAAGGCTAACTAATTAAGCGAATTGTCAAAACTATGAATCTAGTATTAAAGAAAGGAGAGTGGGGACTTGATTGCAAAACTACCCAAGAGTCAAGGGGGCTAGGATCAACGTTAGAGTGGGTCAAAACTGAAAATAGCGCTGAAACAAAAAAAAAACAAAGGTAGAGTCAAAAAAATGCATATGTGGAGTATGAGTGAAACAAGTTAATACTAGCATTAGTAATCATAGGGTATATTTTAGGCGCCATAGTTGTTACAAGCGGTGTACGTAGTTACTAATAAATTAGCTATTGTTTTACTAATATGGCGCTAGAGCCAACGCTGAAGATCCACTAGCAAACTGTGTCTTGAGTACTGGAAAAATATAAAAGGGAGGACTATTCTATAGAGAAGGAGAGTAATATATATAGATAGAGAGAAGAGAAATATATATATAAGTAAAATAGAATAGCGAATTAAAGATATTTTCTGAGTCTTTTACCATTTGTGCGTCTGTGTGTGTATTTCATATAGTATAGTGAAAGAGCGCAACATAGAGAGAATATATAGATTTAGTAGGAGTAGCTATTATTAGAGTTATTTTATTGCTATAATAAGGCATATTCAAAGAGAGCGCTTCAAGAGGGAGTAGCTGTGGATATTAGCACTTATTAAGAATAGAAATATCCAGATAGTAATACTTTTTTTCCTGATCTCTAAGACTCATCTCTCATCTTTTAAACTTTCTAATCAACTATTAGTGTTACACATTATTGCGCTGTCTTTATAAATAAGAGTGGCAGACACTTCTTTTTAGAAATTGAAAAGGAGAACCAACCCATCTCGCATTGTGTCTACTGCTTAGTACTTTAGAACAGTCTACAATTGGTGTCCCAACAGTGGCATAATTGTAACCAGTATTTTTGATTAGATTGTTTGGTTTTTAGATTTTCGTCAAGAGGACGTAATCAAGCCGGCACTCGAGCGGAAGAGTGGAAGGGTCTACAACGAGTGGATCAATAAGCCATTATCAGAAGATAGCATAGGGCTGTATTGTGAATATAGTCAGGTTTAATTACCAAGTGTGTGCTTTTGTGATCTCTGTTTCGATTTTATATTTCGGGAATGGATCCTACTGCGACTACATCTAGGGGATTTCAGGAGAGGGTTAAATTGCCCAATTCTTCAACATTGTTGCCAAAGACAGTAACTACGATCATTAGGTGTAAAGATGAAAGCTTGCGTTTTGCGGGCATTAATACCAAGAAGTTTTTACACAGGTTTGAACAGGCAGCTGAAGTTCATGGAGAGACTGAATACAATATGGTACATCAAGTACTATTTTTTGTAACTAATGAGTGCAAAGATGATTTAGAGGATCTAAAAGGACATGAAGAGCGAGATTGGACAGCGCTAAAAGAACAGATGCTCAAGAGATGGCCAAAGGTTACCGAGGAAACTAGGTACACAATGAAGGACCTGGATATCTTGGTAAAAAGAGTTAAAGCTAAAGGGGGTGTTCAAGACCCTAAGGAATTTAAAAGTTTTAGGGAAGACTTTGACCGAATAGTGGAATATTTAGTTATTAATGAAGACTTTAGTGATTCTAATGTGTCTTTACCTTGGTTTTGTGAAGCGTTAGCGCCAGAAGTTGAAGACTGGGCAAAAAGGCGCTTGGATAACGAAGGAAAACTGGTTAAAAAAAGGGACGGAAATTATAAGTACCCTGGATTAGAAGAAGTAGAAATGTCGGTGGAAGCTGAAATGAAATTGCGTCAAGTTGAGCATTGCATAGCTAGGGTTGCTTTGGATAATGAGGAGATGAATGAAGATGCGTCTGGTGCACAATCGCCTCCTCAGATGTCGTCACCTAAAGATAAAGTTTTCGCTAAGGAGCCAGATTCAGTTATGGCAAGGATTGATGAGTTGGAGAAAAAGATAATTGAAGCGTCAAAGGGGAAAGAATTTTTTTTTGCGCAAGAGTTCTCCTCAACCTTGGCATTTTTCTGCTATGGTGTGCTATTATTGTAATAAAGAGGGGCATACTAGGATGAGGTGTAACACGCTTCAAAGGGATAAAGAGGAAAAGGTAGTTTATGAGGACGGGACTAAGCTTATGTTGGAAGACGGTACTAAGCTTGTTAAAGACAAGGATTGAGGGATGCGAGCCATGGTCATCGATCATATTAATAAAAAGTCTATGAAAGGCAGGTCAAACAAGGGTAAAGAGCACGAAATTAAAGAAAAAGGAAAGGATACGAAGTCAGTCAATTTTGCAGTTACTTGCGCAGTGCTGGATTTTAAAGTAAAAGAGGGAGCAGTTGCAGCGCCACTCACCACAGCGCGTTTGGAGATGTTTGCAGCAAAGCACAAGAAAATGGCCCCACCTACAGTTGCTAGGCCAAGAAGGGCTGGAGCTAGGTATGCGAATCCAGAGGAAATGGAGGAAGTAGGGTATACTACTAGAGAGAATACACCTGCGCCTATGGAGGATGTTGAAATGGAGGGTATGGAACCAGGTGGTTATGGCATGGATCACCAGGTAGAAGATCAAATGGCAATGTTGGAGGAATCAGAGGTAGTACAGCAAAGAGCAGTACCTGCTGAAGGAATGCCAGGAGCAAGGCACAATACACCAAAGAACCCACCTGGAAGAGCAAAAGCTGGTGCAAAGGCAACTCAACCTAAATGGAGAATGCAGCATCCGGTTCACTCTGATTTTCCTAAAGCAGCCAAGGATTTAGTTGTGCAATGTTTGAAGACTACAGTCTCTGTTCCATTGGGGATGCTGACAGCAGTAGCGCCGGATGTAGCGAATGGAATTGTGGATAAGTGTAGGAAGCAAAGGATTTCTAATTGCGCTGAGTTTGATGTTGAACAGCAGACATTTCAGCCGATTGTTGGAATACCTAGGGCTCCACATTATGCAGGACCCTTAGGGTATTTAACAGTTACTGTAAATGGTAAGCAAATTAAAGCGTTAGTAGATACAGGTTCACAAATCAACGTGGTGTCAGTGGATGATGCAGTGGAGTTAGGTCTTCCTGTTAAAGACGGTGAAGGCACTGTCGCAGGAATTGGTGGAGGTAGGTTACCTGTTATAGGTGTAGCAGAATATGTACGCACTAGAGTTGCGGGAGCAACAAGGGATATACATTTTTATGTTCCAATGGGTGTAGTAAAACCAGTTTTAGGCATGCAATTTTTAATGGAGTATTCTGCAACTATAGATTATTGTTTGAATAAGAATATTGGAATAAGGATTATGGGTGATGATGGTGTTCCAGTAACAGTGGTCTTAGTAGCGCCCAAGGATGGTGGCTGGGAAACTAAGTACTCTGGAGCTGCGCGGTTAGAAAAAAGAAAGAGAATTTTATGAGGAAGTCTCAGATGACGAGATAGGGCCACCATTAGGAAGGCACCAACATTTTCATTAGGGACTGGTATTTTAGGTGTTACTATCTCCCAGGATGAGAGGAACCCGGATAGTGACCAGTCAGTCCAACAAGAAGGGATACGTAAAGCGGTAATTCATAGGTGTCTTGGGAATACTACTGTAGAATGTATTATACCTAAGCTTTTTAATTTCTTTGATTACAGATATTGTAATAATTACATTAAAAAGAAAAGACAAAAACAGGATTTAGGTGCAACCCGTAGTTATATTAAAAAGAGTTTTATTTTAATTAATGAAGAAATCAGAAAGAGCTGTTTTGCATCAAAGTATAAACCAGTGAATGTAGTGATGCCTGATTTGAATCCTCCTTTGAAGAGGCCAGCGCTGTCTAGGAATCCTTATGATACCCCTTTAACAAAGTTTCCGCCTGATTTTGCGCCTACTGCTAAGATTACGATGGAAAGGCTTCAGATGGTTAATTTTGGACCAGAGGATTGGTTATTGCAGGAAGAAAAGAAGTTGTTGTTACACGTTATGGTTCTTAGGGAAGATGCTATTGCGTTTTCAGAAGAGGAAAGAGGGTTGTTAAAACACTCTTATAGTAAGCCTTATATTGTTCCAGTTATAACTCATGCGCCGTGGCAGAAGAAGGCTTTTCCAATACCAGCGGCCATAAGAGAAGAGTATACAGAATTAATTAGGGGAAGGTTAAAGTCTGGCTTGTATGAACAGTCTATGTCTAGTTATTCAAGTCCAGTGTTTTGCATTGTTAAACATAATGGTAAATTAAGGGTTGTTCATGATCATAGGGAAATGAACAAGGTTACAGTAAAGGATGCAGGGATGCCACCAACTCCAGAAGAGTTTGTGGATTCTTTTGCAGGAGGTGCATGTTATGGATTAGGTGATATTATGGGAGGATATGATGAGCGCAAATTGGATGAATCATCCAGACCCATGACAACATTTGAAACACCACTGGGGCGCTTCAGGTTGACAAGGTTACTGCAAGGCGCAACAAATTCTGTGGCGGTATACCAAGCACAGATGATGTGGATATTTCAGGATTAAATTCCAGAACATGTGGGAATTTTCATTGATGATGGCGGTATAAAAGGACCAGCCAGTGATTACAATGGGGAAGTGTTAGAAGAGAATCCGCGTATTAGAAAGTTTGTTTGGGAATATGCAATTACTCTGGAAAGAGTGCTATTTAGGATATAGGAGGCAGGATTAACAATTTCTGGGTCCAAATTTGCTTGTTGTGTTCCAGCGCTAGATATAGTGGGACATGTGGTATGCAAGGAAGGGAGAATTGTTGCTGAGAAACAGAGGAATAAGGTACTTACGTGGCCAAGACCAAGAAATACTATGGAAGTTAGAGGGTTTTTAGGCATCTGTACCTATGTAAGAATGTTTATTCCAGATTTTGCCTTGTTGTCTTCACCTTTACGGCGCTTAACGAGAAAAGATGTTGTATGGGATTGGACGGAGGAATGCAAGGAGTCATTTGAGTTATTGAAAAGGATTGTAGGGAAAGACATTCTTTTGAAGAGATTGGAGTATGGACCAGGAGCTGGGAAAATTACTTTAGCGGTAGATTCTAGTGTGTCCACGGTGGGCACAGTTTTGATGCAGGAGGATGAGGAAGGTAATGATAGACCTGTCCTTTATGAGTCTAAGACTTTTACCAAAGTGGAGTCCAGGTACTCTCAGTCCAAGTTGGAGTTTTGTGGAGTAGCAAAGATTCTTAAGAAGTTACAATGGATGCTTTGGGGGCAGCATTTTGAGCTGCAGGTTGATGCGCTATTGTTGGTACAAATTATTAGTAGCCCAAGTTTACCAGATGCGCCCATGACGAGGTGGGTAGCGCAGATTAATTTGTTTTCTTTTGATTTAGTCCATAAACCGGGATAATTGTTCACTATGCCGGATTCATTGTCAAGAAGACCACTGTGTGAAGAAGACTCGGAAGCGGAAGAATTGGAAGAAGATAAGAAATGGGTAAATGGGATAGATTATTGTTATGAAAGATTTAACAGTAATGTCCGCAATGACAATAAACTAGCAGGCAGTATTGTCCATGATGACAATAAACTAGTAATGCGGAAGGTCCGTAAAGACATAAAAATGGATATTGATGATGATGTTTGTAGCAAGGGTAGTCTGCAACTGGATTTAGGGGACGCTGAAGCTAATGTAGCAACAAGAAGTGCGCAAGGCAAAGTAGTGGAAGAGTCAGATGATGAAGATGATTCAAGGGGAAGTCAAGACAGTAGTACTCATCTCAAAGAAGGGGAGTATTCTGAAGACGACACATCTACTGATGAAGGAGTAGAGTTGTTAAGGTTATATTTGGAAGGTAGTAGTTGACCAGATTTTTGCAATAAAAAGGGTTGGCGCAACATTAAGAAGTGCGCTAAAGGTTATTTTATTAAAAAAGGGAAGTTATGGAAGAGTTGAGCTTTGTCCCCTCAGTTAGTTGTTCAAACTAGGGAAGTGAAGGAGAAGATACTCAGGGAGTTACATGAGAATTTAGGACGTAGAGGTAAAGATGAGACGTATGGCAGAGTTAGGGAAAGATTCTGGTGGCCCAATATGAAAAATGAAGTAAGAGATTGGGTTAAATCTTGTCCTGAATGTCAGCGCAGGAGTTACAGAAAGCCAAAAGAGAAAGGAAGAGCGACGGGGGAAGATACTGTTTTTGGTAGGGTCAGTTTAGATGCAGTTCATATAAAAGAAGGACGCTTTAAATACTTGGTAGTAGCCAGGGATGATCTATCAGGATGGATTGGAGCAGTGCCGTTGGTAAATCTCAAGGCGAGTAATGTAGCTGAATTTTTGAAGAAAGAATAGATTTACAGGTATGGGGTAATGAAGATGGTAACCGCAGATGGTGGCGCTGAATTTGCTGGAGAATTCCAAGAGGTAGTAAAAGGTATTGGCGCAAAGTTACGAGTTGCAACACCATATTATCCTGAAGCAGAGGGAATGTTAGAAAGAGGGCATCAAGTTATAAAAGATGCGCTAGTTAAACTATGTGGAAATAATGGGGCAAATTGGAAGAACTATTTGCCATTAGTTTTGTTTGTGGACAGTATTTCAGTTAAAAGCACAACAGGGTTTTCACTGTATGAACTGATGTTTGGTCAAAGGGCGGTATTACCTATTGATCTGGAGGCTGGGTCGTTTCTAGGATGTGACTGGGATCAAGTGCGCTCGACTGAATATTTAATTCTTGCGAGGGTAGCGCAGTTTGAAAGGAAAGATGAGTTTGTGGAGAAGGCGTATGAAATAATGATGCAGATCCGTGACAAGTCAGTTAAATATTGGGATGAGCCTTTAGCGCATAGGTTAAGGAAGCCATTGAATTCAGGAGATTTGGTTTTGGTTTATAATAGAAGTTTAGAAAGCCAATGGGGCAAGATATTTTCTGACAGATGGAACGGTCCATATAGGATAAGAAAGCAGATAACTGGAGGGTCTTATTTACTGGAGGAATTGGATGGTACTGAGTGGAAGCGACGTGTGGCTGAAGATCAGATCAAAAGATTCTACCCAAGGGGTGTTCCAGTGATACAAGATAACCTCCGGAATGAGGAAAAACTACCAGAATAATACCTCCGGGAAGAGGTTAAACTAACAAGTTATGTTAAGTTTTGTTTTTCTAAGAGGACTCACAGGAGAGTTTTGACACAGTTGTGATGGATAGAGGGCGCTAACTGGAAGTTAGGCAGACTATGGCTGAACAGGCAACTGGCACAAGCGCTTAGATGAGGGTGCAGAGGAAAATGAAATCTTATATTTTCATTGTTTGAGGGGACATGACAAAATAGGTAATTGGATTAAAGGAGATGTGTATCATTTAAATGCAAAAGACGCTGGGGATTTAGATAATGGGTTAACTAACCAGGAGTGGAATAGCGATTTATAGATGAGGCGCTTTACATTTAAATTCTTATTTTACATGGTATATTGCTGTATCACAGTAAAGGCGGTAAAGTTTTACAATATGAAGGTTTATTTATGATTTTTTTTTGGGTTTACAGTCTTTTAAAGAAAGTAGACGGAGCAAAGTTAGGCACTCTAAAAGTATGGAAGACAGGTGTAATAAAATAGCGCCATGTCTAAGAAGATTATGTGAAGGCATAGCATGAAAAATATACAAAGACTATGTACAGGGAGAATGGACAGAGGAGGCTCATAAGGAAAAGCGCTAGTGGGCTATTCAGTATCAGAGTGAAAGCTAATAGGATATCCTTTCGGGTCTTCAGGAATGACGAAGCGACGGGGATTGGCGGGGAATCCAAGAATAGTTGATGAGCTAATTTTGTTCATTAGCTGACCTATCATTTCTATATGGGTATAGTGAGCTTCATGTTTAGTGTCAGAAAAAGCTGGTGCATTAGAGTAGGATAGAGACATAGCCTCATATATAAGAGGAAGTCTGGAAAACATTCACATGGAATGGACGAAGGGTAAAGGAATAGGAACCCATCCCAGGGAGATGGATTCATTGAAGCCTGAAAAAGAGTCAGCGGGTAAAGGAAGCATAAGTATAATAAAGGATACTTACTTGCTAATAAGTTTTGTGGGCGCGCTGATGGTGAAGTAATGGTAACCGCGTCAGGAGTAGCTGCAGTGGAGCCTGAGCACATAGAAGCATTAGAGCTTGGAGTGGAAGAATGTGTAGCGCTAGGCTGAATAGATATTTCGGGCCTGGGAAAACTAGGAAGCGATGGAGATTCATAAGGAACATTATTATTAGTGGAAATAGTGGGACTAGTGGTTGTAGCTATGGGAGCGCTACTAGTAGAGCTAGGTGGAAAGCGGATATAACCAGCAGGTGGAGGAGTATTCTGGTTTAAAGAGATGTTGCAAGTTTTGCGGTATCTAAAGCAATTTTCACAGGCAGGTCTAAAGGAGGCATACCCCCGAGGTTTAGAAAATGTACAATGGAAGTTGCGGTGTTTACAAAACAAGCACGCTTGATCTTTTGGGATGGTACAATATTGAGTCATAATATTTGGATGAAAGAGATCTAGGTTATTAGAAGGGTTATTTATAAGATAACATGGCATTGTAGAGAAGTCACCAGTGCGCCATGTTTGACTTGAGCGCCGGATGGTTTCTAAGAAGATAGGGAAATTTTTTTTTTCATAATGAAGGACCCAAGGAAAGGCAAATCTGTCGCAGTCAAGGGAAAGTCATATATTGCAAAGATCTGAAGATTACAAGAAAGCGCATGCATCTTTGATGCAGGGGAAGTATTTTCTGCTATAGAAAGTAGCAACAATCTCAAGCATTTAGTAGAAGGGTGCTGCTTAGAAAAAGGATGATAATTTCTGAAGGCAACTCATCTCTCAGTTGTAGAATTTTCACAGGAAAATTAAGGGAAAATAAAATAATAATATTACAGTTTTTTTTTTTTTTTTTACAAGATAATATACAATTTACAGGTACTATATACAAGGAAGTTTTTTTTAGTATTCTGCGTCCTCAAAGATTGGAATGCAGAAATCCCAGTCATAAACAGCCTCTTGCATGTTTTGCTGCAAGGTGGTGACTAGCTGTTTTCTTTTGTCATACTTGGTGCGAGTATAGACCAGGACCGCCTCGAGAAATTTTTCGACGGCGACTATCATATTGTTCATACAACGCATAGTTGCATCGTATGGTGCGCAGGCAACGTGCTCTGCAAATTCCCAGTTTTGAGCCACAGCGGGCTCTTCATCATTGGTGACCGGAGTAGCTTCGACGGGCCATTCGTCCAAGATGATCGTATCAAAGACCGGCTGCATAATTGTCCAGTCAGGGGTGGGTGTACGAGGAGTACACTCCGGAATAGGAGTGGTATCCCAGACGGGATCTTCTTCCAAGGCTGGAAGGAATAGAGGAACGTTCGGTGGTGGAGGCGTTTCAGCATAAGGTGTGCCTGGCGCATTCTAAAAAAAAAAAAAAGAAAAAAAAAAAGAAAAAGAAAAAGTTAGGATTAAGAAGGAAGAAGTAGGAAAAGAAGACTTACGGTACTCTCCTCTGAAAAGCGAGATCTTGGGACAGAAGCAATGCTACTGGGTGTAGGTTCGCGGTAACCAACCTTGGTTTGTTTGTTACCAGGTGGGGTAACAGGAGCAGGCGCCGGGCGCTTGATGGTCATTTGACTCATCATGTTAGTAGTGGAGGCGTTAGGGTCCAGGCGTGCAACGGTGGGTGGCCCATTGTAACTACACTTCTTTTTGCGAGTCTTGCAGTAATCGCATGACTAAAACAAAAAAAAAGGGAAAGAAAAGAAAGGTTAGTAACAACAAGGAAGGAAAGTGAAGATGACTTACAGTGAAGAAATTATTTCCACGACGGGTTTTTGAGAAATGACAAGGAGTTCTTCCATTTTTGATTCAGCGGGTGCATCTTGTCCCACCCATCAGTGTAGTTACGGGCTTTGTTGGTGAAGCAGCAGGGGGCTGAGTGCGCACAAACTGTCAAATTACGTCCACAACGTTGGCGGTAGTTTCAGTGGTAGGATTGGTACTTCTAGTATTCATTATAAGAAAAAAAATGATGAAAAATAAAAAGAGAAGAAGACAGAAGATGGAGGAAGAAAACGCTGCAAGACGCAGGTATTTATGGGCTCCTGGGGACAGTTGCAAGTAGAGGGAGGATGTGGTACGCGCCTCGCAGGTAGCATAATTTTAGACCAATCAGCGCGCGTAGTCCAGGAAGAACAAAGGAATTTAGTGCAGTAGGAAGTGCTAAAATATAATATGTATTTGCGTGTTTCAAAGAACAAAGGAAATGGAAGTGCAGAAAAGGATTAAGGGTCTGTGCGCTCAGATTTTGTAGTGAGATGTGCTGCACAATGGGGAATTGTGTGTTATTGATTTAGGACCGTAAAGCACTAAACAATATGGATTTGGACTTTCCAATTATTATGTGTTACACATTAAAGAAAAGAGATATGACTTGAGGATGATTCAAGTGCATAGTATATGTACCGCGGCTAGTCAGGTAACTTACTGAAACAGGTAATAAGGAAGGCTAACTAGTTAAGCGAATTGTCAAAACTATGAATCTAGTATTAAAGAAAGTAGATTGGGGACTTGATTGCAAAACTACCCAAGAGTCAAGGCGGCTAGGATCAGCGTTAGAGTGGGTCAAAACTGAAAATAGCACTGAAACAAAAAAAAAACAAAGGTAGAGTCAAAAAAACGCATATGTGGAGTATGAGTGAAACAAGTTAATACTAGCATTAGTAATCATAGGGTATATTTTAGGCGCCATAGTTGTTACAAGTGGTGTACGTAGTTACTAATAAATTAGCTATTGTTTTACTAATATGGCGCTAGAGCCAGCGCTGAAGATCCACTAGCAAACTGTGTCTTGAGTTCTGGAAAAATATAAAAGGGAGGACTATTCGATAGAGAAGGAGAGTAATATATATAGATAGAGAGAAGAGAAATATATATATAAGTAAAATAGAATAGCGAATTAAAGATATTTTCTGAGTCTTTTACCATTTGTGCGTCTGTGTGTGTATTTCATATAGTATAGTGAAAGAGCGCAACATAGAGAGAATATATAGATTTAGTAGGAGTAGCTATTATTAGAGTTATTTTATTGCTATAATAAGGCATATTCAAAGAGAGCACTTCAAGAGGAAGTAGCTGTGGATATTAGCACTTATTAAGAATAGAAATATCCAGATAGTAATACTTTTTTTCCTGATCTCTAAGACTCATCTCTCATCTTTTAAACTTTCTAATCAAATATTAGTGTTACAAATTATTGCGCTGTCTTTAAAAATAAGAGTGGCAGGCGCTTCTTTTTAGAAATTGAAAAGGAGAACCAACCCATCTTGCATTGTGTCTACTTCTTAGTACTTTATAACAGTCTACACCAGTAATGAAACAGATGAAAGTCTAGCAAATGGATCTCATGAATTCTCAGAGAATGCACAATCCCTCACCTCTTTCCTCTTTCCTCTGTCCTCCACCTTCAGCCTCTTTTCTCAAAACCTTTCTTAAATCTTACTACCGCTCCCAACTGCTCAAATGCCCTGGCCCCAATGCCCTCAGAAAGTTAAGAGGCCGATATTCTCCTCTCCTTATGTTCCAACAACTCTCAAAACTCCCAAGGGCACATGCCACAGCATTTGCACAATGCCGTTCAAGCCACTCCCCCCTCAAAGACTACTTATTCAGCTTCAGAATTATAGACTCCCCCTTGTGCACTCTGTGTAACAGGAAGGCTAGAGACACTCTTGAACACGTACTCCTCGTCTGCCCTGCCCATGTAGTTACCAGAGCCCAACTCATCCTAGAAGCAAAAAAACATAAAGTTGCCTTTCATACCTCAGCTCTCCTTTCCCCCTCCCCTATTATATTAAACTTAGTAGCTTTTCTTGTAAATACTAAAAGATTCCCAAATAATCTGCCTCTCTCCACTTAGCTTTTCTCTCCTAATAGTCCTCCTCTCTTATTGCACAGTTTCTCATCCCATCTGTTAGCCTTCCCCAAATTTTGTACATCACTAGTAGCATTTTCCTTCATGCCCCTTTGTTGGGTGAGATTGTAAGAAATTTTTTTTTAAAAAAAAAGTGGTAGTTTTAGATGAATTATAATTGTGATTACCAATTTTATCTATTTCGATATTATTCTAAATTTATATAAATTGTGAGACTGTGGCGTAGTTGAGACCTAAAACCCGCCCCTTTGACAAGCTGCTGAGTTATGGTAAGAATATAATTTAAGAAAATAAAAGAAAAAAGGAGTAAATATATTAAGAATTGTGATATGGCATCTCAAAAGTTGGTAAGAAATTAGAGTAGCAGCAAAAAATATTATTTGTAAAATATTTATTTCACTCCCAAATGAAAAAATTCTCTCTCCTGACATTGTTTGTTTAACACTTTTTTCATGATATCGGCTCTTTGTTTGTTTGATGGTACCCACTCAATATTTGCCCTTTTGCTATGCAGTTGTTCATTGATAAAGTAGAACTAACGGTCACTGTTTCATGTTCTTTTGTTAGAAGCTTTGTCTGTCGAGACTTTGATTGAGGCTTGATTATCACATTGTAGTAGAAAAGGTTTGTTATACATGATAAGGTCATTGAGAATGTTTGTAATCCACAGTCCCATTCTGGTGGCCGCGCCTAAGGCCATGTACTCTGCATGACATGTTGAAGTTGCCACTGATGGCATTCTTTTTGATGACCAGTAAATGAGTGCATTGTGAAGAAAAATTACCATATGCCTGTTGACCTGGAGTATTCCCTGCCCCAGTTGGCATCTGAATATACTGTGAGATGTGGGTCTGAGCCTATATTTGAATAGAGATTCAGCTTCTTTTTTGAAGTATATTGAACACAGCCTAGTAGATGGTTTAGCGCCCTCCAGTTTTTGCTGTTGGGATTTTTTGTGTGTCTTGCTAGCTGGTTGATGGTGTAGCTGATATCTGTTCAAGAAGCTGTAGCTACATAGCTCAGCAAACCTACAATGGAGAGGAAGTCTTTTGGGTTTAGAGGTATGTGCTCTTTTGGAAAAGTTGATAGATCAAGGTTTTTCAGAAGTGTTTGATGATGAGGAAACTTGATTGGATAGTGTTTTGTTAGTATTTTGTTTAGTAATTCTGGTTGGCTGAGTCCAAAACCTTGTTTGTTTCTCTCTATTTTGACTCCTACAATACCATCAAGACCATGTTTCCATTTGATAGTGAGTGTTTGACTCAGGTCACTTTCTAGTTCTTTTAGGGTGTCAGTATTGTTAGCTGTTACTAATCCATCATCAACATTTACCCAGATGAATGCATGAGAGGTATTGTTTTTTAAAAAATATACACTGTTGTTGAAGCATAACATGGTATATCCTATGCTCATAAGTTGTTTACTGAAGTGTTGCCACCAGCATCTTGCTGCTTGACAAGTACCATATAGTGCTTTCTTTAGTCTGTAGTATTTTCCATTGTTCATTTCAAAACCAAGAGGATCTTTAACCCAAACTTCTTCTTCTATTGGGCTGTGTAAATAAGTGGCTGTAACATCAAATGCATGTATCAGCCAGTTGTTTAATGCTGAAATTGTAAGTATGAGTCATTGAGCTGTAAATGATGCAGTTGGTGCAAATGTTGAAGAGTAGTCTATGCCTTTTATTTGTTTGAAACCTTTTGCCACATATCTTGCTTTCAGTTTTGGTTTACCAGTGAGATTGTCTTTCTTTTCCGCAAAAACCCATTTGGCATCAAGTATTCTTACGCCCTTAGGTGGTGTTTCTCTTTTCCATACTTCCATGTCAGTTATGTTTTTTATTTCATTTTTGCAGGCTTCTAGCCAGGCTGCGCTCTTACTTGAGCTTGATGCTTCCTTATAGGACTTTGGTATGTCAGAAACAAAATATTAACAGTTTTACAGTATATCTGATGAAAGGCATTCTTGATCCTTTATCATTTCTTTGTCTTCAAAATTTCCTAGTTGCTTGAGCATTTGTGCATTTTTATTTGAATCAGCCTTGTTTAGGAGAAAGTCTATTGTCATTTATTTTGGTTCTTGTGATGGAATATTTTTGAAATCAGCCCATGCCAAAGCTATTATCTTCTTTTCTAGTGGTTCCCAAAATAACCAACCTTTTATACCTATGGGATAACCAATCATAAAACATTTCTTTGCTCTTACATCCAGCTTGCGTCTCTTCTCCTCTGGAATATGTACATATGCTGTTTCACCAAAAAATTTTATTATATCTAATTGTGGTTTTATATTAAACATAGCTTTGTATGGGGTTTTGTTGATTGTAACTTTGTTTGGAATTCTGTTCAAAATGTATGAAACCCATTTGAAGGCAAAACTCCAGAATGAATTTGGTAGTTGGCTGGAAAAAAGTACAATGCAGCTAGTTTTTGTTATTGTTCTGTTATAGCATTCAAAATTTCCATTTTGTTGGTGATAATAAGGTAATGATTTTTCATGAACAATACCCTTTTTAGAAAATTGATTTTATAATACTTTGTTAACAAACTCACCTCCACTGTCTGATCTGAATATTTTTACTGAAGTGCCTTTTTGATTTTCAAGTTGTGTCAGAAAATTTATAATTCTGTCGGTGGCTTCTGATTTGTGTTGTAATATGTGACACTTTCTATATGAAGTTGCAAGATCTCTAATGTTCAAAGCGTAAAGGCTGTTGTCTATTGAAGTCTCTTCAATGGGACCTATGATGTCTGTGCTGATTATTTCCAACTTTCTTGGGTCTTGGCCAGTGGAATCTAAAAAGGATGTCATTTTACTTTTGCACATCTGAAATGTGTCACAGATTATGTTTCCAGGTGGAAGTTTATCCGGTAAGCCTAAAGCCATATTTTTGCTTATCATTTTTCTTATTTGATGTAAGCTTGCATGCCCTAAGAGGCAGTGCCAGGTAAACAAAATATCCTCATTAGTTGTTCATTTTCTTGGTTCAGGGTATACTGTTGGAAGGTCAAGGCTATAAAAGCTTGGCTCATGGCACAAATTTAAGGGGTTAATATCATTATTATTTATTAAGGTTTTTGTTTCTATGAATTGAAAGGACATGGATTATTATGTACAAGATTAGTAATTGGGGGGGGAGTTCCCATAAAGATCTGTTGATAACATTAGTTGCTGTTAGAATCAGTTCATCACTAAGGCTGATGAGGAAATCATTAGCAGAGGTAGTTGTTAGTTTTGCACCTGATTTGATTAAAGATGCTGGAGAAATCAATGTACCACTTGTGTCCTTGCAGAAGAAAACTGGGCTAATATTGATAGTTTGACCATTCATTCAAGTTAATCCAATGGTCCCCTTCCCTGTAATAAAAGGGTTTGTTCCATTAGTTGCTACTTTCATCAGCATAGGTCTTTTGAAGTCAAAAAAATCCACTAACTTGTTCATGTTGCCAGAGAGATGTATTGTGGTCCCTGTGTCAAATAGGGGATTTGACAGGTAGTCTTTAGAGATGTCTAGGTGCTGAAAGGTGACTGCTGTTGATTCTGCTGAGTCATCTGTTAGCTCAACTTCCTTTTCTCTGGCTGGGGGAGGTATATTGGTAGATCGCTGTGGTGGTCTTTGTGGGTAGATGGGGTAATAAGAGTCCATTGGTTGTCTTTGCTGATAGTTATTGTTTTGTTTTTGTCATATGTTTCCAAGGTTTTGTAATTGGGGAATGAACAATGGTTGCATGGGGATAAAAGAGGGTTGAATAATCATGGGATATATCAGTTGTGTGCTGGATGGTCCTGTTGATATGTTATTTCAATTGCACAAGCCATAATTAGCCGTTCTAGGACAGTTTATTTGAATGTGATATGGAGAGTTGCAGTTCCAGCAGGTGGGAGGCCTTGCTGGTCTTAACGCTGATAAAATTGGTTCATGGGTGGCTGGTAAAGGGAGACTGGTGGGTGTATCTGGGTTATTAAATGGTGATTCAGTCATTGAATTTTTTGCTGATACTGTGATAGTGGCATTTCACTTTAGGTTTTCATTATGATTTTTTAGGCGGTCCCATGTTGCACTCAGGGTTTGTTGTATAGTCACAGATGAAGGATTGACACCAGTTAATTTTACAATCATTTCCACATAACTAAGCATCTCAGAACTAAGATTAGGGTCATCATTGAAGGCACATTGGATGATTGTGGCGAGCCTTTTGTCATTGAAGGTGAGATTTTGAGCTTTTAAACTGGCATAGCAATCTTTTAAATGTAAGACTGTGGAAACCAGTGTAGAGAGCTCTAAAGTACTAAGCAGTAGACACAATGTGAGATGGGTTGGTTCTTCTTTTCAATTTCTAAAAAAAAGCATCTGCCAATTTTATTTTAAAGACAGCGCAATAATGTATAATACTAGTATCTGACTAGATATTTTATGAGTTGAGAGATGAGTAAAAAAATAAGGAAAAACAAATATTACTATCTGGATATTTCTATTCTTAATAAGTGCTAATATCCACAACTACTCCCTCTTGAAGCTCTCTCTTTGAATATGCCCTATTATAGCAATAAAATAACTCTAATAATAGTTTATCCTACCAAATCTATATATTCCCTCTGTGTTGCGCTTTTTCACTAAACTTAATGAAATACACACACAGACACACAAACTTATTATCAGAGTAATCACCAAAATAGACAAAATTGCTATATATCACAATATATTTCAAAAGTATATAATATGAAGCTCTAATGTTTGTTATCAAATTACTGATCTGAATAATAATTTCTCTACCTAACAACTCTCTCTACTACTCCTATTAGATAGCCTTTCCTTCTCATATTTTTCAACACTCCAGACACAGTTACCTAGTGGATCTCCAGTGCTGTTTCTAGCACCACATTAGTAAAACACTAACTAATTCATTAGTAAACTAAATACACCACTTGTAACAGCTAAAGCGCCTAAACATACCCTATGCTTACTAAAACTATTATTTACTTGTTTCACTCATGTTCCACATGCGCACTTATGACTGTACCTTTTCATTGTTTCAGCACTACTTCCTGCATTGTCACCTTTCAGCGCTGATCTTTGTCTCTTCAACTCTTGGGTGGTTTTTGTGATTGAGTCCCCATCCTCCTCGCTTCATTACTAAGTCCATAGTTCTAACAATTCACTTAACTAGTTAGCCTCTGCAACTTACATTACCTGTTTCAGTAAGTTACCACACTAGCTTCAGTGCAGTATACTATGTACTTGAGACCTTCCTTGAGCCATAATTCCTTCCTTAACACATAACACACAATTATTGGAAAATCCAAATCCATAATTTTCAGCGCTTGCACTCCTAAGTTTATAATTCCTTTGTGCGGCACATTCTGCTGAAAAGTCTGAGCTCACAGACCCTAAATCCTCTTCCATGCTTCTCTTTTCCTTTGTTCTTTTAAAACCATAATAAAATATTTATAATAGCACTATCTTCTGTGTTATGATTCCCCTTTTTCTTCCTGGGATACATAAGCTGATTGGTCCAAAATATTAGTTACCTGCAATGCACGTACCACATCCTCCCTCTACTTGCAACTGTAACCAGGAGCCCATAAATATCCCACGCCTCGCAGCATATTTTTCCTCCATCTTCCATCTTCTTCTATATCATCATCTTCCTCTTCTTCTACTTTTTATACCTTTTTATAATATTTTAACTTTTAAATAATGAATACAAGAAATACCACAATTAATACTGAAAATACCACCAACCTCATGGACGCCATTCAACAATTTGTGCAAACGCAACCCCCTGCTGCTCCTCCCATGACACTAATTACTAGGCTGATGGGTAGGACAAGATGCACCTGCTGCATCAAAAATGGCATACCCACCTGCCACTTTTCAAAAGCCTGTGTGGCAACACTTATTTTAACATGAGTATTCCTTTTCTTTTATCCTATCATTACTAACTTCCATTTATTTCATACTTTTAGTTGTGTGATTTTAGCAAAAGTCTCAAGAAGAAGTGTAGCTACGATGGACCACCCACTGTTGCACGTCTAAACCCAGACACCTCCACCTCAGATATGATGAGTCAGATGACCATCAAATGTCCTGCGCCCACACAAACTACTCCTCCAATCAACAAACGTGCCAGGATTGATTTCCAAGCACCTACTCCCAGTAGTGTTGCTTCTGTTCCTAGATTTCTCTTTTCAGAAGAGAGTATTCATACTGTAAGTTCCTTTCTCACTTTCTTCATCTCCTGACCTAAAACTAATACTTTTCTTTTCTTTCTTAGGATGCGCCAGCCACTCCTTATGCTGAGACACCTCCTCCGCCAAAAAATTCACTTTTCCTACCTGGTCTGGAAAAAGATCCTGCCTGGGATGCCGCTGCTTCTCCAGAGTTCATGCCTCAACCTGCAACTCCCGACTGGACTGCTATGCAACCAACCGATCATTCCGTTGTCCTGGATGACTGGCCCACCAATTCCTCTTTTCTTGACAATGAAGAAGATCCCGCCATGGGTCAAAACTGGGAATTTGCTGAGCATATTGCCTGCCCACCATCCAATGAAACCATGCGTCAAATAAAAAATATGTTCACTGCTGTCAAGGAATTTCTCAAAGCAGTCAGGGTCTATACTCATGCCAAGTATAACCAACATACTCAGCTCATTACCACCTTTCAACAAAAAATGCAAGAAGCTGTTAATGACTGGGCTTTCTGTGTCCCAATCTTCAACAACACAGAATACTAAAAAAAAACATTTCTTTTTAATATTATTTATCATGAACATAGCCTGTAAAAGTAATAATTTTTTTTTCATATTCCCATTTTAATTCCTTGTGTGAGCCCTACATGATGAGTTGCCCCCCAAAAAAATCCTCCTTCTTCCAAACTTGCCAGCGCACCCTTTTTACTAAGTGCCTCTGAAAGATGAAACGACAAAAAAACAAAACAAAACAAACTCAAGATCAGCGCTACTCCCTATAGCAGCAAATACATCCTCTGCATCATATATGCATGAGTTCCCTTGAAATATTCAGATCTTTGCAATATGACTTTCCCATGACTGCGACAGATTCCACTTTTGCCTTGGGTTCCTTTTCTATGACAAGAATCCTTCACATGTCCTTAGAGAAAATTCAGTGCTCAAGTCAGATATTGCGCAACTGACAACTTTTCTATTTTGCCATTCTTAGCTTATAAATAGCCCATCTAATAATCAACATTTCCATCATCTTAGTATCATGACTCAATACCACACCGTTCCCAGAGATCAAGCATGCTCTTTCTGCAAACATTGCAATTTCCATTGCACCTTTTCTAGACCTCGGGGGTATGCCTCCTTTAGACCTGCCTGTGATAATTGTTTCAGATATCATAAGACTTGTAACACCTCCCTAAATCAAAATAGTTCTCAGCCTACTGGCTAAATTTGTTTCCCTCCAAGTTCCACTAGTAGTGCTCCTATAATAACCACTACTAGTCCTACCAGCATTAATTCTTCTCCCATTACTGATGTCCCTTACAAATCATCATCACTTCCTGCTTTTTTCAAGCGCAAAATATCAATTCAGCCTAGTGCCGCACCTTCCTCTGCCCCAATCTCCAATGCTTCTATGCATTCAGGCACCTCTACAGCTGCTCTGGACGTGGTTACTGTCTCCTCACTATTGGCGCTCCCCCATAACTTGTTAGAAAGTAAGTTCCTTTCACTATACTTATGCCTTCATTACCTACTTACTCCTGATCTAACTTGTAGGCTTCAGCAAATCCATCTCCCTGGGATGGGTTCCTATTCCACTACCTTTCATACATTCTATGAGAATTTTTACCAGACTTTGACTTATATATGACACTATGTCTCTATCCTATAATCATGCACCAGTCTTTTCTGACGCTGATCTTGAAGCTTGTTATACTCATATTGAAATGATAGGTCAGCTAATGAATGTGATCAGTTCTTTGACTATTCTTCGATTCCCCACCAATCCTTGTTGCTTTGTCATTCCTGAAGAATGGAAAGGATATCCTAATATCTTTAACAACAAAACTGAATAACCCACTAGCACTTTCCCTATAAGCCTTCTTTTTCCAATATCTTTGTACATAGTCCCCATTTCTGCTATGCATTTAAATAAACATCCTAGACACGGCACTATTCTTTTACACCTGTCTTCAATATTAGTTGTCTTTTAAATTTTGGAGTGCCTAACTTTTCTCCCTCTAATTTCTTTAAAAGACTATAGGCCCTGTAAAAAAATCATAGAATAAACTTTTAACATTAAAATTTTACCGCCTTCACTGTGATACAAAAATACATGATGTAAATAAGTTATTGAACTGTAGCACACCCCATCTATAAATCATTATTCCACTCCTGGTTGATTAACCCATTGGCTAAAGTCCCAGTGTATTTTGTGTTTACATGGTACACATCTCCTTCAATCCATTTACCTATTTCATCATGTCTCCTCGAACAATGAAAATATAAGATTCCATTTTTCTCTATTCCCTCATCTGAGCACTTATGCCAGTTGCCTGTTCAGCCATAGTCCTTCTAACTTTCAATTAGCGCCCTCTACCTGTCAAAACTGTGTCAAAGCCTCCTGTGAGTCCTCTTAGAAAAATAAATCTTAAACATAACTTGTTATTTTAGCCTCATCCCGGAGGAAACAATAATAAACCATATAGAAAGCATTGATAGTTTAACCTCTTCCTGGAAGTAATTCTGGTAGTTTCCCCTCATTCCAGAGGTTATCCTGTACTACTGGAGCACCCCTTGGGTAGAATCTTTTGATCTGATCTGCAGCTACATGCTGCTTCCATTCAGAACCATCCAATTCCTCCAGTACATAAGACCCTCCAGTTATTTTCTTCCTTATCTTATAAGGACCATTCCATCTGTCAGAAAACATTTCACCCCATTGGCTTTCTAGACTTCTATTATAGACCAAAACCAGATCTCCTGGTCTCAATGGCTTCCTCAATCTATGCACTAAACACTCATCCCAATATTTAACTCATTTGTTCCAGATCTGCATCATTCTATCATATGTCTTCTCCATGAACTCATCCTTCCTTTCAAGTTGCGCCACCCTTGCTAAAATTAAATCTTCAGTCAAGCACATTTGATCCCAATCACATCCTAGAAAGGATCCAGCCTCTAGATTAATAGGTAGTACCGCCCTTTGACCAAATATAAGCTCATACGGTGAAAACCCAGTTTTCCTTTTAACTGAAATCCTATCTACAAACAAAACTAATGGCAAATAGTTCTTCCACTTCGCACAATTATTTCCACATAATTTAACCAGCGCATCCTTTATAACTTGATTCCCTCTTTCTACCATTCATTCTGCTTCAGGATAATATGGTGTTGCAACTTGTAGCTTAGTGCCTATATCTTTGACTACATCTTGGAATTATCCAGAAAATTCAGCACCTCAATCTATGGTTACCATTTTCATTACCCCATACCAATAAATCCATTCTCTCTTTAAGAATTCAGATACATTACTTTCCTTAAGGTTTATCAATGGCACCACTTTGACCCATCCTGATAGATAATCCCTGGCTACTACCAAGTATTTAAAGTGACCTTCTTTTATATGAACTGCGTCTAAGCTGATCCTATCAAAAACAGTATCTTCTCCCGTTGCTCTACCTTTCTCTTTTGGCTTTCTGTAACTTCTGCGATGACATTCTGGACAAGATTTAACCCAATCTCTTACCTCGTTCTTCATATTGGGCCACCAGAATCTTTCCCTGACTCTGCAATACGTCTTATCTTGAACTCTATGAAATAAATTCCCATGCGACTCCCTGAGTATTTTCTCCTTCCTTTCCCTAGTTTAAATCACTAACTGAGGAAACAAAGACTGATTCCTCCATAACTTTCCATCTTTAATGAAATAGCTTTTAGCACACTTATCAATATTGTGCCAAACCTGTTCCTCAAAAAAATATGGTCAACTACTATCTTCCAGATATAACCTTAGCAATTCTTCTTCCTCATCAGCAGGTGCATCATCTTCAGAATACTCTCCATTCTCTGAATGAGTATTACTATCTTGACTTTTCCTTGAGTCGTCTTTGTCATATGACTCTTCTACTGTCTCCTCTAGCGCACTCCTTGTCGCTACATTAGTGTCAGCCTAAATATCCTTAGGACTGAGTATTTCTTATGCTTAAAATAAGATAACCTTAACTAGATTAAGCTTATATCTTAAAAATAAGGTTAAAATAATAATATATATTATTTTATTATATATATATATAATTATTATTCTATTATATAATTTATAATAGTTTAAATAGCTTATCCATGGCCTAATAATACTTATTAAGGTGTTAATGGAGTCATAATATACTTATCTTAAGTGATATGAAGTAATTATTGACATAAATAAGCTTATATGTATACATAAATCTCATATTCAGTGAAATATGCAGTATATTATGTATATTTAGGTATATAAGTGGGTTTTAGCCCCTTAATAGCCTATAACCTTTGTTTTTCTGCTTATTTTAGGTCATATGGACGAAATCAGTGGACTCACAACGCCTACAGAAGCATAGACACCTATATCAGGCGCATACACCCAGTTTGGACAACTAAAATTACTTCCTTGGATGGTTATTCATGGATTTATGGGTTGGAAAGATGTTTTTGGGTTAATGAGGATGCTTGGGGATGTTATTGGGGGCTTGGACATTTTATTTGTTTCCTTTATATGCTTTTAGTTTCATTAAATCTCTTTTTGATCATTTATTTTACCTGTTTCTTTATGGTATCCGCTTTTATCTGGGATTTCTATTTATGGTATGACTCTGTGTTATTATTAATAGTGATGGAGGGTCCTTACTGGAGGTCTGGGTGTTGAAACTGCTTGAAGTGGACGCCATGGGGAGGTGATGGGCCCTCGCAGTGCTGTAATTGCCGGGGATAGCAGTGACATCATCTGGATTGAAGGTCTGTGCACTCCAGTGGATTTGGGTATAAGTAAGGAGGGATTTTGACGGTTTATTATCATCATTCAATTACTACAATTCAACCAACCACTACATTACAATTATTAACATTCAGAAATATATTATAAAGCCCTTATAAATTGATATTATCTTTATAAAAGCTATAACTATATTTTATTCTTCTATTTTCCACCACTAGCACACATTTAAATCCAAGTATTTTGAGTTTTATTTGAGTATAACTATTCTATTAGTCTTCCCCTGAGGTTTAATCACTAAATCATTTATTAATAAGTAGTAGGACCATAAAATAACACTATTATATCATACTTATATACTAGACTATACTGACAATTGGGGGTCTTTCCTTATATTTTACTTATTATTTAGTATAAGCCTTGGGACGTGATTTTTACCTTAGTACAACTCAAAATTAACCAAATATTTGGGTCTGCTGCATATTAGTGGGTCATCATAACTCATTGATTGCGGAAAAGAACCCTTATAATAATTGTACTAATTTTTTATCATAAAAATTAGATATTTACAGTAGTAACTGTACCCAATATAAACCCAATTTCACTTGGTATTTGGACACCAATATAACACCCAATTAAATTGGTATTTAGCTAAAGCTTGGTAAGCTAATTATTCACCCTTATAGAGGTCTAGTTAAACTTATTATTATATTTTTAACAGATTTTTTCGAATTTTTCTCATATTTTATTTAAATAAATAAAGATATAAATTCAGGGTAAGCTCCATTGCTTTTTTATTAGTAATATAATTGCTAATATTATTTGTCTACTAATTCCACAGAGTTTTTCCTTTTGTAGACGTAAAATATTGTTATTCTGAACAATATGAGTGCTCCCCAGGATAGTGTAAGTGAACAGCCTGCTTATAATACCAGGTCTAAAGCTAATAAAAACTTTTCAGGACATCACCATGGAGGGACAACAGTACCCCCAGCCAGAAAGCATGAGTATAGAGGAAAAGGACGCCCTCTTAAAAAAGATAACTATCAAAAAGACGTCTCCTCCTCTTCAGGATCAACTGTCCCACCTGGCCAAACAGGTTCTGAAGCTAGAGGAATCAAAATCTCTCATGTTCAAAGAGGTAGAGCAGTTGCAAAACAATTGCAAGGTAGGATTTCAGCAGATGAATCAGGCAATGGCAGAATTAAAGGGAGGCCAGCCCAGTCAATAAAATCAGCAACCCCCTACCCAAGGAGGGTCCACTCACTCCCAGGAGAAAATCCTGGTAGACAAATGGAAATGGGACTGGTTTCACCAACAGTGGACAAGCCACAGTTGCAACAGGGATCCACCCCCTCATCTGACTTCCTCAGCTCACCCTTACAAGGGAAAAAAGCGCCAAAAATCAGGACTGGCAACCATCCCTTGGTAAGTAACTTACCCTCTCAGATTAGACATAATACTGATAATTACAATATAGGTAATTCTATTGATGTTAAATCTGTACAAAAAATAGAGGAGGATTTAAGAAATTTAGGTTTTAGAGTAGATACACCTGACTTGTCTTTTGTCCATAATAACAGTACTATATACAATGATAATACAGTTAATCCTCAGTTGCAACCACCTACTAGTGAGATGAGAAGTTCACAGGAGAGTGAGAGAATTGAAAAGGAGGACATGGAATATTTTAACAATAATCCAACTGTCCATAGAATTGTTTCAGCATTGTGGAATAGAATGACTGATTGTGAGGAACAGACAGTTAAACTCACTAGTGATACAATTTCATCCTTAACATTGAACATTTCTCAATTAGCAACACGTAATAAAGAATTAGAGAAAGAACATTTGTCTCTAACTCTTAAATATGATTCATTGAGTAATAAATATAATGACCTTTCAAACAAATTTTGTGAGTTAGAAAAATTATATGAAACACACTTATTAAAGACTGAATCAAGAACAAAGTTATCTTTTGCACAGACAAATCAAAGTGTCTCTGAGTTGCTACAAAGATTAACTAAAGTTGAGATTGAAACTGCCAATCTACTAATGAACCAGGATAATCATAAGTATAATCAATATAATAATAATCCTTTCATTGGCAAAAGTGAATCTCATTCCTTCCCTATACCACCACAATTGAAACCATCTGGTGGTAGTGTCAAATCTGAAAATGTAAGTCACAAATCCGTGCAGGAAGAAATACAAGACCATTTATCAAAAGTGAATGAGTTGTTGAATTTACCTAAGATTAGTGAGATAAAATCCAATCAGAAGAACTGGACTAAAATAGATCAGTACCCAACTTATGATGGGGAAGCCAGCTCTGATTGGCAACATTTTATTCAAAGAATTGACAACTTGAAATTCTCATATAAGTTACCAGATGAAGAGATAACATCAAAATTAATTTCTTTATTTAAGGATGTTGCTTTATTATGGTTTGAAGCTGTCTTAAGTGAGGGTAGAGACTACTCTTGGGCTGAATGGAAACAACTTATTGAAAAACAATTTGGAGGTTCTAAATTCAGGCTTACTCAGCAGAGACTGTATGAGAAGACTAGGTATAATCCGTTGAATGGTGACAAACCTATGGTATTTTTAATGAATTTAAACAAAATATTAAAAGCCATTGAGCCTCATATGGATTTTAACTTATGGAAAGATAAGATAATATACAAATTACCTATATCTGTCAGAGACATTGTTGTAGCTAGAACATTAAATGTTACTGAATATTCTGACTTTATTAATATTTGCAATGAAATATTATTAAACCATAAGTATGAATCAAGGTATTCCACTTATAAACAAAATGTTGAACCTGTAAAAACTCAGAATTCAAAAACACTTCAGGAGAAGCAGAAAAAACCTACTGCACCTGTAGTACCTAAAAAGTATGAAACAAATACTTGTTATAAGTGTAACAAACCTTGGGTCAAAGGTCACAAATGTGAGAAAAACATAAATATTGTTGAAAATCAACGTGAATCTGAGACTGAAACTGAAAAAAGTAAAGAATCAAGTGATTATGACAGCAATATCTCATATAGTGATGAAAATGAAGTCTGTATGTTGGAAGATGATTTGTCCATCTTTGAAAATCCAATATTAAATATGGACTCAAATGGATCTTTAATGAATTTTTAGGATGCTGAAATCGTTAAGGATATACAAGCTGATAACTTTAGAATGACACCTATCACGGTTCCAGCTATCATTTCTGGTGAAAATGTTAATATAGTATTGGACACAGGAGCTGCTGGTTCAGTTGTTTCCACTAATACATTACAGAAAATTGATAGTGAATATAAGTTTAAGCTTGAACCACTTCAGAATAAAAATTGGAGAGGTTTTGGATCAGTACTACACCCCATTGGTAAATACAAAGCTGCTGTTTTCTTTAAACACCAACATGGTTATGTAAGGGTAACTTGTGACTTTGTAGTAATGGATAATACAAATTGTAGTAACTGTTTTATCATTGGAAATGATATTCTGACTAAATTTGGTGTAAAATTAGACCCTGCTAATAACAATTTTACAATTGGCATGAATGGTAAAAGGAAATTTAAAATAAATTCTTTTAACACAGTCTTACACATTGAGTCAGTAACAAATTCCCCGTCTAAAGGAAGAGAATCCAATGAGATGGAACTTCTGGAAACAGAAATTTCAAAAGCATCATTTGGCACTCAGATAAGTGAAACTGAGAAAGATAATATTTTGGAATTAATTAAAGCTTTTCCAATGGCTTTTGCACATGGTACAAATGAACTTGGCCTTGTAAAAGATCATGAAATGAAAATTAGTTTAACCTGTGATATGGATAATATTCCTGCTAGTCTTAAAAAGAAACCATACCCTGCTTCACCAATGAAGAGGAAAGACATAGAGGATAATATTAAGATGTTATTAAAAATGAACATTCTTGAGAAGGTTGAAACTACACCAAAATATTGTGTAATATCACCAGTGCTGATTTCTTATGAACAAGATAAAGCAAGACTGTGCGGTGATTATAGAGCATTAAATACATTTACAGTAGATGATATTTATCCCTTGCCAAGGATTGCCTCTATACATGCTACCCTTAAAGGTGCTAAATATATAAGTTGCCTAGATGGAAATAAAGGGTACCATCAAATTCCTGTTGAAAAGAATTCACAGAACTTTTTGTTGATAACAACACACATGGGAATTTATAAGTATGTCAGAATGCCATTTGGACCAAAGAATTCTCCATCAGTATTTCAAAAGTTAATGGATATAACATTCCATAATGAAATGATTGAGGGATGGTTAATGGTATACATTGATGACATCATAGTGTTCTCTAAAACTTTTGATGAACACTTAATCCATTTAAAGAAGGTATTTCAGAAAATGGATGAAATAAAAATGACCCTTGCATTGAAAAAATGTAAATTTGGGTTTGAATCTTTAAAAGTGCTTGGTCATATTGTATCTGGCTTACAAATATGTGTAGACCAAAATAAAGTGGCTGCAATAAAGAATATTGGCATTCCTCAAAATGTGAAGGATGTACAATCTTTTCTTGGAATGTGTGGTTATTATAGACAATATATAAAAAACTACCAATCAATTGCTGCACCACTGACCACACTGATAAAGAAATCAGAAGCTTTCATTTGGAATAATGAAAGACAACAAGCTTTTAATAAGTTAAAAGAATGTTTAATGACAGCTCCTATCTTGGGATTACCAGATTTCCAATTACCTTTTGTATTATATACAGATGCAAGTTTTATTGGACTGGGTGCTGCTTTGCATCAAAAACAACTTATTGAAGGTAAAATGTCAGAAGTAGTAATCTGCTATATTTCACGTACTCTGAGAAGTGGTGAATTGAAATATGGTGCTACTCAACTTGAATGTTTGGCAGTAGTATGGGCTCTTGAAAAGCTACATTATTACCTGGAAGACCAAAAATTTGAGTTAATAACTGACTGTAGTGCAGTTAAGTCACTCTTAAACATGAAAACTCCTAATAGACACATGTTTAGATGGCAATTAGCTGTACAAGAATACAGAGGACGGATGACTATTACACATAGAGCAGGAACCTTGCACTCTAATGTAGATCTGTTATCTAGAGTACCTCTGCCTAATAATGATGATAATCCTGCTTATGTTCCTGAGTCAGAGATTATTAACATTTATGGCATTTATATTGTAGATCTTGAGGATGAATTTATGCAATCAATTCTTGATAAGTATAATTCAGATCCTGAATTAAGTAAATTAACTACAATATTAAATGATCCATCTAATGCTTCAATGAATGTTTTAATAAAAACATTACCAATTAAGTATAAAGAGGCATTAGAAAAAGGAAAATTTTCCATTGAGGATGGTTTTATATATTACAGGAAAAAATTAAGTAATGTGATTGTAATTCCCCCTTCAATGAAGGAGTTAATGTTAAGTATATGTCATGATGATATATTAGCAGGTCATTTTGACTACCATAAAACATTAACCAGAGTAAAAAACACAGCTTGGTGGATTAACATGTCTGAGGATGTTCAGAAATATGTTGAAACATGTGATTCTTGTCAAAAATCTAAAAGATTAACAGGAAAAAGAGCTGGTTTATTAAAACAAATTGAGCAACCAAAAGCTCCATGGGAAATCATTAACATGGACTTTGTAACAGGTTTGCCAATAGCAGGGCATAAGAGTTATAACTCCTGCTGGGTAATTGTAGATAGATTTACAAAGATGTGTAAATTTATTCCTACCCACAAAGAGGTTTCTGCAAAGGACTTAGCTTTTTTATGGTGGACACAAATCTTAAATACAGCAGGTTTCCCCAAAGCAATAGTTTCTGACAGAGATCCTAAATTTACTTCTGAGTTCTGGACGTCACTTATGGATGTTTCAGGGTGTCAATTAAAACTTTCTACAGCACACCATCCACAAACTGATGGGCTAGCAGAAAGAATGATACAAACCTTAGAAGATATGATAAGAAGATACTGTGCTTTTGGTCTTAATTTTAAAGACAATGACAAATTCACGCATGATTGGGTAACCCTTATCCCAGGTTTAGAATTTGCATATAATAGTACAGTACATTCTGTCACTGGCAAAAAGCCATTTGAGTTATGGTTGGGTTATGTACCTAATACCCCTGCTAAAACTCTTAATAAGTTACCTAGATTGGATATTCATCCAGGTTCTAAATCTTTTCTTCAGATGCAGGAACTATGCAGAAAACATGCTCAAGAATGTATAAATAAGGCTTTTGAGTATGAAAAGAAAAGATGGGATAAAGCCCATAAAGAACAAATGTTCAAAGAGGGTGATGAAGTCCTTATTTCAACGCTACATTTCAATTTAAATGGTAATGTTAAATTGAAGGATCCATTCATTGGACCATTTGTAGTTAAAAAGATGGTTGGTAATAATGCTGTTGAGGTTATTCTATATGCACCTTATGATAGAAAACATCCAGTATTTCCTATTTCTCTTATAAAACCATACCATTCTAATGATACTGCTCTCTTTCCAAGAAGATCAGGAAGGCATAAACAGCAACCTGAAGAAATAGTGGAAAAAGCAGAAATTGAAAAGATACTTAAAAAGAGACACCTTACTAAAGAAAAGGGAGTTGAGTATCTATTAAGATTTAAAAATAAATCAAGTGAATATGACCAGTGGATTCCAGAAAATGAAATCTCTGATCTTAAAAATCTCTTGAAAAAATTTAAATCTAAATAATACTGTTCATTCAGTATATGTATTATAAAAAAAATTTTTTATTTTATTATTTCATTCCTTAAGATTAATTAAAATGTCTTAACATTTTTTTTTATTGTTTTTTTTTGGGGTGAGGGAGTGTCAGCCTAAATATCCTTAGGAATGAGTATTTCTTATGCTTAAAATAAGATAACCTTAACTAGATTAAGCTTATATCTTAAAAATAAAGTTAAAATAATAATATATATTATTTTATTATATATATATATAATTATTATTCTATTATATAATTTATAATAGTTTAAATAGCTTATCCATGGCCTAATAATACTTATTAAGGTGTTAATGGAGTCATGATATACTTATCTTAAGTGATATGAAGTAATTATTGACATACATAAGCTTATATGTATACATAAATCTCATATTCAGTGAAATATGCAGTATATTATGTATATTTAGGTATATAAGTGGGTTTTAGCCCCTTAATAGCCTATAACCTTTGTTTTTCTGCTTATTTTAGGTCATATGGACGAAATCAGTGGACTCACAACGCCTACAGAAGCATAGACACCTATATCAGGCGCATACACCCAGTTTGGGCAACTAAAATTACTTCCTTGGATGGTTATTCACGGATTTATGGGTTGGAAAGATGTTTTTGGGTTAATGAGGATGCTTGGGGATGTTATTGGGGGCTTGGACATTTTATTTGTTTCCTTTATATGCTTTTAGTTTCATTAAATCTCTTTTTGATCATTTATTTTACCTGTTTCTTTATGGTATCTGCTTTTATCTGGGATTTCTATTTATGGTATGACTCTGTGTTATTATTAATAGTGATGGAGGGTCCTTACTGGAGGTCTGGGTGTTGAAACTGCTTGAAGTGGACGCCATGGGGAGGTGATGGGCCCTCACAGTGCTGTAATTGCCGGGGATAGCAGTGACATCATCTGGATTGAAGGTCTGTGCACTCCAGTGGATTTGGGTATAAGTAAGGAGGGATTTTGACGGTTTATTATCATCATTCAATTACTACAATTCAACCAACCACTACATTACAATTATTAACATTCAGAAATATATTATAAAGCCCTTATAAATTGATATTATCTTTATAAAAGCTATAACTATATTTTATTCTTCTATTTTCCACCACTAGCACGCATTTAAATCCAAGTATTTTGAGTTTTATTTGAGTATAACTATTCTATTAGTCTTCCCCTGAGGTTTAATCACTAAATCATTTATTAATAAGTAGTAGGACCATAAAATAACACTATTATATCATACTTATATACTAGACTATACTGACAATTAGCTTCAGTGTTCTCTAAATCCAGTTTCAGACTACCTTTGCTACAAACATCCTTTGTGTCATAATTACTTAGTTTATTGTCTTCGCAGACTCCCTGTAACATCAATAGTTTATTGTCTTTGCCAAAGCCTCTATCAAATCCTTCATAACAATAATCTATCCTGCTTACCCATCTTTTATATTCTTCGAACTCCTTGGCTTCTGAGTCTTCATCACACAATGGCCTTCTGGATAACAAATCTGGCATCATGAAAGACTTCCCCAACTTATGCACTAATTCAAAAGAAAACAAATTAATCTGCCCCACCCACCTATTCATGGGCGCATCTGGTAAACTCGGGCTAATAATCATTTGCAACAACAATAGTGCATCAACCTGAAACTCAAAATGTTGCCCCCAAAGCATCCACTGTAGCTTATTAAGAATTTTCTCTACTCCGCATAACTCCAGCTTACACTGAGAGTACCTAGACTCCACTTTAGTAAAAGTCATAGATTTGTAAAGGAAAGGTCTATCATTACCTTCCTCATCCTCCTGCATCAAAACTGCGCCTACTGCAGACACACTAGAATCCACCGCTAGAGTTATTTTCCCAGCACCTGGTCCATATTCCAATCTTTTAAAAATGATATCTTTTCCTAAAATCCTTTTTAATAACTAAAATGACTCTTTGCATTCCTCCGTCCAATCCCATACAACATCTTTCCTTGTTAAGCACCTTAAAGGTGAAGACAGCAAAGCAAAATCTCGAATAAAAATTCTTACATATGTACAGATGCCTAGAAACCCTCTAACTTCCATAGTATTTCTTGGTCTTGGCCATGTAAGCACCTTATTCTTCTGCTTTTCAGCAATTATCCTCCCTTCCTTGAATACCGCATGTCCCACTATATCTAGCGCTGGAACACAACAAGCAAACTTGGAACCAGAGACCGTTAATCCTGCTTCCTCTATCCTAAATAGCACTCTCTCCAAGGTAATCACATATTTCCAAAAAAACCTTCTAATATACGGATTCTCCTCTTACACTTCCCCATCATCATCACTGGCTGGTCCTTTTATACTGCCATCATCAATGAAAATTCCCACATTATCTGGAATTTCATCCTGCAGTATCCACATCATCTGCGCTTGTTATACTGCCACAGAATTTTCTGTGCCATGCAGTAAACTTGTCAACCTGAAATGTCCCAGTGGCGTTTCAAACATAGTCATGGGCCTGGATGATTCATTGAATTCATGCTCATAATATCCTCCCATTATATCACCTAATCCATAACATGCACACCCCACAAAAGAATCTGCAAACTCTTCTGGCATTGGTGGCATTTCTGCGTCTTTTACTAGAACCTTGTTCATCTCCCTAAGATCATGAACAACCCTCAGTTTACCACAGTGCTTAACAACACAAAAAACTGGACTTGAATAACTAGACATAGACTGTTCATAAAAGCCAGACCTTAAACTTTCCCTAATTAATTCTGTATACTCTTCTCTTATAGCTGCTGGTATTGGAAAAGCCTTCTTCTGCCAGGGTGCATGAGGTATAACTGGAACAATATAAGGTATACCATAAGAGTGTTTCAAAAAACCTCTTTTCTCTTCAGAAAACGCAATAGACTTCTCCCTAAGAGCCATAAAATGTAACAACAACTTCTTTTCTTCCTGAGATAACCAATCCTCTGGTCCAAAATTAACCATCTGAAGTCTTTCCATTTTGATTCTACTTGTAGGCGTAAATTTAGGCGGAAACTTTGTTAAAGTAGTATCATAAGGATTTCTAGACAGCACCAGCCTCTGCAATGGAGGATTCAAATCCGGAATTGGTACATTTACTGGTTTAAACTTGACAGCTACTGATTTATACTTTGATGCAAAACAGTGCTTGCTGCTTCCTTCATTACTTAAAATCAAACCCTTTCTAATATAACTATGGTTTGTACCTAAATTCTGTTTTTGCATTTTATTTTTAATATAAGTATAACAAAATCCATAATCAAAGAAGTCAAAAAGCCTAGGTATAATACATTCTACAGTAGTATTACCAAGATACCTATGAAGTACCACTTTACATATCCCCTCTTGTTGGACTGACTGGTCACTATCTGGGTTCCTCTCATCCTGGGAGATAGTAACACCTAAAATTCCAGCCCCTAATGAAAATTTTGGCGCCTTCCTGGAGGTATCCCCATTTCATACTCTTAGACTTCCTCATAAATCTCTCTTTCTTTCTCCAATCTCCCAGCTCCAGAGTACTTAGTTTCCCAGCCACCATCCTTAGGCACTACTAAGAATGCTGTTACTGGAATACCATAATCACCCATAATCCTTATTCCAATAGTCTTATTCAAACAATAATCAATAGTTGCAGAATAATCCATTAAAAATGGTGTTCCTAAAACTGGTTTAACTACACCCATTGGAACATAAAAATGAATATCTCTTGTTGCTCCCGCAACTCTAGTGCGTATATACTCTGCTACACCTATACCCAGAAACCTACCTCCACCAATTCCTGCAACAGTGCCATCACCATCTTTTACAGGAGGACCTAGCTCCACAGCATCATCTTCTGAAACCGCATTGATTTGTGAACCTGTATCCACTAATGCTCTAATCTGCTTACCATTTACAGTGATTGTCGAATATCCTAAGGGACCTGCATAATGTGGCGCCCTAGGCAATCCAACGACTGGCTGGAATGACTGCCCTCCTACATCAAATTCAGCCCAATTAGAAGTCCTTTTCTTCCTGAACTTATCCACAATTCTGTTTGCTAAATCTTGCACTACTGCTGTCAGCATCCCTAATGGAACTGAAACTGTAGTTTTTAAACACTGCGCAACTAAATCCTCAGCTGCCTTAGGAAAATCAGAGTGAACTGGGCGCTGCATTTTTCATTTAGGTTGTGTTGCCTTTCCACCAGCTTTCACTCTTCCAGGTGTGTTTATTGGAGTATTATGCATTTCTCCTGGCATTCCTTCAGCAGGTACCTCCCTTTGCTGTACTACCTCTGGCTCCTCCATTGTCACAGGTTGTTCTTCTCCCTGATTATCCACACCATACCCACCAGGTTCCATACCTTCCATTTCAACATCTTCCACAGGTGCAGGTGTTTTTTCTCTATTAGTATACCCTACTTCCTCCATATCCTCTGGATTTTCATACCTAGCACCAGCTCTTCTTGGCCTACTAATTGTTGGTGGGGCCATTTTCTTGTGCTTTGCTGCAAACATCTCCAGACGCGCTGCAGTAAGTGGCGCTGAAACCACTCCTTCTTTAACTTTAAAATACAACATGTGCAAGTAACTGCAAAATTAACTGATTTTGAATCCTTGCCTTTCTCTTTAGCTTCAGGCTTTTTGCCCTTGCTCAACTTGCCCTCCATAGACTTCTTATTAATATAATCAATGACCATGGCTTACATCCCTCAATCCTTGTCTTTCACAAGGTTAGTCCCATTTTCGAACATGAGCGTAGTTCCATCTTCATAAACTACCCTCTCTTCTTTATCCTTTTGAAGCACATTATGCCTCATCCTAGTATTCCCTTCTTTATTAAAATAGTAACATACCATAGTAGCAGAGCACAATGGTTGGGAAGAACTCTTGGGCCTAAACACCTCCTTTGCTTTTGCTGCTTCAATTATTTTCTTCTCCAATTTGTCAATCCTAGCCATAAAAGAATCTGGCTGCTCTTTAGTTAAAACTTTAGCTTTAGGGGACAACACCTGAGGAGAAATCAAACATCAGATGCATCCTTATCCATTTCCTCATTATCCAAAGCTACTCTAACTGTGCGGCACTCAACTCAACGCAAATTCATTTCCGCTTCCACTGCTGTCTCTAATTCCTCTAATCCAGGGTACTTATAATTACTGCCCCTCTTCTTGACTAATTTCCCTTTGTTATCCAAGTGCCTCTTTGCCCAGTCTTCCAATTCTGGTGCTAAAACTTCACAAAACCAAGGTAAAGATGTGTTATTATCACTAAAATATTCATTACTGACCAAATACTTGACCATTGGATCAAACTCTTCCCTGAAACTTTTAAGTTCTTTAGGGTCTCAAACACCCCCTCCAGCTTTGGCCTTCTTAACCAAGACATCTAGATCCTTAATTGTGCACCTAGTTTCCTCAGTAATCTTTGGCCATCTCTTAAGCATCTGTTCCTTTAGCGCTGACTAATCATGCTCTTTGTGACCCTTTATATCTTCCAGATTATCCTTGCACTCATTTGATACAAAGAACAATAATTGGCACACCATATCATATTTGGTTTCTCCACAAAATTCAGCTGCTTGTTCAAACCTACATAAGAACTTTTTGGTATTAATGCCAGCAAAACGCAAGCTTTAATCTTTACACCTAATAATTGTAGTTACCCTCTGCAGCAACGACGCAGTTGTATTGGGCAATTTAACCCTCTCCTGACATCCCCTAGATGTAGTTGCAATATGTTCCATCTTTGAAATAAAAAGAATTGAAAAAGAATCCACAAAAATAAACACACACTTGATAATTTAAGCTGACTATATCCACAATACATTCCTACACTATCCTCTGATAACAGCTATCGATCCACTTGTTGTAGACCCTATTACTCTTCCACTGAAGCGCCGGCTAGATTACACCCTCTTGACAAAACCCTGAAAACCAAAAAATCCAATCAAAACACTAGTTACAATTATGCCACTGTTAGGACACCAATTGTAGAGAGCTCTAAAGTACTAAGCATTAGACACAATGCAAGATAGATTGGTTCTTCTTTTCAATTTCTAAAAAAAAGCTTCTGCCACTCTTATTTTAAAGACAGCAAAATAATGTGTAATACTAGTATCTGACTAGATAGTTTATGAGTTGAGAGATGAGTTAAAAAAATAAGGAAGAAAAATATTACTATATGGATATTTCTATTCTTAAAAAGCCCTAATATCCACAGCTACTCCCTCTTGAAGTGCTCTCTTTGAATATTCCATATTATAGCAATAAAATAACTCTAATAATAGTTTATCCTACCAAATCTATATATTCCCTCTGTGTCGCGCTTTTTCACTAAAATATATGAAATACACACACAGATGCACAAACTTGTTATCAGAGTAATCAGCAAAATAGACAAAATCACTAAATATCACAATATATTTCAAAAGTATATAATATGAAGCTCTAATGTTTGTTATCAAATTACTGATATGAATAATAATTTCTCTACCTAACAACTCTCTCTACTACTCCTTTTAGATAGCCTTTCCTTCTTATATTTTTCAGCGCTCCAGACATAGTTCCCTAGTGAATCTCCAGTGCTGTTTCTAGCACCACATTAGTAAAACAATAACTAATTCATTAGTAAAATAAATACACCGCTTGTAACAACTACAGTGCCTAAACATACCCTAAGCCTACTAAAACTAGTATTTACTTGTTTCACTCATGTTCCACATGCGTGCTTATGACTGTACCTTTGCATTGTTTCAGCGCTACTTCCTGCATTGTCACCTTTCAGAACTGATCCTTGTCTCTTTGACACTTGGGTGGTTTTTGTGATTGAGTCCCCATCCTCCTTGCTTCATTACTAAGTCCATAGTTCTGACAAATCACTTAACTAGTTAGCCTCTGCAACTTACATTACCTGTTTCAGTAAGTTACCACACTAGCCGCGGTGCAGTATACTATGTACTTGAGACCTTCCTTGAGACATTATTCTTTCCTTAACGCATAACACACAATTATTGGAAAATCCATATCCATAATGTTCAGCGCTTGCACTCCTAAGTTGATAATTCCTTTGTGCAGCACATCCTGCTGCAAAATCTGAGCGCACAGACCCTAAATCCTCTTCTGTGCTTCTCTTTTCATTTGTTCTTTTAAAACCATAATTACATATTTATAACAGCGCTATCTTCTGTGCTATGATTTCCCTTTTTTCTTCCTGGGATACACAAGCTGATTGGTCCAAAAGATAAGTTACCTGCAATGTGCATACCACACTGGGATTGAGAAGTCTTTTGATCTGATGTCTAGAACTTTTTCTAGAGCATTGAGTTGAACAGAATGTGAGAGTACATTGTATTGTAAGCGTAGATGTTTAAATGCGGCAGTACTGGGTGTTATAGATAGGATTTGTGTTTTGACGTTGAGTTCAACAGAGTTTATGAGTATGGCACAACCAATGGGTTCTCTGGATGATCCATTAGATGAATTTGATCTGGTGAGGAAATCTGGTTTGCCAATGTAGTCGTTGAGGATTATCTTGAGTTCTTCGTACCACAATCTGAAGTTAGAGCAGTCATCTTTTAGTTTAGATGGCCATGATACCATTTCTTCATGTACTTCCCTGATTGTGTCAGTTACCTGTTTCATGGCTTGGTTGCATGCCTTTGCTCTTGGATCTCTGTAATCTTCTTTGTAAGATTCTATAGCTTGTTGTTGTTCTATGTATGGGTCAAATTTGTCATTGCCTTTGTTGTGGGGGTATTTATGAGGAACTGATGGTGCTCTTGACTGAGCTCTTTGAGTTTAGATAGTAGTTGGTTCAGTCAGTAGAGGAGTTGTGTTTCTTGGAATTTAGATTGTTTATATTATTGGTTTTTTTATTCTTATTTTTATTTATTTAATATTACTTTTTGTTTTATTTATTTATTTAATTTTTTTTATAAAAAGTAAGAGAGAAAAAACAAAAGATTAAAGAAACAAAAGTATCTAATAAGAATAAGAAAGAGAAATAGAGAGAGAGTGAAGATGAAATGGAAGAGAAGGAAAAAAGGAGAAAAAGAGAAAAGAAAAGAAGAAGAGAAAAAAAAAGGTTTTTGGGTAGGATTGCACCCACTCCTACTTTATTTGGGTCCTTGCTAAGAGCCTCCCCTAATAACCTGATTGAACAAAACAGGAAGAAGTGAAAAGAGATAGATAACAGAGAGAGAAGAAAAATTAAATAAGAGAGAGTAAGAAACAGAAAGAATGTTATTTTTTGAGAAGTGAAACAAAACAGGAAGGAATTCTAGTAAGTGCTGACAAGGCTTGTTAAAGCAAGGAAAAATTATTAGAGTTGAGAGAAGAATAGTTGTTGATGACAAGGCTTGAAACGGATTAAAAAGAGAAATTTTGGAACTAAAGGCCCATAACCTATTGGCTGGCAAGTGTTAGTTTTAGATTAATTATAATTGTGATTACCAATTATAAATATTTGTATATTATTCTAGCTTTATATACATTGTGCAACTGCGGTGTAGTTGAGACCTAACAGGGGGGGGGAGGAACTCTGAACTAGATGTCTAGTTCAGTTTTTTGATGCAGGGTATAACTCTAGGTCTAATTTGTTGTTGAGTAACCCTGTTTGAACCTGTCAGCCTGGATATCCCCAGGACTGATTAAAAAATTATTATAAATTATGTTAAAAACATGGAATATACATGGGAACAATAAATAAAAGTACACAAGTTGTATACATAAGTAAAAATTATGATAAAATGCAATATATGCCATTATAACACCTAATATACACGCATATATCCACCTTTTATAAGTATTATGTACTTTATATTAAGTTGGAATATGTCCAGGTAATCTTAAGAGCCTTAAATATGAGGATACATAATTTTTAAGTGGACTTAAAGCTGTTGTTTTATTGTTTTATGTGAAAAACAAGAATGCACTTTAAATCACTTAAAAGTTGACTATATGCACTATAAATTTAATAATATTTAAAATAAGCTTTGAAAGATCAATTTGTCTTAATTAGGACTATTGATTTGGCTACTCAAATGCATAAAAATAACACTTTTCAAATTTGGTGTTTTTTATGCCAGAAATGGCTTCTGTGTACTGGCCACATACTGCCTGCTTTTTTCCCGTGTGAATAGCTTCATTTTTAGCAAAGTTAGCCTTTTCACACTATAATTACCCCACATTCTACACCCACTGTGAGGAAACACACTAAAATAGGCAACAGGTGCATATTTAGTGTCCTAATTTAATTATAAGTGCATTCACCTTATTATATGAACTAATTTCACTAATATACTCAAGCTTGGCAACTTTAATTCACTACCATGCTTAAATTTGCCTAAATTAGTCAAGGATTTACCCTTGCAAGTTCCTTCCAAGGACTGCATGTAAAAACCCCACATCTCACACCCTTTTTTAGGTTTTTAAGTGGTTTCTCAGTCAATGTTGGTTATATTTAGATGGAGATTTCAGGTAGTTTATTGTCAAGGGGTCCTTTTGGTCTAGAAGCTTGGTTCGAGGTTTTCACAAGGGTTTTAAGGGATGAAATGGACTCTCAACAAAATGGTACGTATTTTTTAATCAAAATGATTGGTCTACTCAAATATAAGAGGTAGAATTTAAATATTAATATAGATTATAGATTAGAATTATGCTGTTGTAAATACTAATGTTATAAAATATAGAAATAAGTGTTATATTGTAAAATATAGTAATAAAATTAAGTTATGAAGGAATGTCTTGAAAAGCACAAAGTAAGAGGCCTTTTATAGGTAAAAAATGAGGGAATAAAATATACGGAATTTACACCATCTACTTTAAGAGTGTGAGAAAAAGGATAACAAAAAAAAAGGAGTACATGTATGACATAAGAAATAAATAAATTGGTACATCAACAAGGGCATCAAATTTATTAGCAATAAAGTTTGAGTTCCTTGGACTGTCACAATTAATTACACAATAATTAATTAATTATATTACTTTCACAGGATTCCAGATCTCTCACTGAGGTAATATAATTGTTTTAAAGTTTTTTTATTATAATTTTTTTATTAAATTTTATTCCCATTGACTTATACTATTGAGCACGGTGTTAGGGAGTAAAATTGTAGGGGACATTTTATTTACACAAATTATTTATACTACTTATTGTACTTAACTAGTTTATTGTAATTAATACTTAAGTAGATAATTAATTATTAGTAAGAAGAAGGGGTGTGGCTTCAACTCAGTAAAATAATCAATTATTTTACTGGTTAAGTCTAGTAGCCTGGCTGACACTCCCTCACTCTAAAAAAACAATAAAAAAATGCTATGATTTTTTCTTTTTATACTTTTTTAGTAGAGTAGGAAGATTAGATATCTCCTTCCCAGGTATCCAAGAATCATATTCAGATGATTTATTCTTTAATCTCAATAAGTATTCTGTACCTTTTCAGCAGTGACTATTCTGTCATTTAGAATTTTTTCAATTTCTGCTGTTTCAGTGATTTCATTTGGGGTTTTCTTTGGTCTTCCCCTCCTTTTTGGAAATAAATCACTATTGGATGTGTAAGGTTTCAAAAGAGATATTGGAAAAACAGGATGGTTTCTGTCATATGGAGAATACAAAATAACCTCAACTGCATTATCTCCAATCATTCTTCTGACAACAAATGGACCAACAAACGGATCTTTCAATTTGTTATTACCTTGTAAGTTGAAGTGGACTGTATAAATCAACACTTCATCACCCTTTTTAAAAGTTTATTCTTTATGGGATTTGTCCCATCTCTTCTTCTCATATTCAAATGATTTTCAAAAAATTGTTGAGCATGATTTCTGCATAGTTGTTGCATTTGAAGAAAAGACTTTACACCAGGATATATATCCAATTTAGGTATTTTGTTATTGAGAATTTGGGCAGGAGTGTTTGGAACATATCCAAGCCAGAGCTCAAAAGGCTTTCTTTGAGTAACAGAATGAACAGTGCTATTATAAGCAAATTCCAACCCAGGAAGTAATGTAACCCAATCATGAGTGAATCTGTCATTATCTTTATACTCAAGGCCCAAGGCACAATATCTTCTTATCATGTCCTCTAAAGTCTGAATCATTCTATCAGCTAAGCCATCAGTCTGCGGGTGATGGGCCGTAGAAAGCTTCAGATCACAACCACAAACATCCATCAGAGACATTCAAAATTCAGAAGTAAATTTAGGGTCCCTGTCAGAAATTATGGCTTTAGGAAAACCAGCAGTATTAAACATATGAGACCACCATAAGAAGGCTAATTTTTTAGTGGAAACATCCTTGTGAGTAGGGTTAAATTTACACATTTTAGTGAATCTATCCACAATAACCCAACAAGAGTTATAACTGTCTTTTCCAGAAATAGGTAATCCTGTTAGGAAATCCATGTTTATAATCTGCCATGGTGCATCAGGAGGTTCAATATGTTGCACTAATCCTTCTCTTTTACCAGTTAATCTTTTTGATTTTTGGCAAGAATCACAAGACTCAACATATAATTTTGTGTCTTCAGACATATTAACCCACCAAGCAGTGTTCTTAATTCTGATCATTGTTTTTTTAAGATCAAAATGTCCATCTAATATGTCATCATGACAAATTTTCAAGATGATTCCTCTCATAGAAGGAGGAATAACAATAACATTACTCAACTTTCTCCTATAATATAGATATCCTTCATCAATTGAAAATTTACCTTTTTCCAAAGCCTTCTGGTACTTTGGTGGAAGGGTTTTAATTAATGCTTGTATTGAAGCATTATTTGGATCATTTAATATGGTGCATAACTTTTTCAAGTCAGTGTCCTTATCATATGAATCCAGAATAAGCTGTAATAGCTCTTCTTCCATATCAACCACATATATCCCATGTATATGAATAATTTCATCCACAGGGTCATAAGCAGGATTAGAGTCATTATTTGGTAAAGGTAACCTAGATTACATATCCAAATTTGAGTGAACAATACCAGCCCTATGAGTAATTGTCATTCTCTCTCTGTATTCTTGAACAGCCAACTGCCATCTGAACATATGTCTGTTTGGTGTTTTCAAGTTTAAAAGGGATTTAACTGCACTGCAGTCAGTGAAAAGTTCAAATTTCTAGTCATCTAGGTAATAATGAAGCTTTTCTAGAGCCCACACTACAGCTAAACATTCTAATTGAGTAGCACCATATTTCAATTCACTATTTCTCAAGGTTCTTGAAATATAACAAATTACTACTTCTGAAACTTTATCATTTATAACTTGTTTTTGATGGAGGGCAGCACCAAGACCAATGAAACTGGCATCAGTGTACAAAAAAAATGGTTGATTAAAGTCAGGTAAAGCAAGAATTGGTGCTGACATCAAACAGTGTTTCATAGTGTCAAAGGCTCTTTGTCTTTCACTATTCCAGACAAAAGCAACATCCTTTCTAGTTAATTGGGTAAGGGGTAAAGCTATGACTTGGTAATTTTTAATATACTGTCTATAGTATCCACACATTCCAAAAAAACTTTGGAGCTCTCTAACTGTAGTAGGAGCCTTCACCTGTTGTATGGCTGCTAATTTGTTTTGGTCAACACATATCTGTAAGCCTGAAACAACATGACCAAGAATTTTTAAAGAATGGAAACCAAATTTACATTTCTTCAAAGCAAGTGTCATATTTATTTCATCCATTTTCTGGAATACTTTACACAGGTGGTTAAGATGGTCCTCAAATGTTTTTGAGAATATAATGATATCATCAATATAAACCATCAGCCATCCCTCAATTATCTCTTGATGGAATGTGTTATCCATGACTTTTTTGAAAACTGAAGAAGCATTTTTAGGGCCAAAAGGCATCCTAATATACTTATAAATACCCATATGAGTAGCAATAATCAGAAAATTCTGAGAATATTTCTCAACAGGTACCTGGTGATATCCCTTGTCACCATCCAAATAGCTGATATATTTAGCACCCTGTAAAGTAGCATGTATAGAGCTAATTCTAGGTAAAGGGTAGATACCATCAACAGTATAAGTATTTAGTGCTCTATAATCACCACATAAACTGGCTCTATCTTTTTCATAAGAAATTAGGACAGGTGAGATAACACAATATTTAGGTGTTTCAACTACCTTTTCAATAATATTCATTTTCAAAAGGTTAGAGATATTTTCTTCAATATCTTTTCTCTTTGTGGGAGAAGCAGGATAAGGCTTCTTCTTTAAACTAGGTGGTATATCAGTTAATGGGCAAGACAATAAAAGTTTCATTTCCTCTTTAACTAATCCCAGCTCATGTGACCCATGAGCAAAGGCCATAGGAAAAGACTTTATCAAGTTAATGATGGAATCTTTATCCTCACCAGAAAGTTGTTCTCCAAAAGAGGCATTGTCAATTTCAGAGATAAGGGCATGCATTTCTTTTGTAGATCTTCCATTGTATTGAACCACAGAATTACATGTGTTCAATTCTGGTTTCAATAATTTTTTAGGGGAGGAAATCTTAAATTTTCTCTTCCCATTCATCCCCATTGTGAAACATTGGTTTGAAGGATCCAATTTTATTCCATACTTGGTTAAAATATCATTCCCCACAATAAACCAATTGCTCAAGTTATCATTTTTCATGACAACAAAATCACAAATAGCTCTTACAAAACCATGGTTATATTTAAAAAACACTGTGGCTTTGTATTTACCAATGGGGGACAAAACAGAACCATACCCTCTCCAATTTTCAGAAATGATAGGCATCAGTTTTGATTTATAGTCTTGATCCACTGAAGCAAGTGCTCTTTCAGATACTACACTTCCTCCAGCTCCAGAATCCAGAACAACTTCAATTCTGGTTCCATTAATCAAGACTGGTGCCTTGAGAGGGGCAATAACAATTGAGCTATCCTCAATGTTCTTTATGATCTCAGCATCTTCAACTGTAGATAAATCATTATTATCAATATCAATAGTATTTAAATAATGGATATCCTCTTCCAGCATCAAGATTTCTTGTTGAGATTCATATGAAATATTGCTGGCACAATCACTTGAAGTATCCTCCAGTGCTACTGTATCATCAGCATGCTCCTCTGTTTGTTCTACAAGATTTATCTTCTTGTCACAAACATGGCCCTTCTGCCAAGGTTTGTTGCACTTGAAACAAGTGTTTGTTGCATACTTTTTAGGTTCAAAAGGGGCAGAAGGCTTCCCAACCTTTTCCAGAGGTTTCTGTTGAAAAGTTGAGGGTTTTTCCCAAGTAGTTCTAGGAATGAATCTTCTGGCATCATACTTGTTGTTTAGAAGAATCTCATTACAAGTATTGATGAAAGAAGAAGGTTCTCTGGTGAACTCAGTCCTAGCCACTATCAAGTCTCTCAAAGACATCGGTAATTTATAAAGGATCCTGTCCTTCCATAACTCAAACTCCATTTTTGGGTCCATGGCTCTTAAGATTTTAACAAGTTTCATTAAGAACTCAATAGGTTTATCAGTAGAAGAACTATATTTAGTTTCCTCATACTGCCTTTGTTGAGCCATCCTAAACTTGGAGCCCCCAAATTGTGCTTTAATTAATTTCTTCCAATCTTCCCATGAGTAATCATTCCCATCTAATAGGACAGATTCATACCACATAAGGGCTACATTGGTAAAAAAGAAATTAACTTAGACAAAACTTCCTCATCTGGGAGTTTGTAAGAGTTTTTCAAGTTATCAATTCTAAAAATAAATTGTTGCCAATCAGAAGAAGAATCACCATCAAATGTAGGATATTGGTCAAGTTTTGGCCAATTCTTTAATTTGAAGGAGTCTCCTTAGTACTAGCTTGTTTCTGAGTAAGAAGCAGCTGTAACATCTCCAATTGGGCTGTAATCTCATTTTTTAATCCTTCTGTTGAAGATCCTGGTGCATCATTAGTTTTTGATGGAAACTCAGTGGTATCAACAGGTATTTCTGGAGCTATTTTTACTTTAGATGAACTAGCCACAGGTAATATTTGAGCATCCTGCACTATATGTTCCTTCCCAGAAATGTCAGAATATTTCTGGTCATTCAACAATGAGTTCAATTTTTCTTCAATGGTTGTTAGTCTTGTTTTCATTCTTGGAAGACTAGAAAAACTCTCATTGATAGTTGCAAAAGATAAATGATTTTTATTTTGAAAAGATGAATAATGGTCATTCAATCTCTTCAGATTCATCTTATCTATCTCCAGTTCTTCACAGTAGATAGATACAGTCTCTTTTAATTTAGACAAATCATTTTTGATATTTTGCCACAAAGCAATCTTCTTTTCATGAGTTGCCTTATAGTTAAACAAATCATCAGAAACTTTCTGCAATTCACTCCTTAAGGATTGATACCCTTGCTCAGTTAATAAACCATTAAACTTCTGAGTCAATTGCATATTGTTCATAATATGATTCTGCTTTGCAACAATATCTCTCAAGTACTCATCATTAATCTTTGCTACATCTGGAGTGTTTCTTAATAAGGAAACTGAGTAAGTTTCCAGACCCTCATAAAAACTCAGGGTCAAGAGTTTCATCAATTACAGCCATATCAGGGTTAATAATTGAAGTAGCAATTAAAAGTAATGGATTAGATACATGAGTTATCTGTCTACTGCTTCCGGCCTCTACTGGCCTCAAGGTTTCTTCTTCCCTCTCAGATTTACCTGAAGGAACAGAATCAGCTAAAAGAAATGGCACTTGAGAATCAATAGAGGTGCTTACCAGGGTTTGCTGGGTATGACCATATTGGGCTTTCTTCTTCTTTTGCCTCCTTGATAGGAGTGAGGAGGTGTGGGGTTGACCTGGCTGGGTCTTGACGGACCTGCCTGAGGTAACTGATGCTGATTTTGAAATAGGTTGTCCCACTGAGTGTTTAACCAATCCCACTGCCACTTGGACACTTCCACTTTCTCTTGGGACTGGGGAGCCAATGGTTGATGATCCCTGGGGGGAAGAGGTTTCTTCTTCTCTTGAAGAAAGGTATCTATCTTTCTCACCTTTTCTTCCAGAGCATCTACCCTTTCCCTTACTTCAAGTTTTCTGTCCTTAGCTCCTTTATGTGAGTTGACAGATTCTTTACCTGTTGAGGCAATGGCATCTTTTTTATCTTGAATCCTTTTGGAATTTCTTCTGGTGGGTTTATTACAGGCTTCTTATCCTGAGTTGTGTCTACTAGGATTTCCACTTCTTCCATCTCCACATCCTGTATGGGGTAAGGATTTATTAATCTGAGAAATTCTTCTTGTTAAAGGATAACTTACAGAAGTAGGCTCATCATAATCAATCAAGTCTAGTTCCTCTTCAAGTGCAGCAGAACCACTTTGGTCAGTCACTTTAAGATTTAACTGAAATGAAGAAAAGAGACAATAAGATGAATTAGTCTTTATTTTTAATTTTTATTTAACAGAAATAAAATAAAAATAATAAAAAAATCTTCTTAGGATAAAAATCAACTAAATAAAATTAATTTATTAATTCAAAAATAATTTAAAACCAGGATTATAATATAATCAACTGAAGAAATAAATTAAAAATTTTTATTAAAAATTTTAATTAATTATTTTCAGGAATTAAATCAACTAATTTATTACCAGGACTTAATGTCAACTGAAGTAATTAAATATGAATTTTTATTAATTAAAATTTTTTTTATTGAACTGATCACTTAACTACCAGGACTTAATGTCAACTGAAGTAATTAAATATGAATTGTTAGGACAATTTGTCAGCTGGAACAATTAAAATTTAAATTAATCAGGACAAAATGTCAACTGAAAATTATAATAATTAATATTAAAATATAATTGTTTATTACTTCTGGGACTAAGAACACTATTTCTCTATTATTTTCAACCAGGAAAAATAAAAAAAAATATAATAATAAAATTAAATCCAAATTACCAGACACCTCCCCCTGTAAAATGAGCAAATTTGTCAGGCTAAGGTCAAGTACAAGGACGTGAACTAGCTTGAATATTCAGTTGTCTAGAAGATTTTAATGGTCCTATATGAATACTGTAGTATTAATCCACTAATTTGTAAAATAAAATCAAATATAAAGGTCTCAGTAATATAATTCTCACTATTCTTATATATGGCTTACAATCTTTGTAGTTGGTAGAAAAATAGATTATATAAATTCAAATACTATTCAAAAGTTTTATAAAAGTACTAATTGATATGTATTGTAATTGATTTTGTTATATTGGTTAAATTGTAATGATAAAGAATGTAGAAACAAGACCAAAAACCTCCTCCTTTTATACACAATGAGTTCCCCAATAAATCCCTTGATATAAAATCCAATACACAGTTAATGACGCCTCAAAACAACTAATAGATCTTCCCCTCAACATCCCTAGTGACCCATGACATAAGTAGACAAATAACAACCGCCAAAATACTAAAATAATAAGGGAAATCCATCAAAAATTAAAGAAAAAGACAAAAAGAGAATATATGCGTATAAAACAATAATATAAAAGACTAAAGGAGACCTTTTAAGGTTAATAATAGCTTAATAATAAGGGGGATTGACTGTAGAAATAATGGGGCTAATCCTGACATTATACTACGTGAAATTCCCATTCAAAAATAACCAAAATTGACTGAGAAACCACCCAAAAACTTAAAAAAGAGTGTGAGATGTGGGGTAACTACATGCAGTTCTTGGCAGGCGCTTGCACGGGTAAATCCTTGACTAAAATTAGGCGAATTTAAGCATGGTGGTGAAATAAAGTGCCAAGAGTGAGGTTATTAATAAAATTAGTGCATATAAACAAGGTCAATGCATTATTAATTAAGCTAGGACACTAAATAAGCGCCTGTCGCCTATTTTAGTGTGTTTCCCCACAGTGGGCGTAGAATGTGGGGTAATTATAGTGTGAAAAAGCTAACTTTGCTAAAAATGAAGCTATTAACACAGGAGAAATGCAGGCAGTATGTGGCCAGTACACAGAAGCCATTTCTGGCATAAAAAACACCAAATTTGAAAAGTGATATTTTTATGCATTTAAATAGCCAAATCAATAGTTCTAAATGAGCCCAATTGATCTGTCAAAGGGCAATTTTGATATTCTCAATTTTATAGCGCATATAGTCAACTTTTAAGTGATATAAAGCGCATTTCTTGTTTTTTGCATAAAACAATGAATATAACCGCTTTAAGTGTACTTAAAAATTATGTAGCCTTATAATTAAATTTCTTAAGATTACCCTAGCATATTCCAACTTAATATTAAGTACATAAGACCTATAAAAGGTGGATATATGCGTGTATATAAGGTGTTATAATGGCATTTTTTGTGTATTATCATAGTTTTACTTATGTATACTATTTGTGTACTCTTATTTATTGTTCCCATGTATAGTTCATGTGTTTAACATAAGTTATAATCACTTTTTACTCAGTCCTGGAGATATACAGGCTGAAACTTGCCCACCCAAAAAAAAAACAATAAAAAAAATGATAAGTTATACATTTTATTTATTAATTTGTAATTTTCAGGTATTCAGATTTATTCTGTAGCATTAAAGATTATACTTTAAAGAAATAAAACATAATAAAATATTATGAGTACTGGTTTTTTAACCCCTCAGCTGGTTGAACAGAAGTTTATTTCTGTTTAAATTTCTTAAGAAGGATGGATAAATTAGAAATTTCTTTTTCAGGTATCCATTTATCAAATTCATTTGATTTCCCTTTAAATCTTAGTAAATACTCAGTTCATTTTTCTTTAGTAAGGATTCTTTTCTTGAGTATTTTTTCAATCTCTGCTTTTTCCACAATTTCTTCAGGTTGCTTTTTAGGCCTTCCCGTTCTTTTTGGAAATAAGTCAGGATCATTTGCATGGTAAGGTTTCAATAATGAGATAGGGAAAACTGGATGTTTCCTATCATATGGAGCATATAATATGACTTCCACTGCATTATTCCCAACCATTTTACTTACTACAAAAGGTCCTTCAAAGGGATCCTTTAATTTAACATTACCTTGTATGTTAAAATGTAGTGTTGATATGAGGACTTCATCTCCCTTTTTGAATTCAAATTCTTTATGAGATTTGTCCCACCTTTTCTTTTCATATTCAAATGCTTTTTGGATGCATTCTTCTGCATGCTTTCTACACATTTGTTGCATATGAATAAAGGATTTAGTGCCAGGGTGTATATCCAACCTTGGTAATTTATTTAAATGATTTACTGGGGTATTTGGTACGTATCCCAGCCAGAGTTCAAATGGTTTCTTCTCTGTTACAGAATGAGTTGTGCTGTTATAAGCAAATTCAAGGCCAGGAATTAATGTTACCCAGTCATGTGTGAATTTCTCATTGTCTTTGTATTCTAATCCAAAGGCACAATATCTTCTGATCATGTCTTCTAGAGTTTGTATCATCCTCTCAGCCAGCCCATCAGTTTGTGGATGGTGTGCTGTAGACAATTTTAATTGACAACCTGATACTTCCATTAAAGATGTCCAGAACTCTGAAGTAAATTTAGGATCTCTGTCAGAGATTATGGCTTTGGGGAACCCAGCAGTATTCATCATCTGAGTCCACCATAGTAATGCCAAGTCTTTTGCAGATACCTCTTATGGGTAGGGATAAACTTACACATTTTTGTTAATCTATCCACTATTACCCAGCAAGAATTGAAACTTTCTTTTCCTGCTAATGGCAAGCCAGTTACAAAATCCATGTTTATAATTTCCCATGGAGCTTTTGGCTGCTCTATTTGTTGTGACAACCCCGCTCTCTTCCCAGTTAATCTTTTAGATTTCTGACAAGAGTCACATGTTTCAATGTATTTTTGTACATCCTCTTTCATGTTTATCCACCAGGCTGTATTTTTAACTCTGGTTAATGTTTTGTTAAAGTCAAAATGACCAGCTAAGATGTCATCATGACAGGTACTCAACATTAACTCTTTCATAGAAGGTGGTATTACTATTACATTGATTAACTTTTTCCTGTAATATATATATCCATCTTAAATTGATAGTTTACCTTTTTCCAACGCATTTTTATACTTTGGAGGCAAGGTTTTAATTAATGCACTCATGGAGGCATTTGTTGGATCATTAAGAATGGTAGATAGTTTAGACAAATCTTTATCAGATGAATAATTTTCCAATATAGTTTGCATAAACTCTTCTTCTAAATCCACTATATAAATCCCAAATATATGTATAACCTCATTTTCAGGTACATAAGCTGGGTTGTCAGCATCATTTGGCAAAGGACTTCTGGATAATAAATCCACATTTGAATGCAATGTTCCTGCTCTGTGAGTGATTGTCATTCTTCCTCTGTACTCTTGTACAGCTAGTTGCCATCTAAACATGTGCCTATTAGGTGTTTTCATGTTTAGTAATGATTTTACTGCACTGCAATCTGTTATAAGTTCAAACTTCTGGTCTTCCAGATAGTAATGAATTTTCTCCAAAGCCCACACCACGGCTAAACATTCTAGCTGTGTGGCACCATATCTTAATTCTGTATTTCTTAAGGTTCTGGATATATAACAGATAACTACTTCAGATAATTTTCCATTTATTATCTGTTTCTGCTGTAAAGAAGCACCTAAACCTATGAAACTTGCATCAGTGTACAAGATAAAAGGTAGGGTGAAATCTGGCAGTCCCAATATTGGAGCTGACATTAAACATTCCTTTAATTTATTAAAGGCATGTTGTCTTTCATTATTCCAAATGAAAGCCTCATTTTTCCTGATTAATGTTGTTAAAGGGGCTGCAATGGATTGGTAATTTTTAATATATTGTCTATAATATCCACACATACCCAAAAAACTTTGAACCTCTTTTACATTTTTAGGTATCCCAATGTTTTTAATTGCTGCCACCTTATTCTGTTCAACACAAGTTTTTAATCCAGATACAACATGTCCAAGTACTTTCAAGGATTGAAATCCAAATTTACATTTCTTTAATGCAATAGTCATATTAATTTCATCCATCTTTTGAAAGACTCTTTTCAGGTGATTTAAATGTTCATCATATGTTTTTGAAAACACTATGATGTCATCAATATAGACCAATAGCCATCCTTCAACCATTTCCTGATGAAAGACACTATCCATCAATTTTTGGAAGACTGAAGGCGCATTCTTTGGGCCAAATGGCATTCTCACATACTTATATATACCCATATGTGTGGTTATTAATAAGTAATTTTGAGAATTTCTTTCCACAGGAATCTGGTGGTAACCCTTGTTCCCATCCAGACAGGAAATATATTTTGCTCCTTGTAAGGTAGCATGGATAGAAGCTATCCTTGGTAGAGGGTAAATATCATCTACTGTGTATGTATTCAGAGCTCTATAATCACCGCATAATCTTGCCTTATCTTTTTCATAAGAGATTAATACTGGTGAAATGACACAATACTTAGGTGTTGTGTCCACTTTTTCAACAATACCAATTTCCAACAACAATTTTATATTGTCTTCAATATCTTTCCTTTTTGCAGGAGATGCTGGGTAAGGTTTCTTTTCTAAGCTTCCAGGAATATTATCCAAATCACAGCTTAGAGAGATTTTCATCTCAGGGTCTTTGACCAATCCTAGTTCATTTGAACCATGAGCAAATGCCATATGATATGATTTAATCAATCTCAAAATATCTTCTTCTTCAATTTTTGAGAGTTGAGGACTGAAAGAGGCCTTTTGGATTTCATTTTCCAATTCAACCACTTCATTGGTGGTTCTTCCACCTTGTAGTTGTTCCTCTCTAGGAGAAATGACATATAATGAATTTTCAGAACATATTTTGAATTTTCTTTTACCATTCACACCTATGGTGAAACAACTGTTTTCAGGATCTAGTTTAATGCCAAATTTTGTCAATAAATCATTGCCAATAATAAACCAATCACTACAATTATTATTATCCATTACTACAAATTCACAAACTGCTCTAACATATCCATTATTATATTTAAAGAATACAGCAGTTTTGTATTTGCCAATTGGATTTAATACTGAACCAAAACCCCTCCAGTTCTTTGTCTGAACAGGTTCTAGTTTTTCCTGGTACTTACTATCAAGTTTCATTAATGTATTAATTGAAACTACACTACCTGCAGCCCCAGTGTCAAGAATGGCATTCATTTCTTTTCCACATATGATAATAGGTGCTCTGATAGGTGTTATTTTGTAAGTATCATAAGATACATCTTTAATTATTTCAGCTTCCTCTATGGAAGTTAAAGATGTGTCTGTATGAGGTATAGCATCATGCAGGAACATTATATCCTGTTCTAATACAAATATCTCATTTTCATCATCACTGTAAGATATGTTACTTTTGCAATCCTCACTAGATTCCACATTCTCATTTTCATGATTACTAGGTTCAGAATTCTGTGAGGTTTCAACAACATTTATTCTCTTCTTACACGTGTGACCCTTAAACCATGGTTCATTACATTTGTAACAAGTGTTATTTTCTTGTCTCTTAGGGACAAGGGGAGCTGAAGGTTTTTTCTTTTCCACTGGTAACTTACTTGTAGTAGGTTTTACCACGTCAACACTTTGTCTGTAATTACTATACTTGGTTTCATACTTGTGGTTTAATAATATCTCATTGCATATATTAATGAATCCATAGGTATCTCTGATAGTTTCAGTTCTAGCTACAATAATGTCTCTAACTGATATAGGCAACTTGTATATTATTTTTTCTTTCCACTCTTCATAATCCATTTTTGGATCCATAGCTTTCATGATTTTCATTAAATTCATTAAGAAGACCATGGGTTTATCTCCAGCATTTGGATTATATCTGGCCTTTTCATACAATCTTTGTTGAGTGATTCTAAATTTTGGGCCACCAAATTGCCTTTCAATTAGTGCCTTCCATTCATTCCAGGAGTAATTAATTCCCTCACTCAATACAGATTCAAACCATAATAAGGCCACATCTGTAAATAAAGATATTAACTTTGAAGTAATTTCTTCATCAGGTAGTTTGTATGAAAATTTTAAGTTATCAATTCTTTGTATGAATTTTTGCCAATCAGATTTTGAATCCCCGTCAAAAGAAGGGTACTGATCTAACTTAGGCCAGTTGTTTTGGCTAGTTTTTGCTTCCCTAACCTGAGGAATATTGAGTAATTCACTTACTTTAGAAAGATGATCATTTATTTCATCTTTTACTGATTTTATATTCTCAGAGCCCATGACACTATGTTCATGTTCCATCATTGGTTTATCATCACAGTGTTTCATAAAAACTGGTACTCTTCCTACATAAGAGGTATTATCCTTTATTGTTTCAGTATTTTTCAAAATGTTAGCTACTTCAATTTCTACTCTTTGTAACCTATCTTTTATCACAGGTACATAAGTTAAGGTATCATTTACATTTGAAAAAAAGACAATTTTACACGTCCCTCTATGTTGGCCATAATATTCTGAGAATGTTCTAATTTAATTTCTAAATTTTTAATCTCAGAATTTAATCTTTTGTTTTCATTGATCAATTCATTATTTGAATTCTCAATAACTTTTAACTTATTGGCTGTTGTACTCAATGATTGTGTGATGTTTAATAATACACTTTCCGTATTATTGCTGGACTCTCTAGAGAATTCTTCCAATTTTTCAATTCTTAATAATAATTTACTAATTATTTTTGATTCCATTGGATTTTCTTTTAGAAAATATTCAATTTTGTCTGTTTCCAATTCAGAAGATTCATCATCAGGGTCAATTTTTAATTCATTTGATTCCATTTTTATATTAATAGTATTTTCTTGGTGATCAATAAAACTATGTACATTGTCCTCATTTAATGAAAAGTCTAACATGTTATTTTCAAATGAATAATTTTTTAAATCCTTATCAATTATATCCAATAACTCTCTATCAATTTCATTACCTATAAGTAATTCATTGTTAGGATTATATAATTGATCTTGAGAAGATGGATGACTTGCCACGGTTTTATTCCATTTCCCCTGCCCTTCCTTGGCTTTCCCCTGTAAGGGTGACTGCTGGATCCCTGTTGAGGAGGACTGTTGTAGTTTTGGGCATACCAATCCCACTTCCATTTGCTTACAGTTATCTTTTGGTCCTCTTCTGGGACTGGAGGTGTTGCTGTGGTATTTGGTGCCACTGGTTGTTGATGAGACCTTATATCCACTAGAGCCTGGTTGACTTCTATAAAGCCCTGAGCCGCCCTTTTCTCCAATTTGTTGATCTGGTCTAACATATTGTTTACTCTTATTGTTAGTGTATTCAGTAGGGTTGAGAGGGAGTGAATTTGCTCTTGTAAGGTGTTTTTGGACTTCTTTATTGACATTTGTTTTAAGAGCTTTTCCTTTTCCTCCATGGACATTGGTGGGGTGTTGTTTATTGATACTGGTGATTCTTGACCCTCCATTTGGATGTCCTGTAACAGGTCTTTCAGCTCTAGTTCTTAAGTTATAAGGTTTTGCCTTATTACTTACAATGTCATTGTTGTCACACATTTTTACGTGGAATTCTAAAGAATTGAAAGTTTTAGATATGAAAAACTTCAAAAAGGAGTTTATTCAGTATTTATTAATACCACTGAAGACAATTTTATTGCTTACTTATTGGTATGAAGTGAATCTTTAAGTGCCAAAAGTCAAATATGCTTTTATGTGGTCACTTGATTTAACTGGTCTACAATATGTAGCTGTGTTTTTATATTTAAAAAAGAAAATTTGTTAGTAAGATTCTTTCCAAATATTAAATGAATTTTACAAACCAATAAAAAGGGATTAAGAGTCCTGTAAAAAGAAAACAATTAATCAGTTTAATTGGTTATCATCTGCAAAGATCACAAATTTAATTGGTCTATTGACAGACTCCCACTAAGAACAATTATATGTTAAATTAGTGGTAAAATTGATGATTCTATATCACAATTTTATTATATAACAGGGCTTCTTTTTCTGAAATCACTATATAAGTGACCCCAACCTGTTGTAATTATCCAAATAATTCTATAGGGATATTATTTACGTGTACCTTCTTTGAAAATTTCACTTACTGGATTATAACAGAATTCTAGAGGAAAGACCCCAATTGTCAGGCTAAGGTCAAGTAAAAGGACGTGAACTAGCTTGAATAGTCAGTTGTCTAGAAGATTTTAATGGTCCTATATGAATACTGTAGTATTAATCCACTAATTTGTAAAATAAAATCAAATATAAAGGTCTCAGTAATATAATTCTCACTATTCTTATATATGGCTTACAATCTTTGTAGTTGGTAGAAAAATAGATTATATAAATTCAAATACTATTCAAAAGTCTTATAAAAGTACGAATTGATATTTATTGTAATTGATTTTGTTATATTGGTTAAATTGTAATGATAAAGAATGTAGAAACAAGACCAAAAAACCTCCTCCTTTTATACACACTGAGTTCCCCAATAAATCCCTTGATATAACATCCAATACACAGTTAATGACGCCTCAAAACAACTAATAGATCTTCCCCTCAACATCCCTAGTGCCCATGACATAAGTAGACAAATAACAACCGCCAAAATACTAAAATAATAAGGGAAATCCATCAAAAATTAAAGAAAAAGACAAAAAGAGAATATATGCGTATAAAACAATAATATAAAAGACTAAAGGACACCTTTTAAGGTTAATAATAGCTTAATATTAAGGGGGATTTACTGTAGAAATAATGGGGCTAATCCTGACATTATACTACGTGAAATTCCCATTCAAAAATAACCAAAATTGACTGAGAAACCACCCAAAAATTTATAAAAGAGTGTGAGATGTGGGGTAACTACATGCAGTTCTTGGCAGGCGCTTGCACGGGTAAATCCTTGACTAAAATTAGGCGAATTTAAGCATGGTGGTGAAATAAAGTGCCAAGAGTGAGGTTATTAATGAAATTAGTGCATATAAACAAGGTCAATGCATTATTAATTAAGCTAGGACACTAAATAAGCGCCTGTTGACTATTTTAGTGTGTTTCCCCACAGTGGGCGTAGAATGTGGGGTAATTATAGTGTGAAAAAGCTAACTTTGCTAAAAATGAAGCTATTCACACGGGAAAAAAGCAGGCAGTATGTGGCCAGTACACAGAAGCCATTTCTGGCATAAAAAACACCAAATTTGAAAAGTGATATTTTTATGCATTTAAATAGCCAAATAAATAGTTCTAAATGAGCCCAATTGATCTGTCAAAGCGCAATTTTGATATTCTCAATTTTATAGCGCATATAGTCAACTTTTAAGTGATATAAAGCGCATTTCTTGTTTTTTGCATAAAACAATGAATATAACAGCTTTAAGTGTACTTAAAAATTATGTAGCCTTATACTTAAGGTTCTTAAGATTACCCTAGCATATTCCAACTTAATATTAAGTACATAAGACCTATAAAAGGTGGATATATGCGTGTATATAAGGTGTTATAATGGCATTTTTTGTGTATTATCATAGTTTTACTTATGTATACTATTTGTGTACTCTTATTTATTATTCCCATGTATAGTTCATGTGTTTAACATAACTCATAATCACTTTTTACTCAGTCCTGGAGATATACAGGCTGACAAAATTTATGCCACTTACATAGTGCTGAGTAAAAGGAAATACGTAGCAAATGAAGAGTGCAAAGTAACCAAAAAATATTAATATCAATAATTACCACAATATATACAACATTTAGTCAGTATATGAACCTAATTTTTGGAGCACGGTTTGATTCCCGTTCGCAGCAAAAAATTTTGTCATGTGACGTATGACGTTCGTCATTTTTGTTGCTCTCTCGTCCTTACAGGTACTCAAACGCCAATGGTCCCTTCGATGTACGCCTCAAATAACATTGCACCATCAATACTTTGGGAAGGCCCCCAATTCTCAAGGGGTCCTTTTGGTCTAGAAGCTTGGTTCGAGGTTTTCACGAGGTTTTTAAGGAATGAAATGGACTCTCAACAAAATGGTACGTATTTTTTAATCAAAATGGTTGTTTTACTCAAATAAAAGAGGTAATTTTAAAATATTAATATAGATTATAGATTAGAATTACGCTTTTGTAAATACTAAGGTTATAAAATATATAAATAAGTGTTGTATTGTAATTGTAATAAGAAAGTAAGTAAATGAAGGAATTCCTTGAAAAGCACAAAGTAAGAGGCCTTTTATACGCAAAACATGAGGGAATAAAATATACAGAATTTACACCATCTACTTTAAGAGTGTGAGAAAAAGGATAACAAAAAAAAAGGAGTACATATATGACATAAGAAATAAATAAATTGGTACATCAACAAGGGCATCAAATTTATTAGCAATAAAGTTTGAGTTCCTTGGACTGTCACAATTAATTACACAATAATTAATTAATTATATTACTTTCACAGGATTCCAGATCTCTCACTGAGGTAATATAATTGTTTTAAAGTTTTTTTATTATAATTTTTTTATTAAATTTTATTCCCATTGACTTATACTATTGAGCATGGTGTTAGGGAGTAAAATTGTAGGGGACATTTTATTTACACTAATTATTTATACTACTTATTGTACTTAACTAGTTTATTGTAATTAATACTTAAGTAGATAATTAATTATTAGTAAGAAGAAGGGGCATGGCTTCAACTCAGTAAAATAATCAATTATTTTACCGGTTAAGTCTAGTAGCCTGGCTGACATACGGTGTGCAAGTTAGATACTACTGCATTATGGGGCAAATAAATATGTTTCCAGGCACTGTACAATCCTTTGTTAAATATTCAAGTATTACTTCAGTACAGGCTCAGTTTGTGAACACTGAACTATTATATACATATTTAATTTACTTTTTATCACCAGTAACTTGTAAGTGTGGTAATGGCAATCAATATGAGTCAAATGATGATAACAAGCAAATAATTTTGTGACTCTAAACCTTGCGCAATCACTGAAATCTTAAATTAATGTGCACTTTACAATCGTTCCCTTAAATATGTATATAATAGTTCAGTGTTCACAAACTGAGCCTGTACTGAAGTAATACTTTCATATTTAACAAAGGATTGTACAGTGCCTGGCAACATATTTTTGTTGCCCCATAATGCAGTAGTATCTAACTTTCACACCGTATGTATTTGTAGTAGTGGGTGTTTTTTCCCCTATTCAGTAATAATATCACACTTGCAAACCAAGCGTAAGAATTATGTATATATTTAAGGGATGTTGTTACATAGTATGAGACATAGAAAAAATTTGAATTGAAAATAGACAAAAATAACATCACTGGTGTGCACCTAACACTTTTGGTTGAGTGTGCCGGTGTGTACTAATATTGTCACTTTATATTTTATATTTTATATTTTATATTTTATATTTTATATTTTATATTTTATATTTTATATTTTATATTTTATATTTTATATTTTATATTTTATATTTTATATTTTATATTTTATATTTTATATTTTATATTTTATATTTTATATTTTATATTTTATATTTTATATTTTATATTTTATATTTTATATTTTATATTTTATATTTTATATTTTATATTTTATATTTTATATTTTATATTTTATATTTTATATTTTATATTTTATATTTTATATTTTATATTTTATATTTTATATTTTATATTTTATATTTTATATTTTATATTTTATATTTTATATTTTATATTATAAATATTTTAATTTTTAATTTTTTAATTTTAAATGTTAAATGTTAAATTATTAATATTTAATCATTAATTTTTAAAAAGGTGAGTGAAAAAAGTGACATTCATTTTATTTTCACATAAACACAACTAGGAATGAAACAGATTCACAAAACTGAATTAGTAATCTACTATCTCACCATTTCCCCCCGTTCTATTCAATTGCTGTGTATGAAGGGGATGATGCTGACAAATCAGTGAAATGAGATGTTATAGGAAAATCAGAACTTTTGGTTGAAAAAGTGTAGATTTGAAGGAAATAAGGGACTTATTAAATTTTGAGATCCACCATTTTGGGGCTAGTGTGTTTCAGAAATCCACACTTAGATAAGTGTGGATTTTTAAGTTCAGATCTTTTAGAACTGAAACCCTGTCAGCCAGACTGTCTCAGGAGCCCAGTAAAATGTATAATATTTTTTTGGAGGGAATAAATTGATGTATTTTATGCATTAAAAATAAGAATTTATAACATAATAAACCTATATAAAAATTTTATTAAAATAAGTAAAATAAGTATTATATTAATTTTATTATTAAATAAATTATTTATACACTTACATCAAACATAATATATATCATATTCTATTAATCATGGCATATTTTTTATGTATTTAATATTAATAAATTAATAATTAATTAATTGTAAATCTATATTATAATTACAATTGAAAAATTAAAGCTTAATTAATTAAATTATATATATAAATCAATCTTCCCATATGTTATAATCCATAAATAATGGGCACTTTTTGACCCTTAACTGTTTTCAAAAATATTTTATTAAATAAGTTAAAATACTTACTTAATAAAATAAATTAAATACTTAATTTCAATTATTGCCCTTACTTGTTTTCACTTAATTTAGTTATTACTAAAATAGAATAGCTAAAACAATTACTAATATCTGTTTTGGGCCTAAATTGATTTTACAAACAATTTTGTAAAAATTATAATTTTTTTTGATAAATTACTCACAGTTTCCCATGTTAAAAATTTACATAGTTACTCACTATTTTAATTAACTGGGTTGGGAAATTAGTATGCGAAAATTATTTCTTATTTGAGAATTTAATTATTTGTTTCATATTTTTCTCTCAGTATCCAAGTTTCACTTATTTTATTTTATTTTCTTGTTTAACTTTATTAATACTTTGTATATACAAATTTGTGGCGCTTCAGAGGACCCCTTGCCTATAAAAAGGTCTTATATAATCCCCTTCAGCCCATCACTTACATTACTTTAACATACTTTCAACACTATTATTATTATTGTTTAACCGCATCAGCTCCCTTAACTATTAAATAATTATCTAAAGGTTGCATTAACAGTATTTTAATTATTAGTGATTGATATTTACACAGAGAGAAATAAAAAGTACTTAATATTATAAGTCTTCTACCCAACCTCATTAGTCCTATATAAAATTCTATATCTTTGTCACTTCCTTTTTTTTTCTCTCCCCTTTTATCATACCATCTCTTGCTCCTTTTCTTTCTTCTCTTTCTAGATGTACCAGCCAATAATTGGAGGCCTTTCCAAATGACATAAGAATCTTTTTGGACTATCGACTTGACGCATGGACCACCTTGCGAGACTTTTCAAAATTTTTCCGTGACTGTGTTTTGAACTTAGGTTCAATATATTAGAATTATATATTCTTAAGTACTTATATATTTTGAAGGGATTTTTTGATCACTATAGTAAGTCAACCTTTGCACCTATCAACTCTTTAATTAGAGTTATTTATTGCAATAACAGTGCCTTAGCTTTTTGCTGAGCCACTGAGTGTAAATGATCAATAATTTTAATAATTTTTTTCTAGTTGACAATAATAGAGCAACCCTCTTAGTCCTAGAAGATCATTAATTTTTTGATTAAATTATTAAATTAATTTTTCATTAAATTTTTGATATTATTGGTTGACAATAATAGTACTCTGCGCTTAGTCCCAATATTGCCATTTAATTTGGTATTTTTACTATTGGTTGACAATAATAGTACTTTGTGCTTAGTCCCAATTATTTCCATTTATTTTGGTATTATTATTATTTTGGTTGACATTTATACTCTGGTTTTTGTCCCATTTTAACAATTAGTGGTTATTATTTTATATTATAAAGAAAATCACATTAACTTGAATAAATAATAATTATTTTTTGATTGTTATTTCTATGTGATAAATAATAATCTTAATAAAAATATTTTTTTATTATCAATTTAATTTTAACTCAAATAACATATTAATAATTATATTCTTATTGTTTTAAAATATTGAAACCACTTTGTGAAAAAATCAGTTCACTCTTGTTGAAAAATAATTGGATTTTTTAGTTATCATGTCTGGTAATTTAACTGAGATAATGGACAACTTAAATGTGGATGAAATTGAATTAGAATGTGAGGTTGACTCTGTAGGTTCATCTAAATTGACTTATAAAAATTCCTCTACTGAAAAATATAAATCAAATTCTTCAGGACATAGAAATGTCAGGAGGAGTGGTAAAACCCCCTCCCCTAACAACTCTGAATGAAGCCAAGCCTCAAATCAATATGGAAGTTTATTTAAAGGGAATAAAAATAAAAAAGATTCCACTCTCACAAAAGGTAAACAACTTGTCCAGTCACATAAAGGAACTAAAGGCAGACAATATGAAATACAAAGAAAAGGTAGACACCCTCTGGAGGCAAATTCAGGAGCTCTTGAATCAAAGAAAGGCACATCCTCCTCCCCCACAGGCCAACCAGACTCATCAGTCACACCAAATCTCCAACTTTTCCCAGAAAAATAAAAAAACTCTGGAAGTAGAGCAGTGGAAATGGGACTATATCATGAGCCACTACCAAAAGAATGCACTGCATCAACCATCTCATTAACCTGGCCCATCCAGGACACAATATTTCCATTACAGCCCCATCCTTATCAGGGAGGCAGAAAAAAGAAGGGACAAGGGAATTTTCCTCCCTTGCCATGGTGAGTGATTTGTTTGATAAACATGTTGGTATTTATAATAATAAATATTCCTCTACAGGTAATCTTGTTGATCATGGTGAAAGAACTGTCAAACCTATTAAGAGACAACTTCCTGTTATGAGTAGCCCTAATGATGTAATTAGTAAATTGTCATTTGATGAACCTTTACATTTAACTTCAACTTCTTTAATTAATCCTTCTCTTGCAATTAAAAATGATTCTGTTGCCCCTGAAGTATATGTTTTGCTTGAAAAAACTTTTGAGGAAATATTGAAAGATTCTCCTGATTTTAATGTTATCAAAGATAGACTTCTGAGAGATTTTTTGAAACATAAGAATGACAGATTGAATAATCTGAATTTACATTGTAAAGTGAGTTTTTCTGCTCAAGATAATGCTTATTATAAATTGAAAGACACCTTGAATACTGTTCTTGCTCATCAAAAACAATTCAAAAATGACTACAAGTCTCTTGGGTGTAAGGTTTATACTTTTCACAAAAACATTCATGATTTAAAATCCATTTTAGATAAAAATGCTACATTAAGAAAGGAAAATTCATCCTTAAATAAGGCATTAAATACATTTAAAAATGATTTGAAAGCTTTGAGTAATAAATTCTTAGTATATGAAGACAGAAATGTTTTATCTCTTACAAAAATTAATAATCAACTATCTGAACTTCCTAGGTTGAGAAATTCTTTGTCTGATCTTGAGGGTAAAATCTCTACCTCAACTCTTATCCCTGATGAAAATGTTTGTCAGATTAAAAATACTATTCATAGGTCCTTAAAAAATTTGGGTAAACAACCTGAAAACAGTGGCTCTTACATTCCTTTAAATGCATCAAATAAACAGCCTGACAAAGTATCTGTAACTTCTGCTGTGGAACACAAAAAGTTTTTCAATACTCATCATGAGCCAACTGTTTCTGTCAATAATGAGATTTCTGAACACCTATCCAGGCTTCAGGAATGAATTGAAATGAATAATTCTAAAGTTAAACAGCCAAGTAGCCATAAAAACTGGCCTAAACTTAATCAATATCCCACCTTTGATGGTGATTCTTCATCTGACTGGCAGAATTTTATTCAAAGAATTGATAATTTAAAAAATTCTTATAAAATGCCAGATGAAGAAATAGTCTCTAAGTTGATTTCCTTATTCTCCTAGTTTGCCCTTATGTGGTATGAGTCTCTCTTACTGGATAACTGAAATGAGGATAAACTACCTACTATCATTTTTAGAAGATTTACTCCACAAAATAGTATAAACTAAAAACTATCATTATTAATAATGATCATTAAAAAGTTCAAATGTTGAAATATTTTATGGTGAAGATTTGTGATGGAATTTATTTATTTTTTGGTAGAAGTGTTCACAGGGGAACCTTCCAAATTTAATATTGGCAAGTTTGGGGGTAATTAATGGGATGGCTGCTCTATACACAATTACCCCACAATGTTCATTAACAAATTTTCCCTGTCTCTAGTTGAATCATGGCTTTGTTTTTGCTATATAGGTATTCCTCTAAGACTATAAACTGGATCACTATTACATCACCAAGATTATGCTTATATGAAGCCAGTTTCAAGAATTTTTTATGTTTATTTTTGACCAAAGAAATGTTTTATTTTTGAATGTTATATGTTTTAATTTTGTTTTAATTTCATTTTTTTAAAATTAATAATTTACATTAATTACTTCAGGGATAATGATCACTGGTGGTCTCCAATCATTTTTACAAATTGGAGGGAGCCCACCCTGTGATCATTTTCTATTTTTGTTTATCATGTTTTTCAAAAAAAAAAAATTCAAAAATTATTTATTTTTATTTTCAATTTCTTTCTTACGTATCCTACATCAAGATGCACTTGAATGTGGGTATGATGTCAGGGGTATGACTCATCAAATGGCTGGAGGGCATCTTTATATATTTAATTTTAGTTTTCAAAGTTTAGGACATCTTTTAAAATATTTTTTTTTTAAAATAATTTTAAAATTTATAATTATATATTTTCTTTTTCAAATATTTCTTTGCAATTTTATTTTGTGTTTAATAAAAAATGAAAATATCAAAAAAAAAGTAGTAGTAGTAATGTTTTTAGGATTTTTACATATATAGTTTTTTATTTAGTTTCTTTAAAATTTCTAGCAGGAGCCCGAAGAGCTAAGGAAGTTTTTATTTTGACAAAGACAAAACAGTAATAGTCTCAGGAGTTGCTCTAATAAATTTTTTGATTTCTTCAAATTGACAACATTGTTTATGATCAAGCCAAGTGGCCATTTTAAAGTGACACTTCAAAATTTTCTCTCTTGCAAATACTTCTGCAAAAACTTTTGAAGGATATTCCTTGTAATGGGCCAAGTTAGAGTTGAAAATAGAATAAATTTGTTGAGTTTCCTCATTAAATCTCACCATAGCTGAAGTGGGTTCTGGATCAGGAATATTATAAGCAGATTGAGAATAATGGGATCCAGAAGAATCTAGATCAGGTCATCAATAAAATTCAAGATATATATTAAAAGAAGAATGAAAATTTTAATTAATTACTAAATTCAACTTTGTCTTGATCAATATTTAAAGGTAGTCTTGGTAGAAATTTTTCTTCTAGAAAGGAAGAGAAGGGATTATAATGTTGTGATAAGAAGGAGGTTTTAGGAAAGTTATGAGGTCTCTTGGTGTAGCAGGAATAGGTGATCCATTAAATGTTAAAATATTTCCTTTCTTGTGGCTTATTGATGTAGGGTTGGGAGATCTGGGTCTCTTTGAAGAAGAAAAAGAAGAAAGACAATGGGGCTGCTAAATTCAGGATGAGGAGGAATAGGCTCTGATATAGCAGGTGGAGAGAAAGTAGAAGGAGAAGGAGAAACATCCATATCTAATTTAGGTGGATTCAACATTACTTTTGGAGAAGTATGAGCTTTAGGGATGGCAGAGGAGAGTCTTGATTGGAGAGATGGAGAAGCAATAGGAGTGGATGATGGAGGTGGACCCAGAGATTCAGAGTCAGAAGGAATATTCAAAAAGGTAGATGGTGTGAAAGGAGTGGGAATTTTAGAGGTGGATGATTTAGGAGATATAGTAGATGTTTTCAATGGGAGGAATAGATGGTGGAAGGAAGAGGTAGTGAGCCATATTTGAGGCCAGAGCATTTTCACTTATTTTATAACAGTTGGGACAGGCCCTGTGACAGGTGTGTATTTTCAGGTTATAGGTGTAGATGCACTCTTTATGGATAAAGGAACAGTAGTAGCAGGCTTGGTCTTTAGAAGCAGTGAGTTTAGAAGGAGTCATCTTGAAAATTTGATAATTAGGATGGAAAGGATAACCTGGATAGGACAATAGGAAATGGAGAAAAGGATAGTGGAAAAAATGGGCTCAAGGAAAGTAGTAGGCAGTTGGAATTGATAGAATGCTGGGTCTTCCATGACTCTAAAATGGAACCAAACAGAAAAATGTCCATCTTTGGTCCCCTATGACCTTAAACTGGAAAATGAACTAGAGGGATAGGGTCCTCTATGATCTTAACCTGGAAAATTACTTTCTCTTTGGTCCACCAAAACTTTAAACTGGAAATTAAATCATTATATGAACAATTAATGTGAATTTTTCAGAAGGATAGTCCACCAAGACTATAAACTGGAAATCAATTAAAACTTTGGTTTCTCAAGGTTTTAAGAAGGGAATGCTAATCTAGAAGGATTTTCAATTCAATCATTTTAATTTATCACTGGTTCATCTGTACTCAAACTGATATTCACTCATTTTGAAAGCTCAATCATTGGTGGAGACTGTGAAACTAACTTTAGAGAATGAAGATTTCATTAAATGGGTTTATTTTAGGTTTAAATAAAGATGGAGATTTTAAAGGTTATTGGTGGAGATTGTTAAAAAAGCTGAAAATAAAGGTGCTAAGAAAGCCTTGCAAGAAAATATGAATTCTGATAAATTTTATGAGTGATTTAAAAGGGTTGGAAATTTATTTAAATGTTGTAATGCTGAATTTTTGAAGGTGGATAGGAGTTGGAATATTAGTGGGTCTCTTTGGTAGACTATTTTGGTGGAAGTTTGGAGGTCCTTATGGCAAGAATGGAATCAAAGTATTCTGCTCAGGGGGAATCCCAATGAGAATGGAATAAGAAGTATTCAGCTCATTTGGGAGGCCCACTCTCTCATGCTGAGAAAGAAAGTAGAGTTTGGTAGAGGGGAGTCTGAAGGGATTCAAACCTTTCTCTCAGTATTGGAATCATCACAAGGAAAATACGGTTTATTAAAAAATCTATTTCAAAATATATTTATTAAAAGATGAACAGAAAGAATTGGATCAACCAGAAAACAAAAATTTATCAGCACAAAAAAGAATTAAAGTATTAAACTTTTTAAAGAAGAGAGGAAAATCAAAATAAATAATCCCTTTGAAATCTTTCAACATTGTTATCAAATCTTTGCATTAAAATTCTTCACTTCATTAAATCTTCAGTATTATTAGCAGGGGTTTCCTGAAAATAAGTTAAAAATTTACTCTTCATATCATCACAAAAATCAAGAAAGAGATATCTATAAAATTTTGAATAGTGATTAATGTAATCATTTTTCACTTGGCCAATGTCATCTTTATTGGTGACTTTGATAGCTTAGGAGAGATTTAGGAGTTGAGAGAGAATTTGTAGATGGATGTGGAATTAGTAAGAAGATAATTAAAATTGAAAATAAAGGACTAAATTTTTGAGCCAGGACATAAGGTTTCAGAAAAGCCAAAGATTGGAACTGGAAATATAGGATTAGGATCTGGAGAAGGAGGAGGAATCTCAGGATTAGGATTTTTAGATGAAGAATCTGTTTTGGCCTTAATGTTTTGAAAGAAGGCGGGAATTTCGGATAGTCTCTTTTTAGGTATTTTTGTATCAGGAAGGGTGCCTGGTGCAGTATAGAGGTTAGTTCTAGAAGGAATAATTGGAAAGTTGCACTTGATCTTCTTAAGCTTGAAAAGATCACAGGCAGTTCTTCAAGGAAGATCAGGGTTAGAAATGAGACAAGGTACCTGGTATTTGGCACAACGTTCACCTGGGACGGCAAGGACTATTGATGTCACTTTTATGAGGATATTTATTATAAGATAAAGTGAAAATTTATCAGGAGTAGTTGGAGAAGATGGTTGAAGAGGATGAAGAGAAGATGAATATGTGATCAAACAAATATGCAAAATTTTAAGAATGGGGAAACTCTTCATTGGAGGGAGGATATGGTAGCCTAAATATTAGTACAGAACTAAAATTTATTTAAGGAGGATATTGGGAGATATCATAAGATTGGGGAAAGCCAATTTAATTTGATATATTATTTTTATTATAAAAGAAAAATACAGTTTAAAGCAATAATGGTTATTTATGCAAGTCAAGATTTATCAATTAATTAAAGGTCAAGAAGTGTATGAAAATCAAAGTGAGGATTCTAAAGAACCTTTGGGACTTTTCAGGGAATTTTTAGTATTTTTCTTCTATTTTTAATAATTTTATAAAGTATTTTTTGATTTTTTTTGATTTTTTATAAATTAAGTAACTTTGATGATTTTTTTCTAGATGAATAGGGCTGAGTGTACTATGAAAACAAGTTGGAAATGTAAAAGAGAAGTAGCTCTATCATTGTTAATTTTTCTGGATTCTTTATTAGTGTTTTAAGGTTCTAATTCAGTACAGAAGTCCATACAAGCTCCAGAATGCTCTGGAAAAGCTCTGTATGAACTCTAGTGAACTCCAGACAAGCTCCGGGATGCTCTGGCTGGAGAAAATATAGAATGTGACATACTATGCATATATAGCTTATAGACTTGAAATTAGAACAGTATCTAGCATCTTAACAATTAAAATCAGAAATCATAAAGAGAATATTAACCATTAACCATCATACTATTATATATTCATCAACAACAAACATTTACATAACATTATATAATTTTTAATACTCTTATAAATATAAAAACTAAAAACATATACTTATAGGGTACCATTTTAAAGGTCTCAACTTCAGAGATTTGATTATAACAACTGTTCACAAAAATAAGGGGGTATCAAAGTTAGAAATCTTCCATTTCAAAATGACTCCTTTTTTGTCAGGCTGAGGTCAAGTACAAAGACGTGAACTAGCTTGAATGTTCAGTTGTCTAGAATATTTTTATGGTACTATATGAATACCGTAGTACTAATCCACTAAGTTGTAAAATGTAAACAAAATTAAAGGTCTCAGTAATATAATTCTCACTAATTTTATATATGTCTTACAATCTTTGTAGTTCGTAGAAATATAGATTTTATAATTCAGATACTATTCAAAAGTCTTATAAAAGTACTAATTGATATGTATTGTAATTTATTTGGTTATATTGGTAAATTGTAAATGATAAGGAATGTAGAAACAAGACCCAAAAACCTCCTCCTTTTATACACACTGAGTTCCCCAATAAATCCCTTGATGTACCATCCAATACAAAGTTAATGATGCCTCAAAACAACTAATAGGGGGTGTCAGTTCTGGCAAATCCGCACTTACAAATCCGCACTTAAATTTGACCAAATCCACACTTAAATAAGTGCGGATTTCCAAAACACACTAGCCCCAATACTGGTGGATTTCAAAATGTAATAAGTCACTTATTTCACTCAAATCCGCACTTTCTCAACCAAAAGTGCTGATTTCACCATCAAGTCCCATTTCACTGATTTGTCAGCATCATCCCATTCATACGCAGCACTCCGCAGCATAACACTTAATAGCTCAAAACATTGTACATCACTTACATCTTCATATCATATCATATAAAAGCAATGCCTTCCTCACTTTCAAATCGTGATAAATTACATAAAGCAATGACTTTCATGGCTCTTGAACTGCTCTTGGACTCTGATTGCGATTCTGATTCTGATCTAGAAGAAGATTTTGTCTTTTTATCAAAAATGGCCACGAAACGCTACCTTCTTCCCAGAAAGCCTCAAGTACTTCATACCCCCAAGTACACCATCCAAAAACTTCTTAAACTATCTACACCCAGTTTTAGAGAGCTGTTCAGGACTTCTCAGGAATGTTTCCTTAAATTGCTTGAGCTTATTCAGGATCATCCCATATTTCACAATAATTCTCAAAAAGAACAACAACATCCTTCAATTCAATTGGCCATCACACTATGTCATTTGGGTTCAAATGGTAATGGAGCCTCTTTGAAACGTTTAGAAAATGTCTTTGATTTAGGGTATGGTTCAGTTAACACTTATACCAAACAATGTATCACTGCCATCAACTCCTTGTAATCTCAATGTCTCACCTGGCCAACAAAAGAAGAGCAACTTGAATCATCTCAGGTTATGCAAGCAGAGGGCTTCCCAGGATGTATTGGTTTTGTTGATGGTACTGCTTTTCCTTTGAGCCAGAAACCTGCTCAAGGTGGAAACAATTACTTTCACATTCTCGTCAAAAATTTTCACCAAAATATTTACAAGTCAAAAAAACTCTATATCTGTTTTAAAAAATTGGCAATACTCTCCCCTGCATTTTATTGAAGCAAGGGGTGGATATCACCAAAATTTTTCTAAGTCATCAATTTCACATGTCAGATTTGAAAATTTGGCAATACCCCCCCTGCATTTTATTGAAGTAAGTGGTGGAAGTCATCTAAATTTAATATAATTACGTAAATTATTAAATAAATATCTAATATATATCAATTTCCCTAGTTTAAAGTAATGACAATCCCTTAAGCCAAAATGCAGATCAAATCTAGAAACAAAAGTTTGGGACTTTCCACAAGTATAGGCTAGAGGAACCCCATGAAACAAATAAATGTTATCATGATTACCATTTATACAACACAAGGTCGTGGGCCCATTACTTTAGTTGAGGAAATTGATACATAAAAAATATTTATTAAAAATTTACGAAAAAATATAAAATTTTTGATGACAACTCTAATCCCCATACTTTTTGGATCTAAATAAAGTTTTTTTAAATCGATTAACTTTACCTTCTTTCATTACCTTATTGATTCTTTGAATCAACTTATGACTGATTTGAAATGAGATATCAAAATGTGTTAAATGTTGACAGGATTCCAAACCAGGAAGAGCTTTGGTTGTTTGATGATTATCCTTAGAAGAATTCCAAATAGTTTCGATGATACCATTTCCCAAACCAAAATCAATGATGCACCGGTGGTCTGGAAAATATAAACCATGTCATTTGATTTTAGCTGGAGATGGTATTGGTTGGCCAGTAATTGGTTTGATATATGAGAATATACCAAAAGTAAGAAAATTGGTGTCCTTGGTATCGGTGTGAATTTTATTGTGAAATCCAGAATGAGTGATAATAACATTAGAAAATAAAAGATATTTGTGGCTGATATCTTCCCATTTGGAGTCACACCAATTCGGTATTCCAACTTTGGTTTCAAGTTCATGATTTTTTTCAAATGCTTTATTACAGTGCTTTTTGAGTCAAAGAGCAAGAAAAGAGTTAAAGGAAGGTAGAGTGTCCCATAAGCAAAAATCTTCATCTTTTTGAGCTTTAGTGATATTCTTGAGCAACGAATACATGCCTATATAATTGAAATGCCTAGATAATAATCATATAAGAGTTTCAGAATCCTTATCCTCTAAATATGCAATATAAAAATGTGAAATAAGACAAGTGAAATTCGGAAAAAAGGCTCAACTTCAAAGGTCAAAATCTCAGCAACCACTGAACCTAATTCAAACCTGTTTGAGGGAAATGAAAGATATGCTTTAGTAGAATCTTCAGTTAAAGGACATGTGATTTAAATAAACCTAACCCTAATTTGTTACATAAAAAAATGAAATAAAAATTTAAATTGGGAAAAAAAAGGCTCAACTTTAATGGTCAATATCTCAGCAACCACTGAATCAAATTCAAATCTGTTTGTGGGAAATGAAAGGTAGCCTTCAGGAGAATCTTCAGTAAAAAGAACATTAGATTTGAATAAACCTAACCCTAATTCCGAGTCTGATTTTCAAAATTTTACAAAAACTTGAAAAGTGGTAATGAAGATGAGATCAAAAGGAGTTTTATAAGTTCACTGTTATCCAGATAAGAGTCATACATATATTTAAGTATGAACTTTTCATAAAAGGAATGAGATATCATATAGACATGAAAAAAAGGTGATGAAACTTACCTTGATTGAAAAGTAGGAAAAATAGAGTGAGAAAGATTGATGTTGGAATTGCGGGGAAATTGAATATGGAGTAAGTGAAATGCATAAAGAATGTGCAATGTATGTGTTTCAATGAAATGGAGCCAAAAAAAAGTGAAATAAGGGAAAGGGGGGATAATGACCATTCCAAGGAGGGATGAAGAGTAGGGTGATGGAGCTAAAAAAGAAAGTAAAGAGGGAGAGAAAAAAAAGGTTAATTATAACATTGAAATCCAAAATAACCACTTACAAAAAAAATTTAGATAAAAAAAATAAAATAAACAGAAAAAAACAAAACAAAATTATAATTAGTAATCAAAAAATCAAAAAAAAAGAATAAAGTGACTTACCTGGAGAGATGAGATGACAAAATGAATGAAACCAAATTGTTTGAGGGATGTTGGAGGAGAATAGGAAAAGGATATGAGGGATGAATGAAAAAAAAAATCACTGACAAAATATGCAATTTCAGAAAATATGCGATTTCATGTTGAGCTGGTGAAAGAAAACCAATGAGCCATCCAAAAAAAAAAAAATTCACTGTAAATTCCAAAAAAAATGAATATGCAACAAACCAAAATACCAACCCAAGTGAATGAAGTACACAAAGAGGACATTTGGAGAGTACAAAATGGTATGGGAAAGAAAGGGATGATGTGGCCAACATGTGGTTTTGAAAAAAAAATCACGAAAAAAGTGCTGATTTGAGGTCAGAACTGACACCCATAGAAAAAAGATTAAGAAGTATAAGAAATAAGTAAAAAAGAATGTAAACATGCCTGGTCAAAATATTGAAAATGTCAGGAAGGGGTTTGTGCCGAGGATTGATGGGTAGGTAGCGAGGAAGGTCAGTGTGTCACATGTGACAGGGATGTTTTGTGGCCAAAATGTGGTTGTGAAAAAAAACGGGAAAAAAGTGCTGATTTGAGGTCATAACTGACACCCTTTTTTGAAATAAGTGACTTTTTTGCAAAATTTAAGTGCTGATTTGTAAGTGCTGATTTGGTTTGAAATCCGCACTTAAGTTAAGTGCGGATTTGCCAGAACTGACACCCCCTAATAGACCTGCCCATCAATGCCCCTAGTGATTTATGACATAATTAGACAAGTAACAACCGTCAAAATCCTGTAATAATAAGGTAAATCCATCAAAATTAAAGAAAAAGACAAAAAGAGAGTATATACGTATAAAACAATAATATAAAAGACTAAAGGAGGCTTTTTAAGGTTAATAATAGCTGAATAATAAGGGGGATTTACTTTAGAAATAGAGGGGCTAATCCTGACATTATACTACGTGAAATTCCCATCCAAAAATAACAAATATTGACTGAGAAATCACCCAAAACCTCAAAAAAGAGTGTGAGAAGTGGGGTAACTACATGCAGTCCTTGGCAGGCGCTTGCACAGGTAAATCCTTGACTAAAATTAGGCAAATTTAAGTGTGGTGATTAATTAAGACGCCAAGAGTGAGGTTATTAATGAAATTAGTGCATATAAACAAGGTCAATGCACTATTAATTAAGCTAGGACACTAAATAAGCTCCTGTCACCTATTTTAGTGTGTTTCCCCACAGTGGGCGTAGAATGTGGGGTAATTAGAGGTGAAAAAGCTAACTTTGCTAAAAATGAAGCTATTCACATGGGAAAAAAGCAGGCAGTATGTGGCCAGTACACAGAAGCCATTTCTGGCATAAAAAACACCAAATTTGAAAAGTGTTAATTTTATGCATTTAAATAGCCAAATCAATAGTCCTAAATGAGCCCAATTGATCTGTCAAAGTGCAATTTTGATATTCTTGATTTTATAGTACATATAGTCAACTTTTAAGTGAAATAAAGCGCATTTCTTGTTTTTTGCGTAAAACAATGAATATAACAGCTTTAAGTGTACTTAAAAATTTTGTAGCCTTATACTTAAGGTTCTTAAGATTACCCTAACATATTCCAACTTAATATTAAGTACATAAGACCTATAAAAGGTGGATATATGCATGTATATAAGGTGTTATAATGGCATTTTTTGTCTATTATCATAATTTTACTTATGTATACTGTTTGTGTACTCTCATTTATTGTTCCCATGTATAGTTCATGTGTTTAAAATAAATTATAAGCACTTTTTACTCAGTCCTGGGGATATACAGGCTGACACTCTCCCACCCAAAAAAACAATAAAAAAAATGATAAGTTATACATTTTATTTATTAATTTGTAATTTTCAGGTATTCAGATTAATTCTGTAGCATTAAAGATTTTACTTTAAAGAAATAAAACATAATATTATGAGTACTGGTTTTTTAACCCCTCAGTTGTTTGAACAGAAATTTATTTCTGTTTAAATTTTTTAAGAAGGGTGGATAAATTAGAATTTTCTTTTTCAGGTATCCATTTATCAAATTCATTTGATTTCCCTTTAAATCTTAGTAAATACTCAGTTCCTTTTTCTTTAGTAAGGATTCTTTTCTTGAGTATTTTTTCAATCTCTGCTTTTTCCACAATTTCTTCAGGTTGCTTTTTAGGCCTTCCCCTTCTTTTTGGAAATAAGTCAGGATCATTTGCATGGTAAGTTTTCAATAATGAGATAGGGAAAACTGGATGTTTCCTATCATATGGAGCATATAATATGACTTCCACTGCATTATTACCAAACATTTTACTGACTACAAAAGGTCCTACAAAGGGATCCTTTAATTTAACATTACCTTGTATGTTAAAATGTAGTGTTGATATGAGGACTTCATCTCCCTTTTTGAATTCAAATTCTTTATGAGATTTGTCCCACCTTTTCTTTTCATATTAAAATGCTTTTTGGATGCATTCTTCTGCATGCTTTATACACATTTTTTGCATATGAATAAAGGATTTAGTACCAGGGTGTATATCCAACCATGGTAATTTATTTAAATGATTTACTGGGGTATTTGGTACATATCCCAGCCAGAGTTAAAATGGTTTCTTCTCTGTTACAGAATGAGTTGTGCTGTTATAAGCAAATTCAATGCCAGGAATTAATGTTACCCAGTCATGTGTGAATTTCTCATTGTCTTTGTATTCTAAATCAAAGGAACAATATCTTCTGATCATGTCTTCTAGAGTTTGTATCATTCTCTCAGCCAGACCATCAGTTTGTGGATGGTGTGCTGTAGACAATTTCAATTGACAACCTGATACTTCAATCAAAGATTTCCAGAACTTTGAAGTAAATTTAGGGTCTCTGTCAGAGATTATGTCTTTGGGGAAACCAGCAGTATTCATCATCTGAGTCCACCATAGTAATGCCAAGTCTTTTTCAGATACCTCTTTATGGGTAGGGATAAATTTTCACATTTTCGTTAATCTATCCACTATTACCCAGCAAGAATTGAAACTTTCTTTTCCTGCTAATGGCAAGCCAGTTACAAAATCCATGTTTATAATTTCTCATGGAGATTTCGGATTCTCTCTTTGTTGTAACAACCCAGCTCTCTTCCAAGTTAATCATTAAGATTTCTGACAAGAGTCACATGTTTCAATGTATTTTTGTACATCTTCTTTCATGTTTATCCACCAGGCTGTATTTTTAACTCTGGTTAATGTTTTGTTAAAGTCAAAATGACCAGCTAAGATGTCATCATGACAAGTAATCAACAATAACTCTTTCATAGAAGGTGGTATTACTATTACATTACTTAACCTTTTCCTGTAATATATATATCCATCCTCAATTGAGAATTTACCTTTTTACAATGCATTTCTATACTTTGGAGGCAAGGTTTTAATTAATTCACTCATGGAGGCATTTGTTGTATCATTAAGAATGGTAGATAGTTTAGAAAAATCTTTATCAGATGAATAATTTTATAATATAGTTTGCATAAACTCTTCTTCTAAATCCACTATATAAATCCCAAATATATGTATAAACTCATTTTCAGTTACATAAGCTGGGTTGTCAGCATCATTTGGCAAAGGACTTCTGGATAATAAATTCACATTAGAGTGCAATTTTCCTGCTCTGTGAGTGATTTTCATTCTTCCTCTGTACTCCTGTACAGCTAGTTGCCATCTAAACATGTGCCTATTAGGTGTTTTCATGTTTAGTAATGATTTTACTGCACTTCAATCTGTTATAAGTTCAAACTTCTGGTCTTCCAGATAGTAATAAAGTTTCTCCAAAGCCCACACCACGGCTAAACATTCTAGCTGTGTGGCATCATACCTTAATTCTGTTTTTCTAAAGGTTCTGGATATATAACAGATAACTACTTCAGATAATTTTCCATTTATTATCTGTTTCTGCTGTAAAGCAGCACCTAAACCTATGAAGCTTGCATCAGTGTACAAGATAAAAGGTAGGGTGAAATCTGGCAGTACCAATATTATAGCTGACATTAAACATTCCTTTAATTTATTAAAGGTGTGTTGTCTTTAATTATTCCAAATAAAAGCCTCATTTTTCTTGATTAATGTTGTTAAAGGAGCTGCAATGGATTGGTAATTTTTAACATATTGTCTATAATATCCACACATACCCAAAAAACTTTGAACCTCTTTTAAATTTTTAGGTATCCCAATGTTTTTAATTGCTGCCACCTTATTCTGGTCAACACAAATTTGTAATCCAGATACAACATGTCCAAGTACTTTCAAGGATTGAAATCCAAATTTACATTTCTTTAATGCAATTGTCATATTAATTTCATCCATCCTTTGAAATACTCTTTTCAGGTGATTTAAATGTTCATCATATATTTTGAAAACACTATGATGTCATCAATATAGACCAATAGCCATCCTTCAACCATTTCCTGATGAAAAACACTATCCATCAATTTTTGGAAGACTGAAGGTGCATTCTTTGGGCCAAATGGCATTCTCACATACTTATATATACCCATATGTGTGGTTATTAATAAGTAGTTTTGAGAATTTATTTCCGCAGGAATCTGGTGGTAACCCTTGTTTCCATCCAGAAAGGAAATATATTTTGCTCCTTGTAAAGTAGCATGGATAGAAGCTATTCTTGGTAGAGGGTAAATATCATCTACTGTGTATGTATTCAGAGCTCTATAATCACTGCATAATCTTGCCTTATCTTTTTCATAAGAGATCAATACTGGTGAAACGACACAATACTTAGGTGTTGTGTCCACTTTTTCAACAATACCCATTTCCAACAACATTTATATATTGTCTTCAATATCTTTCCTTTTTTCAGGAGATGCTGGGTAAGGTTTCTTTTTTAGGCTGCCTGGAATATTATCTAAATCACAGATTAGAGAGATTTTCATCTCATGGTCTTTGACCAACCCTAGTTCATTTAAACCATGAGAAAATGCCATAGGATATGATTTAATCAATCTCAAAATATTTTCTTCCTCAATTTTTGAGAGTTGAGGACTGAAAGAGGCCTTTTAGATTTAATTTTCCAATTCAACCACTTCAGTGGTGGCTCTTCCACCTTGCAGTTGTTCTTCCCTAGGGGAAATGGCATACACTGAATTTTCAGAACATATTTTGAATTTTCTCTTACCATTCACACCTATGGTGAAACAACTGTTTGCAGGATCTAGTTTAATGCCAAATCTTGTCAATAAATCATTGCCAATAATAAACCAATCACTACAATTATTATTATCCATTACTACAAATTCACAAACTGCTCTAACATATCCATTATTATATTTAAAGAATACAGCAGTTTTGTACTTGCCAATTGGATTTAATATTGAACCAAAACCCCTCCAGTTCTTTCTCTGAACAGGTTCTAGTTTTTCCTGGTACTTACTATCAAGTTTCATTAATGTATTAATTGAAACTACACTACCTGAAGCCCCAGTGTCAAGAATGGCATTCATTTCTTTTCCACATATGATAAAAGGTGCTCTGATAGGTGTTATTTCGTAAGTATCATGAGATACATCTTTAATTATTTCAGATTCCTCAATGGAAGTTAAAGATGTATCTTTATGAGGTATAGCATCATTCAGGATCATAATATCCTGTTCTAATACAAATATCTCATTTTCATCATCACTATAAGATATGTTACTTTTGCAATCCTCACTAGATTCCACATTCTCATTTTCATGATTACTAGGTTCAGAATTCTGTGAGGTTTCAATAACATTTATTCTCTTCTTACACGTGTGACCCTTAACCCAAGGTTCATTAAATTTTTAACAAGTGTTATTTTCTTGTCTATTAGGGACAAGGGGAGCTGAAGGTTTTTTCTTCTCCACTGGTAATTTACTTGTAGTAGGTTTTACTACGTCAACACTTTGTCTGTAATTACTATACTTGGTTTCATACTTGTGGTTTAATAATATCTCATTTCATATGTTAATGAACCCAGAGGTATCTCTGATGGTTTCAGTTCTAGCTACAATAATGTCTCTAACTGATATAGGCAACTTGTATATTGTTTTTTCTTTCCACTCTTCATAATCCATTTTTGGATCCATAGCTTTCATGATTTTTATTAAATTCATTAAGAAGAAAAAGGGTTTATCTCCAGCATTTGGATTATATCTGGCCCTTTCATACAATCTTTGTTGAGTGATTCTAAATTTTGCCCCACCAAATTGCCTTTCAATTAGTGCCTTCCATTCATTCCAGGAGTAATTAATTCCCTCACTCAATACAGATTCAAACCATAATAAGGACACATCTGTAAATAAAGATATTAACTTTGAAGTAATTTCTTCATCAGGTAATTTGCATGAAAATTTTAAGTTATCTATTCCTTGTATGAATTGCTGCCAATCAGATTTTGAATCCCCGTCAAAAGAAGGATGCTGATCTAACTTAGGCCAGTTCTTTTGGCTAGTTTTTGCTTCCCTAACCTGAGGAATATTGAGTAATTCACTTACTTTAGAAAGATGATCATTTATTTCATCTTTTACTGATTTTATATTCTCAGAGCCCATGACACTAAGTTCATGTTCAATCATTGGTTTATCATCAGAGTGTTTCATAAAAACTGGTACTCTTTCTACATAAGAGGTATTATCTTTTATTTTTTCAGTATTTTTCAAAATTTTAGCTACTTCAATTTCTACTCTTTGTAACCTATCTTTTATTACAGGTACATGAGTTAAGGTATCATTTACATTTTAAAAAGACAATTTTACACGTCCCTTTATGGTAGCCATAATATTCTGAGAATGTTCTAATTTATTTTCTAAATTTTTAATCTCAGAGTTTAATCTTTTGTTTTCATTGATTAATTCATTATTTGAATTCTCAATAATTTTTAACCTATTGGCTGTTGTACTCAATGATTTTGTGAGGTTTAATAATACACTTTCTGTATTATTGTTGGACTCTCTAGAGAATTCTTCCAATTATTCAATTCTTAATAATAATTTACTAATTATTTTTGATTCCATTGTATTTTCTAAAAGAAAATATTCAATTTTGTCTGTGTCCAATTCAGAAGACTCATCAGCAGGGTCAAGATTTAATTCATTTGGTTCCATTTTTATATTAATAGTATTTTCCTGGTGGTCAATAAAACTATGTACATTGTCCTCATTGAAAGACAAGTTTAACATGTTATTTTCAAATGAATAATTTTATAAATCCCTATCAATTATATCCAATACCTCTCTATCAATTTCATTACCTATAAGTCATTCATTGTTAGGATTATATAATTGATCCTGAGAAGATGGATGACTTACCAGGGTCTTATTCCATTTCGCCTGCCTCTCCTTGGCTTTCCCCTGTAAGGGTGACTGCTGAATCCCTGTTGAGGAGGGTTGTTGTAGTTTTGGGCATACCAATCCCACTTCCATTTGCTTACAGTTATCTTTTGGTCCTCTTCTGGGACTGGAGGTGTTGCTGTGGTATTTGGTGCCACTGGTTGTTGATGAGACCTTATATCCACTAGAGCCTGGTTGACTTCTATAAAGCCCTGAGCCGCCCTTTCTCCAGATTGTTGATCTGGTCTACCATATTGTTTACTCTTATTGTTAGTGTATTCAATAGGGTTGAGAGGGAGTGAATTTGCTCTTGTAACGCGTTTTTGGACTTCTTTATTGACATTTGTTTTAAGAGCTTTTCCTTTTCATCCATGGACATTGGTGGGGTGTTGTTTATTATTGGTGATTCTTGACCCTCCATTTGGATGTACTGTAACAGGTCTTTCAGCTCTAGTTCTTAAGTTATAAGGTTTTGCCTTATTACTTACAATGTCTTTGTTGTCACACATGTTTACGTGGAATTTAAAGAGTTGAAAGTTTAGATATGAAAACTTCAAAAAGGAGTTTTATCAGTATTTATTGATACCACTGAAGACAATTTTATTGCTTACTTATTGGTATTAAGTGAATTTATGAGTGCCAAAAGTCAAATATGCTTTTATGTGGTCACTTAATATAACTGGTCTACAATAAGTAGCCGTGTTTTTATATTTAAAAGAAAACAACTGTCAGCAAGATTCTTTCTAAATATTTAATGAATGTTACAAACCAATAAAAGGAAAAGATTAAGAGTCCTGTTAAAAGAAAACAATTAATCAGTTTAATTGGTTTATTATCTGCAAAGATCACAAATTTAATTGGTCTATTGACAGACTCCCACTAATAACAATTTTATGTTAAATTAGTGGTAAAATTGTTGATTCAATATCACAATTTTATTATATAACAGGGCTTCTTTTTCTGAAATCACTATATAAGTGACCCCAAACTGTTGTAATTATCCAAATATTTCTATAGGAATATTATTTACGTGCACCTTATTTTGAAATTTTCACTTACTGGATAATAACAGAATTCTTGAGGAAAGGCCCCCAATTGTCAGGCTAAGATCAAGTACAAGGACGTGAAATAGCTTGAAAAGTCTTTGTCTAGAAGATTTAAATGGTCCTATATGAATACTGTAGTATAAATCCAACAAATAATAAAATATAATTCAGAATAAAGGTCTCAGTAATATAATTCTCACTAGTTTTATATATGGCTTACAATCTTTGTAGTTGGTAGAAATATAGATTTTATAATTCAGATACTATTCAAAAGTCTTATAAAAGTACCAATTGATATGTATTGTAATTTATTTGGTTATATTGGTAAATTTTAAGTGATAAGGAATGTAGAAACAAGACCCAAAAACCTCCTCCTTTTATACACACTGAGTTCCCCAAAAAATCCCTTATTGTACCATCCAATACACAGTTAATGACGCCTCAAAACAACTAATAGACCTGCCCATCAATGTCCCTAGTTATCCATGACATAATTAGACAAGTAACAACCGTCAAAATCCTGTAATAATAAGGGAAATCCATCAAAATTAAATAAAAAGACAAAAAGAGAGTATATACGTATAAAACAATAATATAAAAGACTAAAGGAGGCTTTTTAAGGTTAATAATAGCTTAATAATAAGGGGGATTTACTGTAGAAATAGAGGGGCTAATCCTAACATTATACTACATGAAATTCCCATCCAAATATAACCAATATTGACTGAGAAATCACCCAAAAACTCAAAAAAGAGCATGAGAAGTGGGGTAACTACATGCAGTCCTTGGCAGGCGCTTGCACAGGTAAATCCTTGACTAAAATTAGGCAAATTTAAGCGTGGTGATGAAATTAGATTCCAAGAGTGAGGTTATTAATGAAATTAGTGCATATAAACAAGGTCAATGCACTATTAATTAAGCTAGGACACTAAATAAGCGCCTGTCACCTATTTTAGTGTGTTTCCCCATAGTGGGCATAGAATGTGGGGTAATTAGAGTGTGAAAAAGCTAACTTTGCTAAAAATGAAGCTATTCACACGGTAAAGAAGCAGGCAGTATGTGGCCAGTACACAGAAGCCATTTCTGGCATAAAAAACACCAAATTTGAAAAGTGTTATTTTTATGCATTTAAATAGCCAAATCAATAGTCCTAAATGATCCCAATTGATCTGTCAAAGTGCAATTTTTATATTCTTAATTTTATAGCGCATATAGTCAACTTTTAAGTGAAATAAAGCACATTTCTTGTTTTTTGCGTAAAACAATGAATATAACAGCTTTAAGTGTACTTAAAATTTATGTAGCCTTATACTTAAGGTTCTTAAGATTACCCTAACATATTCCAACTTAATATTAATTACATAAGACCTATAAAAAGGTGGATATATGCATGTATATAAGGTGTTATAATGGCATTTTTTGTGTATTATCATAATTTTACTTATGTATACTGTTTGTGTACTCTCATTTATTGTTCCCATGTATAGTTCATGTGTTTAAAATAACTTATAAGCACTTTTTACTCAGTCCTGGGGATATACAGGCTGAAATTTTTCCACCAAATTGACCATGATTATTTTTAAAAATAAGCCATATTATTCCCCAAAAACACCTTTCCACTGAGAATTAATGTCAACTTTGTTGATTTCTTTTTGTGTTGTGAAATTAGTTTTAAATAATTAAAAATTTCTAACTTTGATACCCCCTAATATAAACTTTATAAAAATATAAATATTTCAATCATTTAAATATCTTTTCTGGTACAACACAGCTGTTGTATTTACTTCACCTAACATGAAAGAAAATCATCTCTACGTCTCAACACTGTTAATAACAAATAGTCAAAAGTTTTTTTCCAAGTAGACATTATATCTTAGTTAATTGTGAACTCTTTATTTAGTTAAAGGAACAGGGTTTTCTTCAGTTTATCCAAATCCCTTGGATTCTGTTTAAAGCAAGGCAACTGTAAGAGTCTTTTTACAGAATTAAGAATATTTTATATACTTCTTTCACTCAATCCTGGTAATATCCAGGTTGACCCTCACCCACCCAAAAAAACAATTCACAAATAATTACATATACGTTTTTATTTGTTTTTTTAGCTATTCAGATAAATCTGTAAAATTAAATAAAAAAATTTCTAAAGAGATCAAACATAATAAAATATTGTGACTACTGAATTTAACCTCTCAGAAGGTTGGACAGAAAATTATTTCTGTTTAAATTTTTTTAGAAGAAAGGAAAAATGTGAAATTTAATTTTCAGGTATGTGCTTATTAAATCATTTGATTTTCCCTGGTATCTTAGCAATTACTTGTTTCCTTTCTCTTTAGCAAAGATTCTTTTCTTGATTAATTTTTCAATCTCTAATTTTTCCACAAGTTCATCAGGCTATTTTTTAGGCCTTCCTTATCTTTTTTGAAATGAAACAGGGTCATTTTCATGGTAAGGTTTTAATAATAAGATAGGGAAAACTGGATGTTTTCTATCATATGGGGCATAAAGTATGACTTCCACAGCATTATTAACAACCATTTTTGTTGACTAAAAAAGGTCCCACAAAAGGATATTTTAGTTTAAAATTACCTTGTCAGTTAAAATATAGTATTTAAATAAAGAGTTCATCTCCTATTTTGAATTCAAATTATTTATGTGACTTATCCCATTTTTCTTTTCATACTCAAATGCTCTTTGAATGCAATATTCAGAATGCTTTCTACACATTTGTTGCATATGAATGAAATATTTACTACCAGGATGTATGTCTAACCTTGGTAATTTATTTAAAAGATTTACTGGTGTATTTGGAACATAACCCAGCCAGAGTTCAAATGATTTCTTCTGTGTTACAGAATGAGTTTTGCTTTTATAAGAAAATTCAGTTCCAGGAATTAATGTTACCCAGTCATTTGTGAATCTTTTATTGTCTTTGTATTCTAATGCAAAGTCACAATATCTTGTGATAATATTCTCCAGAGTCTGTATCATTATCTCAGATAGCACATCAGTTTATGGATGGTTTTCTGTAGACAATTTCAATTGAAATCCTGAAACTTCCATAAAAGATGTCCAGAGTTCTGAAGTAAATGTTGGTTCTCTGTCATAAATTATGGCTTTGGGGAACCAAGAAGTATTCATCATTTGAGTCCACCATTTCTATTCCAAGTCTTTTTCAGATACCTCTTTATGGGTAAGAACAAGCTTACATATTTTTGTTAGTCTATACACAATCACCAAGCAAGAGTTAAAGTTTTCTTTTGCTGCTAATGGAAAGCCAGTCACCTAGTCAATGTTTATTATTTACAATGGTGCTTTTGGATTCTATATTTAATGTATAAGCCCAGCTCTCTTACCAGTTAAATTTTTAGTTTTTTGGAAAGATTCACATGTGTCAATGTATTGTTGTACATCTTTGTTCATGTTTATACACCAGGCTGTTTTTTAGCTCTATTTAATGTTTTATTAAAATAAAAATGACCAGCTAGAATGTGATCATTGCAAATACTTGATATTAAATCTTTCATATATGGAGGTATAACTATTACAATACTTAGTTCTTTCCTGTAATATATATATCCATCTTCAATTGAGAATTTACCTTTTTCCAATGCATTTTTAAACTTTTGAGCTAAAGTTTTAATTAATGCACTCATTGAGGCATTTGTTGGGTCAGTTAAGATGATGGAAAATATAGACAAATCTGTATCAGATGAACAATTTTCTAATATTGTTTGCATAAATTCCTCCTCCAAAGCCACTATATAGATTTCAAATATATGAATCATCTCATTTTCAGAAACATATACTGTGTTATCAGTATCATTTGGAAAATTACTTCTAGATATCAAATCCACATCAGAATGCAAGTTTCATGCTCTATGAGTGATTTTTATCCTTAATCTATATTCTTCTACAGCTACACCACGGGAAATTTTGGGGTAAACCTCTAGCTGTTCTTCCCCTTTGAGATGTTTGGAAGTAGGTTTGTAAACTTTTGGGAAATCTGATTAAAAAAAATTGAAGCAAAAATTGGTCATAGATTTAGCCTAGATTTACCCTTACTTGAAGTCATCTTGATAAGAGCAATGAATTCAATTTAGAATCATTTTATCCCAGGTTTACCAAAGGTTAAGCACTGATATTAATGTGCCATATTATTCAAGCTGCTAATTTACATATATGGTTTAATTGTGGGTAATATTTATTATAGAACTTCCCACATTAGTAATGAATACATTTAGTGATGAAAAATCATGTCATGTCTAGGTTCCCCCAATGAAAGGATGAATTGAATTTAATGATAAGTTACAGATAAAGAACCTATGAGATCTATATAATAACGGCAAAATAATTACTGCAGAAAAATTTTAATTGGTAAGGAGGATAACTTTAGAATGCATGTTGGTCTGGATGTAAAACTGTGCAACATAGCTAGAATCAATCATAGAATTTTCCTTCAGGTAGACACTTTATGTACTTTGTATGAAATGATATCTTTTACTAGCCTTGGTATTTCATAATTGGATAGCCATGAAATTAATTGTATCACAGACTTTGTAAAAAGTGTCCTTCTGAAGGACAATTTTATAATTAATAAAAGATAGATAGATATACATATAAAGCCTATATGATATGCATTATAAAAATTTCCTTCTCAGAAATAGACCATCCTTCAGAAGGACACGTTTGGCCAAGTATGTAACACCTTCACTTTTATGGTTAGTCAATTTTTGAAGAATAAGGCAAGTAAAAGCTTCCATTTTATACACAGTACCTAAATTGTCAATTTGAAAGACTGTCCATAACTGAAAAGGACATTTTATAAAGCAGAAAAAGAGTACTGATTATTTATAATACCTATATGATAGGTAACATAAAATTTTTCTTCTAAGCAACAGACTATGCTTTAAGTGAACAATTTTTAAAATCTCTGAGGCACCTTTACTTTTATATTTAAAAAATAACCAGATACCATGCCCTTAAAAAAGCCTCAAACTATCGGGGGACTCCTTTTGGTTTAGAAGATTTTTGGTGGTGATTTACGGTATTGGACAATGGATTTGAAATTTTCAAGTCAATTACGTATAATTTATCTTATGATTTTACTTTACTCAATAGAAGAGGTAGGGATAAAAATATTATTACAACTTATAATTTAGAATCACAATAATGTAAATACTAAAAGACAAACAATAGTAATAATTTATTTAAAAGTGTTTTAATAAAATGGTTAAGTAAAATTGAATGAATCAAACAGCAAAAAAGAGGAGGCTTTTTATAGGCAAAAAGGAGAGAGAAAACACACAGAGTTAACAAGTATCCATAAGGAAGTGTGAGAGAAAAAATATTCCAAAAAAATAATGTGCAAATAACAAAAGTGTGCTAAAATGATGCATCAATAAAAGATATCACATTATTTGATATAGTTTAGAGTTCTCTTTAAATGTCACAATTAGTGCAAATTAATTTGAATTTAAAATATAATTTCAAACATTTAAAATAAATTAATTTGAATTTTTAAGATTTAGAATTAATATATTTTTATTTCTCTTTCAACCTGTTATTGAGCAAAGTGTTAGGGAATAAAAATATAAGGGACATTATTATTAATTTTAAATATTTACTAAATTTACTTATTGTAATTAGTTAGTTTATTGCAAGTAATAAATATTTAAATGTAATATAATTAATAATAAGAAACAAAAGGCATGGCTTAATCTCAGTAAATAATTAATTATTTTACTGGGTAAGTCTAGTAGCCTGGCTGACACTCCCTCACTCTAAAAAAATAAAAAAAAATGCTATGATTTTTTCTTTTTATATTTCTTTAGAAGAGTAGGAAGATTAAATATCTTCTTCACAGGTATCCAAGAATCATATTCAGATGATTTATTCTTGAATCTCAATAAGTATTCTGTACAATTTTCAGCAGTAACTATTCTTTCATTCAGAATCTTATCCATTTCTTCTGTCTCAGTGATTTCATTAGGGGTTTTCTTTGGTCTTCCCCTCCTTTTGGGAAATAAATCACAATTGGATGTATATGGTTTCAAAAAAGATATTGAAAAAACAGGATGTTTTCTTTCATATGGAACATACAAGATGATTTCAGCTGCATTAAGACCAACCATTCTTCTGAAAACAAACGGACCTACAAATAGGTCTTTCAATTTGTTATTACCTTGTAAATTAAAGTGGACTGTAGAAATAAGTACTTCATCACCCTTTTTAAAAGTGTATTCTTTATGGGATTTGTCCCATCTCTTCTTCTCATATTCAAAGGATTTTTCAATAAATTTTTGAGCATGACTTCTACAAAGTTGTTGCATTTGAAGAAAAGATTTTACACCAGGTTGTAAATCCAATTTAGGTATATTATTATTGAGAATTTGGACAGGGGTATGTGAAACATATCCAAGCCAGAGTTAAAAAGGCTTTTTATGAGCAACAGAATGAAAAGTGCTATTATAATCAAATTACAAACCAGGAAGTAAGGTAACCCAATCACGAGTGAATCTGTCATTTTCTTTGTACTCAAGGCCAAAGGCACAATACTTTCTTATAATGTCCTCTAAAGTCTGAATCATTCTTTCAGCTAAACCATCAGTCTGGGGGTGATGGGCAGTAGAAAGTTTCAGATCACAGCCACAAACATCCATCAGAGAAATCCAGAATTCAGAAGTAAATTTAGGGTCTCTATCAGAGATTATGGCTTTAGGAAATCCAGAAGTATCAAACATATGAGACCACTACAAGAGAGCTAATTCTTTAGTGGAAACATCCTTGTGAGTAGGGATAAATTTACACATTTTTGTGAATGTGTCCACAATGACCCAACAAGAGTTATAACTTTCTTTCCCAGAAATGGGTAATCCTGTTACAAAGTCCATGTTTATTATCTGCCATGGTGCATAAGGAGGTTCAATATGTTTCATTAATCAAGCTCTTTTACCAGTCAATCTTTTTGATTTTTGGCAAGAATCACAGGATTCAACATATAGTTTGGTGTCTTCAGACATATTAGCCCACCTTGCAGTGTTCTTCATTCTAATCATTGTTTTTTCAAGATCAAAATATCCAGCCAATATTTCATCATGACAAATCTTAAAGATGATCTCTTTCATAGAAGGAGGAATAATAATAACATTACTCAATTTTCTTCTATAATATAGATATCCTTCATCAATTGAAAATTTACCTTTTTTCCAAGCCTTCTGGTACTTTAGTGGAAAGGTTTTTATTAATGCTTGTATTGAAGCATTCTTTGGATCATTTAATATGGTACATAACTTCTTTAAGTCAGAGTCCTTATCATATGAATCCAGAAAAATCTGTAATAGCTCTTCCTCCATATCAACCACATATATTCCATGAATATGAACTATCTCATCTTCAGGAACATATGTAGGATTTGAGTCATCATTTGGCAAAGGTAACCTTGATAACATATCTAAATTTTTTGAACAATACCTGCCCTATGAATTATTGTCATCCTCCCACTGTATTCTTGAACAGCTAGCTGCAATCTAAACATATGTCTGTTAGGTGTTTTCAAATTTAAGAGGGATTCAACTGCACTGCAGTCAGTGAGAAGTTCAAATTTCTGGTCATCCAGGTAATAATGTAGCTTCTCTAGAGCCCACACTACTTCTAGACACTCAAGTTGAGTGGCACCATATTTCAATTCACTATTTCTCAAGGTTCTTGAAATATAACAAATTACTACTTCTGATACTTTATCATTTATCACTTGTTTTTGATGTAGGGCAGGGCCAAGACCAATAAAACTGGCATCAGTGTATAAAACAAATGGTTTATTAAAGTCAGGTAAAGCAAGAATAGGTGCTGAAATTAAAAAATGTTTCATAGTGTAAAAAGCTCTTTGTCTTTCACTGTTCCAGACAAAAGCAATATCTTTCCTAGTCAATTGGGTAAGGGGTAATGCTATGACTTTGTAATTTTTGATATACTGTCGATAGTATCCACAAATTCCCAAAAAACTCTGGAGCTCTCTAACTGTGGTAGGAGCCTTCACCTGTTGTATGGCTGCCACTTTGTTTTGGTCAACACATATCTGTAAGCCTGAGACAACATGACCAAGCACTTTTAAGGAATGAAAACCAAATTTGCATTTCTTCAAAGCAAGTGTCATATTTATCTCATCCATCTTATGGAATACTTTACAAAGATGGTTAAGTTGGTCCTCAAATGTTTTAGAGAATATTATTATATCATCAATATAAACCATCAGCCATCCTTAAATTATTTCTTGATGGAAAGTGTTATCCATAACTTTTTGAAAAACTGAAGGGGCATTTTTAGGGCCAAATTGCATCCTAACATACTTATAAACAACCATATGAGTAGCAATAATCAGGAAGTTCTGAGAATTCTTCTCAACAGGTACCTGGTGATATCCCTTGTTACCATCCAAACAGCTAATATATTTAGCACCTTGTAGGGTAGCATGTATAGAGCTAATTCTGGGTAAAGGATAGATATCATCAACAGTATAAGTGTTCAATGCTCTATAATCACCACATAACCTGGATTTATATTTCTCATAAGAAATTAGGACAGGTGAGATAACACAATATTTAGGTGTTTCAACTATCTTTTCAATAATATTCATTTTTAAAAGGGTAGAGATATTGTCTTCAATATCTTTTCTCTTTGTGGGAGAAGCAGGATAAGGCTTCTTCTTTAAACTAGGTGGTATTTCAGTTAATGGGCAAGATAATGAAAGCTTCATTTCTTCTTTTAACAATCCTAATTCATGTGACCCATGAGCAAAGGCCATAGGAAGAGATTTTATCATTTAATGATGAAATCTTTATCCTCACCAGACAGCTGTTCTCCAAAAGAAGAATTTTCAATTTCAGACACAAGGTAAGGCATTTATTTTGTAGATCTTCCTTTATATTGAAATACAGAAGGACATGTTTTCAATCCTGGTGTTAATAATTTTCTGGGGGAGGAAATCTTAAATTTTCTCTTCCCATTCATCCCCATTGTGAAGCATTGGTTTGAAGGATCTAATTTTATGCCATACTTGGTTCAAATATCATTTCCTACAATGAAACAACTGCTTAAGTTATCATTTTTCATGAAAACAATATCACATATAGCTCTTACAAAATCATAGTCATATTTGAAAAATACTGTGGCTTTGTATTTACCAATGGGGGATAAAATGGAGCCATAACCTCTCCAATTCTCAGAAATGATAGGCATAAGTTTTGATTTATAATCTTGGTCCACTGAAGCAATTTAATTTTCAGATACTACACTTCCTTCAGCTCCAGAATCTAAAACAACCTCAATGTTATTTCCATTGATCAAGACTGGTTCCTTGAGAGGGGCAATAATAATTGAGATGTCCTCAAGGTATTTTATGATTTCAGAATCCTCTACTGTAGATAAATCATTATTATCAATATTAATATTATTCAAATAATGAATACCCTCTTCCAGAATTAAAATTTCTTGTTGAGATTCATATGAAATATTGCTGGCACAATCACTTGAAGTATCAGCCAGTGCTATTGTGACATCAGCATGTTCCTCTTTTTGTTCAACAAGATTGATCTTCTTGTCACAAACATAGCCTTTCTTCCAAGGCTTGCTGCATTTGAAGCAAGTGCTTGTTGCATACTTTTTGGGTGCAACAGGGGCAGAAGGTTTACCAACCTTTTCCAGAGGTTTCTGTTGGTATTTGGAGGGTTTCTCTAATGGAGTTCTAGAAATGAATCTTCTAGAATCATACTTGTTGTTTTGAAGGATCTCATTACAAGTATTAATGAAAGAAGAAGGTTATCTTGAGAAATGAGTCCTAGAAACTATCAAGTCTCTCAAAGACATGGGTAATTTATAGAGGATCCTGTCCTTCCATAACTCAAACTCCATATTTGGGTCCATTGCCATCAAGATTTTCACAAGTTTCATCAGGAACTCAATAGGTTTTTCAGTAGAAGAGCTATATCTGGTTTCTTCATACTGCCTTTGTTGAGCTATCCTAAACTTGAAACCACCAAATTGTGCTTTAATTAATCTTTTCCAATCTTCCCATGAGTAGTCATTTTTATCCAAGAGAACAGATTCATACCACATTAGGGCTACATTGGTAAATAAAGAAATTAATTTTGACACAATTTCCTCATCTGGGAGTTTGTAAGAATTTTTTGAGTTATCAATCCTGCAAATAAACTGCTGCCAATCTGAGGAAGAATCACCATCAAATTTTGGATACTGGTCAAGTTTTGACCAATTCTTTTGATTTGAAGTAGTCTCCTTATTACAAGCTTGTTTCTGAGTGATAAGGAGCTGTAGCTTCTCCAATTGGGCAGTAATTTCACTGTTTAATCCTTCTGTGGATGATCCAGGTACATCATCAATTTTTGATGGAAACTCAGTGATATCAACAGGCATTTCTGGAACTAATTTCACTTTGGATGAACTAGGAACAGGTAAAATTGGGGTATCATGAACCATAGGTTCTTTCAAAGAAATTTCAGAAAACATTTGATCATGTAACAAGAATTCAATTTCTCTTCAATGGTTTTTAACCTAGTCTTTACTCTTGGAATACTAGATAAACTCTCATTGATGGTTGCAAAAAATAACTGGCTCTTATTTTGTAAAGATGAATAATTATCACTCAATATTTTTAAGTTCAACTTATGTCCCTCTAGCTCTTGGCAACAGATGGACACAGTATCTTGTAATTTATACAAATCATTCTTGATATTTTGCCATAAAGCAACTTTCTTTTCATGAGTTACTTTGTAATTAAGTAAATCATCAGGAACTTATTTTAAATTCACTGCACAATTATTGATAACCCTGTTCAGTTAACAAACTATTAAATTTCTGAGTCAATTGCATTTTGTTCATTATATGATTTTGTTTAGCAATAATATCCCTCAAATATTCATCATTAATTTTAGCTACATCTGGAGTATTTCTCTATAGGGAAACAGAATAACTTTCCAGACTCTCATGAAAATCAGGCTCAAGTGTCTCATCAATAATAGCCATATCAGGATTTATCATTGAAGTAGCAATCAAAAACAAAGGATTGGAAACATTAGAATATTGAGAAAATTGTCTACTACTCTCAGCCTCTACTGGTCTCACAGTGTCATCTCTTCTTACAGAATTACCTGAAGGAACTGAATCAGTAACAAGAAATGGTACTTGAGATTCAATAGAGTGGCTTACCATGGCTTGGGCAAGAATTAAATGTAATTGTTTTTTCTCTTTCTTCCTCCTTGATAAGGGTGAGAATTTGGAGGGTTGAATTGGTTGGTTCTTGAAGGACCTGCCTAAGGTACTTGTGGTTTTGTTGTTGGGACAGATAATCCCACTGGGTGTTCAGCCAATCCCACTTCCACTTTGAGACTTCCACTTTTTCTTGTTGTTGGGGGGCCAATTGTGGAAAGGCTTTTGGGGAATGGGGAGGTTTCCTCTTCTCTTGAAGGAAGGATTCTATTTTTCTTACCTTGTCTTCTAGAGAGTCTATTCTTAGCCTCAACTAGAGATTTTCTGACCTCAACTCCTTGATGTGAGTGGGGAGATTTCTGACTTGTTGATTCAAGGGCATCTTTTTGATCTTGAAGCCTTTTGGAATCTCTTCTAGGGGGTTGCTTGAAGGCTTTTGCTCCTGAGAAGTTGTCTCCACTAATATCTCTATCTCTTGCATCTCCACATACTGATTGGTCCAGTAATTGATTAATTTGAGCCAGTTTTTTAGTCAAAGGAGAGCTTAAAGAAGAAGCTTCATCATAATTAATTAAATCTAGTTCCTCATCACAGCCAGCAGAAGCACCTTGTTCAGTCATAGTTGTAATTAACCTGAACTGAGAGAATAAAATATTCAATCAGTTATTATTTTTACTTTGTTTAAAGAAAAATAAGGAAAAAAAATTCTAATATATAATTAATTATCATGATTGTGTAATCAACTGGAATAATTAAAATATAATTTTTTTTAGGACAATGAATCAACTGAAATAATAAAATAATTTATCAATTAGTAATGTAAAAGTTGATAATTATCAGGACTAAAAGTCAACTGAAGAATTTAATTTCCAGGACTCACTGTCAACAGAAATAATTTTAATATAATTAATTTATTTAATTTTTAATATTATTATTTTACTTCCAGGACAATTTTTCAACTGAAGAAATAATTTTTTTTAATTATCAGGACAGAGTTCAACTGAAATAATTAAAAAAAATTATATAAAATAATTAATTTAATTTTAATATTACTTCTAGGACTAAGAACAATATATTTCTATCTTGGTCAACTAGGAAAAAAAATATATATATATTTTATTTACCAGGCACCTCCCCCTGTAAAATGAGAAAGTTAATGCCACTTAAAGAGTGCTGAGTAAAAAGATATATGTAGACAATGAAATGTGAAAGGTGACCCACAAATAGTAATTAATATAATTACCACAAATATATATGGATATTTCCAATATATGAACCTAAGTTTTGGAGCGCAGTTCAATTCCTGGTAGCAGCAAAAAAATAAGTCACATGGTCTTTGAAGTTTGTTGTTTTTGTCGTCCAATCGTCCTTACAGGTACCTCAACGTCAAATGTCCCTCAGTTTCCGGCTTCAAGACAAAAATGCGCCGTCAACAATTTGGAAAGGGCCTCAAGTATTGGGGGACTCCTTTTGGTCTAGAAGATTTTTGGTGACAATTTACGGTATTGGACAATGGATTTGGAATTTTCAAGTCAAGTATGCATAATTTATCTTATGATTTTACTTTACTCAATAGAAGAGGTAGGGATATAAATATTATTTTAATTTATAATTTAGAATCACAATAATGTAAATACTAAAAGACAAACAATAGTAATAATTTATTTAAAAGTGTTTTAATAAAATGGTTAAGTAAAATTGAATGAATCAAACAGCACAAAAGAGGAGGCTTTTTATAGGCAAAAAGGAGAGAGAAAACACACAGAGTTAACAAGTATCCATAAGGAAGTGTGAGAGAAAAAATATTCCATTACTCAATAGAAGAGGTAGGGATATAAATATTATTATAATTTATAATTTAGAATCACAATAATGTAAATACTAAAAGACAAACAATAGTAATAATTTATTTAAAAGTGTTTTAATAAAATGGTTAAGTAAAATTGAATGAATCAAACAGCACAAAAGAGGAGGCTTTTATAGAAAAAAAGGAGAGAGAAAAAACACAGAGTTAACAAGTATCCATAAGGAAGTGTGAGAGAAAAAATATTCCAAAAATAAGAATGTGAAAATAACAAAAGTGTGCTAAAATGATGTGTCAATAAAAGATATCACATTATTTGATATAGTTTAGAGTTCTCTTTAAATGTCACAATTAGTACAAATTAATTTGAATTTAAAAGAGAATTTAAAACATTTAGAATAAAGTAATTTGAATTTTTAATATTTAGTATTAATATATATTTTTTCTCTTTCAACCTTTTATTGAGCACTGGGTTAGGGAATAAAAATAATAGGGACATTATTATTAATTTTAAATATTTACCAAATTTACTTATTGTAATTAGTTAGTCTATTTCAAGTAATAAATAATTAAATAAAATATAATTTATAATAAGAAATAAAAGGCATGGCTTCATCTCAGTAAATAATTAATTATTTTACTGGGTAAGTCTAGTAGCCTGGCTGACACAAACTGTCAGCCAGGCTATTCCAGGAGTCCAGTAAATGATATGTAACTTATAAAACCTGAAAGAGTGGGTAAGAATTGTATTTAATGAATATAAATTAATATTTTATTGCATAATAAAATTATATAAGTATTTTATTATATACAAGTGTTACATTAATTTTATTGGTTATATAACTTTTTATATACAGTTAAATTGAACATAATATAATATATTCTACAAATAATGGCGCATTTTTATGTATTTAATAATTATAAATTTATATTTAATTAATTGAAAAACATATATTATAATTATAAGTGTAAAATTGACTTATAATATATTTAAATTAATTATTTAAATTTATATATTAAATAACACCTTTCACATAATACCAAACAATAATTAATGACGCTTCTTTTGACCCTTAATTGTGTCAGGAAAAACCAATTAATTAATTTATACTAAATTGAGATTAATTACATGTTTTGTTGCGTCAAAGTATTTTTTTGTTTCACTTAAAATATCCTTAAATAAGACTGTACCATCTGTTTGGAATTATTTTTCTCATAGTTCCTATGTTCCAATCTTGTTTAGTTATTCACTATTTTTACTTACTGATTTGGGAATTAATGGCGGGAAAATTGGATTCTTAATTGGGGTTTTAATTAGTTGTTTCATATTTTTCTCTACATTTTTATGTTTCATTTACTCTTTGCTATATTTGTTTTATTCTATTCTAATTATTGTATTTACAAATATAGTGGAGCTTCAGAGGACCCATTGCCTATAAAAGGGCCTTGGATAATCCCCTGTAGCATCATCACTTATTATACACTCCACAAATTAAATACAATTTTATTACGTTTATATTTTTTTATTAGTAATACAATTCTAATTAAAATTCTATATAACAATTGAAAGGTTGCTTTAAGTCTGATAGTAATTAAAAGTGTTTGCCGCGCAGAACCCTTACCTTAAATAATATTATTATTAATAAAGTCTAAGTTTTTGTCATCTCTCAAGTTACTCGCCGTTGTTTTCCTTTTAAATAAATTAAATATTCTATTATAGTTTATTTCTTTTATCTTTTCCCTTGTCCTCCTCCTTTTTTCCTCCTTTTCTCCTCTTTTCCTTACCTTCTTCTAGAAGACTGACCGACACAAACCATCTCCTTACACATTGCATAAAGTGTCCTCAAGATCAAAGGTCCATTTATTAGGAAGACATTTTTATATTCCATAAAAGATACACATGTATACATATAATACATAGATGATATGCATTATAAAAGTGTCCTTCTCAGCAAGGGACCATTGTTCAGGGGGACACTTTAGGAAATATGTGATTAGATAGCTAGAGGTTTTCTAAAGGTCATGGTTTTATGATAATTTTTTAAACATAAAATTAAAGGTTCACCATACTTTTTCAAAATCTTACAATTGAAGGATGGTCTGTTGCTGAGAATAACACTTTTATTATGCAGATCATCTAGGTATTATATATAGCTATTATATCTTTCAAAAATTATAAAAGTGTCTTTCTGAGTGATTTACTGTTGCTCAGGTGAAAAATTTAGGTACAGTAAATGACATGAGCTCTTTTAATAGCCTTGGTACTTGAACATTGGTTAAACATTAAATTGAAGGTGATACAGAATTGGTCAAAAGCATCCTTCTGAAGGATGTTCAGACACTGCTAAGGACACCTTTATAATGCATAAAAGATAGATATTTATGCATATAATACCTAGATGATATGCATTATATATGTCTTTATCATTTTCATTACCTATGAGTAAGTCTTTATTAGTATTATATAGTTTATTATTAGTAGATGGGTGACTCACTATGGTCTTTTTACACTTCCCCTTCCTTCCTTTCCCATTCCCCTGTAAGCGTGACTTCTGGAGCTCTGGAAAGGAGGATGATTTTAGTTCTGTGAGTACCAATCTAATTTTTCATTTTCTGGCTGTTATCTTTTGGTTCCCTTCTGGAGCTTCTGCTGGTGGATTGTTGGAGGGGTTTTTTACTAGTGAAGAAAGTTGATCCCTGAGGCTTACCAAAGCTTAATTGACTTCTAACAATCCCTGAGCTACCCTTTTTTCTAAGTTTCTCATCTGGTCCACCATATTGTTGACCTTGACTGTTAAATTGTTAAGAAGTTGGAAGAGGGAATTAATTTTCTCTTGAAACATGTTTTTTGATTTCTATATTTTTATTTTGTTTAATAATTTTTCTTCTTCCTCTATTTTCATGTGAGGAGTTTTTCTTCTTACTTATTGTGTTGGAGATCCTTGGTCCTCCATTTGAATTTCCTGTAACAGGTTTATCAGCTTTTGTCTCAAATTGTAATTTTTAACCATCTTACTCCCATTTTCAATGCTGTTAAGCATCTTTCAATTTAATAAGTTATCAATAAATCAAAATATAAGTATTTAAGACTTAAAGAAATAGTTTCATCTGTATAATATAACACTACTTAAGTCAAAAATTTACTTACTTGTAGGTTTTACAGTGAATTTATAAGTGCCAAAAGGAATATATGCTTTTATGTGGTCACTGAATGCAATAGGTCTACCAATGTAGCCATATTTTATACTTAAACAAAGAATTTTTTTGGTATTTTTATTTTTGAATACTTAATGATATGAAAAAAAAAGAAAAAAGGATTAAAAATCCTGTTAAAATGAATCAATTAATCAGATTTTATTATTTCTTTTATTATCTGAATAGATTAAAAATTTAATTGATCTATTGCCAGCTCTTTATTAAGAGAAAGCTTCTCAAATAGTAGAAAAACTGTTGATTCTGATATCACTATTTTTACATTATTGGGCTTCTTTTTCTGATATCACTATATTTAGTGACCCCGCCCTTTTTAATTAATCCATATATTTTTAGAGTGATTTTATCTACTGTAGCCTTTTATTGAATATTTTACTTACTGGAAGATGAAAAAACAGAATTCTTAAGAAAAGGTCCCCAATTTTCAGACTGAGTTCAAGTACAGAGACCTGAATAGCTTGATTAGTCAGTTTTTCTAGAATACCTAAATTTTCTAGTATGAATAGTGTTTTCCAACCCAATTTAAGTATTAAAATATAATTTAATATAATGTTCTCAGTAATTTAATCTCACTTATTATAATTGGTATACAGCTAACAGTTGGTAGAAAAATAGAACTAATGATTTAAAAAAATATTTAAAAGACTTTGAAAGTACTAATGAATATTTATTTTAATTTTTTGGTTACATATTTTAAAAGTGATGTAAAAGAACGTATAATAAAAGCCCAAAAACCTCCTCCTTTTATACCCATAAATTAAGCAAATGTTCCCCCTTGTCTTTCCAGTCCTTTACACATCCAATGATGCCTCATACTAGAAAATCCACATGCCCATCAACTCCAAGGATATCCCATAACAAAATGATAATCATATCAGATGCCAAAATACAAGAATAACATGGCTAATCCATCAAAAATAAAGTAATAATCTAAAAAGAGAGTATATGCATGTAATTCTTAAAATAAGAGACTAAATAAGGGAATAAAAGGACCTAAAAATAATGTCTAATTAAATGAGATCAACAGTAGAAATGAAGACACTAATTATAACAATTTTAACTGTGAAATTCCCATTCAAAAATAAGCAATATAGCCTGAGAAACCATGGAAAAATCAAAAAGAAGACATGAAATTTGGGTTGACTGAGTGCAGACTCATGGAAAACACTCGCACAGGTAAATACTTGAGTAATTAGGCAATTTTTAGTGTGGTAGTAAAATCTGGGTGCCAATCATGAGTTTATTAATGAAATTAGTGCATATAATGAGTTCAATGAACTATTAATGAAATTAGGACACTAAATAAGTGCCTCTCACTTATTTTAGAATGTTTACACATATAGAGCATACACTGTGGGGTAATTTTCCTTGAAATTACTAGATTTCTTAATAATGAGCTAGGTATGTGGGATTAATGCATTCAGCATAAGGCCAGTATACCTAAGCCATTCCTAGCATTAAAAAATCAAATTTTAGAAGTATTATTTTTAGACAAGCCTGCTACCCGTCTGCGATGCAGATGGTCAGAAGCCTTGCACACACATTGTATGGGAAAAATTCTTAAACATCCAGACCTTTGGCCTGGATTTTAGTCATAATAATGTTGAGTAATCATTATTGACATGATTATACATCCAGAGCTTTGGGCCAAATGTTTGTCTTAACTGTTTTGAATATGCATGATTAGCATAATTACACATCCACACCTTTGTCCTGGATGTTTGTTATAAATTTCTTGAATATGCATAATTGGCATGATTACACATCTGGGCCAAAGTTCAGGATTTTTTATAACAGTGTAGAATATGCATGATTGACATGATTATACATCCAGACATTGGTCCCAGATGTGAGTGATGTTAGCCTTGGATGGCATCAATGCTAAAGGTCAATATAAGTGTATTATTTTTATTAACCTCCCTCCCTTTCACAATAAATATTATATACAGTTAATTAGGAATTCTTTGTATACAAAATTTACTGCCCTTCTATTTGTTTTTGCAGGTAATAGTACATGGACATTTCCACTGTAATTTGCCCTTGAAAGTGCTACATATAACTGACCATGTGCAACAACTATTGATTCCAGCTTAAGACCTACAATGTCTAAAGATTGACCTTGGGCCTTGTTGATTGTCATGCTATAAGCTAATCTAATCTAATAGGTAACAGACATCTGTGCAGTGTGAAAGGAAGACCGTAATTGGGTGAACACTCCAATGTGATCCTTGGGATAAACACCCAATTTCCTTCAAATGGTCCAGAGAGTATACATGCTTTTATCACATTTCTTTCAATCTGTTTAACAGCCAGCCTGGCTCCATTACATAAACCTGCATCTGGGTCAAGATTACAAAGTAACATGATTGGGAAACTCTTCTTTAGTGACAAAAAGTGTAGAGAAAAATCTGATGGATTGATGGTGTTTAAGTAATCTATCAGAAATATTTTTTTTGGTGATCCATCATCAGAAATGACCTGATAAGCACTATAAAAAGTTGTGATTCTTCCTGGTAGAATATTCAGAACCAATTTGTTAAATTCATCTACATCCACAAGTACCTGAGAAGGGAAACTTCATCACTGTTGTCCAAAGAATTAATTCCAGGGTATACCACAGTGACAAATTATTTTAACCCATCAAGCCCACTGAAAACACAGTGTTTAGAAGGAATCTCCACCAAATCTGGATTTGGTTTTCTTCCTTCCCAAATTTTAAGGATCCACTCAAAAAAACAGGCAGCATCTTGTACTTTCTCATCATTCATTCCTTTCTGAAAATGCCTCATGTTTATTTTCAGGTGGAGTCTCTTAACTTTTGGCCAGATAGTGCTGTTAATTAGAGTTGAAGATAATATCTGTCCTCTTGGGACTTTTGATACAACTGGAAGGAATTGTCTAAATTCCCCTGAAGAATGACATAAAATTATAAGAAAGTAATATATTTTGGCATAAGTACAAATGTATGATAATGGAAATGGAAATATTTATTTATCCATTTATTTAATGAAAAAGAAATTTTAATAGTTAGATGTTAGTTGAAAATTCATACCAGCAAAAAGCATAAAAATTTCCTCAAAAGCAAGATTGTTTTTCAGGATATCCTGTAAACTTCTATCCATGGCCTCAGCACAATGGCAATGTTGTGCTAGAGATTCATCCTATATGATTAACTTTCTCATCTTCAAAATTTTAGCTAGGTCACTCTGTTTTTTAATATGACAATATGAATCTTGATTTATATCAAGTGGAATTTTAAGTCTGGAATGAGAAGTCCTTATCCTTTCTAAAAGTATAGATACTATCCCAGAAGAAGAAACTGCAAGAGAAATGTGTCCATGACTTCTGAACCATGCCAGGATAATTTTTTCAAAAAAAATTTTACCAGTTCCCCCAGGTTCATCCAATAAAAATATACCACCCTCTCCAGATGCATGGGCTTGTGTAACTGCATCAAAAGCACTTTTCTGGTCTACATTGGACAAATGATACTGATTTCTCTACTTTACAGTAAGCTCCTGCCTGTCATATGACTGCTCTTGAAAGATGAGTTGACTTGTAGATAGATGAAAGTGTTGTGTTGGCTCAAGAATTCTGTATTCAGAAAAGAGTAACCTTATTTATTAAGCAGGAGGCTAATAAGATTCAAAGTGTAATCTCTGATTTGTTGGTTGGAAGGCTGAAAAATGTGAAACTTTGTTTGAAGGATATGTTGGCAGTCATCCCCAAGTGCCAAGATATGTGATTCAAGAAGACCCAATGGATAAGCAGGATGGTTCCAGATTAAAATTGAGCTGATTCCCAGTCTTCATTAATGATGCTTCATCCAAGCATTTGTTGTACTCAGAATCATCTTTCAAAAGACCATATGCCAATCAAGAAGCCTTGAAGGTTTGCTGTTAGACACCATGCAAATTTCTCAGAGCTTCATAGCTTACTGGTCAAGCCACATGGTAAATCAGAAGGTGCAAGTAAAACCATTCTTGAGCATTTGGTCCACACAAAGCAACACGCCCAATGGCTGTGTCTCTTTTTCAAATTGTCCACTTTTTGCTTTTTCTGCACACCAACTTTGAGTTAGGACAGAGTAAAATTATAGAAGCACATCCTAAGGACTCACACATTCCAAACAAACTGGATTGAAGATTCAGGATAGCTGAACCTCTGGGCTGCCTCAGCAGTTGGGGCATTAGAGAATGCTGTAAGCCACTCTGTTAGGGTGGTTTTGCTGTTTCCCAACACAGTACCTTCAGTTGAAATTTCCCCCCTAAGATTAAATATAACTGTCTGTTGGTCGGGAAAATTAAGCTGTAATCTTGTAACTTCTGGTTCATGACCATGAAGTGGAAAAGAAAACAGTCACCAGCATGATTCAACTGCTGAAACATACCTACCATCCAGATATTCCTTGGCCTCATCTAATATTCCATTAGTCTGCAGAACCATTGAGGAACAAATATGACCCTTGTACACATATCTATAGATATACTTGACTGAAAATATTTTAGTTGCCACCTCCACATTTATATGACAATTAAATCTTCTAGAGAGATAATTATTATAAGTACCCACATTTTGATTTGTGTATTGAAAGCTTCCTTCAAATTTTTGAAATTTTAAGCCATCATTTCTCCTATGATATAAAGGATATCCATCTTCATCAATCTGTGTTGTGTCATTATATTTTCTAGGGTATCTTTAAGAACATTTCCCATCTTTCATACATGAAGCATGTGGGTTTACAGAGCCACAGGGTCCATGGAGCATACAGGTTTTTATTGTTTGAAAAAGTACAGGATTCTTCTCAGAATCAGGTAACTCTGCTGAAAAAATTGAGTCAATGTTGTCCATTGTATCTGGATTGTCCTCTGAATCCAAGCATAAGAGTATATGTGCATGTGGTAGGCATCTCTTCTGAAACTCAATGAAATACACATGTGCTAAAACAGTATCCAAACCCCCACCTTTTCTTGGTTCCCAACTCCTACACAGCTCCCCTTTTAACAATTCTTTCATAATGGTATCAAGTTTCAGTCTGAAAACCCTGGCAAGAAAGTCTGGTCTATCCTGAGTGGTTTGACCTTCAAGAAGCATATCTTTTATCTCCTTCCAGTTTGGATTTTAAGTGATTGTGATAAAAAGATCCAGCTTTCTAAATTTCTGTACAATTTCCATAGCATCATAATATAGCTGATCAATGTTACATGGTCCCCCTACAAAAGAAAAAGGCAGAATAATTTGCTTTCCAACTTAATTGAGATTGGTTCCATTATTGATAGCATCTTCCACACCAGAATAAAGGCCTGCATGGAGTTTATCTTGATTTTTAGAGAGGTAGTGCAGTCTGTTTTGTTCCATTTGAGCATAAAAATCAACCAAGTACTCCTGAAATAATGAGCCAGATAAGTGCAGCAGAGGAAATCTATTTGGACAGTAGTGTGCTCTATATGCAAAATATTGCATTTGAAAGATATTTTTGATCCTCCTCTACCACGCACAACTACATATAGAGGTACATGCAAATTGATAAGTACAAAGAAATATAAAATTTATATAAATGAACTGAAAAAGATAAAATAAAATTCAAATAAGTTAAAAAAACACACCTGGTTCATCACCATCATTCATAACACCATCCAAATGATGCCTCTCTGTGAAGGAAATCCCTAATTGCCAGCCAACCTCACCATAAGGGAAAAGAAGTGAAAATTGCAATGAGGAATAGCTGGGATGTAATTCAGATATCCTTTGAAGGGGGCCATCTCTTTGCACCATAATGACATCCCTAAAGCCTTGAAATTACTCAACACTTCCATGCATGATCAAACATACTTCATTTCAAGTATGGTTGTTATAGTGTTGTAGGTCAACATTTGGGGGAGTGGTACTTTTGAGGCAGAGTTTGATAGGTGAGTTTGACTGAGCAATTCTTTCTTTAGCTGTCTTTAAAAATGCAACAAACGGATTGCATCTGTCTAACTTTTCTTGCAAAGACATAACTACAGGGAGGAGAACATTTCCATGCACATTTTCTACTCATTTTAGGGCCTTCTGTAGAGAATTATGCTGAGGTACATGAATTTTTGCAAATTTTACAGCACCATCTATTGGTGGTAGGAGAGAGCCAATATAGTGAAGCCACTCACCAGATATTTGGAAAGTAAAGACACTCTTTGGTCCCCAGTTTGAATGATCAAGTTTTGCACCAAGAGAAGCCATTTCCAAGGCATTATTATAATTTTTTAAATGTTTTTCCTGAAGTGATTGGCATCTACAGAAATAATTTGCATTTGAAAGTTAGAAAATATACAGGTAAAAGAGATAAAATTAGTTATTGGATACACATGTGGAAAAGAAGTATTAGCCAACCATGGTTCAAATACTTCAAATATTGTTTTAACTCTGTTGGTGGCTCAAGTGTGATAGGTATGACAACCTTTCCTTCACTGCAGCAAGTATAAAACCTTGGTTGCCTTATGGGTGATGCCGCAAGTTTCTCCTCCAACCAATGAGATTCCCTGCAATAACCACAAATTACATAACATATTTGAAAAGAGTGAGGCTGAGGATATGAGGGGTCAGGGGCCTTCTTCCAAGAGTCTATGAAGCAATTTGTGAGGACAAAGCTGAGTTAATAGATGGCATTTCTGGAACTTGGTCATTGGATGAAAAAGGCAGTTTACAATTGCTATTGTGTTGAATTATAGTTTGAAAACCTGATTGTCCACAGGTTCTACTACCCCTTGTAGTGGGAGATTGACACATGATTAAAACTACAAAGAAAGATACACAAATCAGAGAATTGGTCACATAATTATTTCCCATAAAGATAAATTGTGGTTTTCTCCAAAGACAATAAATATAAGGTTATACAAAATGATACAATATTATATTATATCTACACATATTATGTCAGTGTCTTCTAGTATCTAAGTATAATTTAATAGTAAATATTAATGGTCCTACTACTTATTGTTAAATGATTTAGTGATTAAACCTCAGGGGAAGACTAATATAATAGTTATTCTCAATATAAACTCACAATAATTGGATTTTATGTGTGCTAGTGGTGGAAAATAGATAAATAAAATATAGTTATAGCTTATATAAAGATAATATCAATTTATAAATGCTTTATAATATATTTATATATAATAATAATTTTTTAATAGTGTTTATTTGATGTGTAGTAAGTAAGTGATGTTTAATAACCCTTCAAATCCTCCCTTACTTATACCAAAATCCACTGGAGTGCACAGACCTTCAATCCAGATGATGTCACTTCTATCCCCAGAAATTACAGCACTGTGAGGGCCAATAACCTCCCCATGGCGCCCACTTCACCAGTTTCAGCACCCAGACTTCCATTAAGGACCCTCCATCACAATTAATGATACCACAGACCCATACCATAAATAGAATAAACTGATAAAAGAAGATACCATAAAGAAACAGGTAAAAATAACTCATACAAAGAGTATATAATGAAACCCAAAGCATATAAATGAACCAAATTAACTGTCCAAGCCCCCAATAACATCCCCAAGTATCCATATTAACCCAGTAATGATATCCCAACCCATAAATTGGTGAAAATCTATCAAAGGAAGCAGATTAATTTGTCCAAACTGGATATATGCACCTGAAAAAGGTTTATATGCTTGTGTAGGCATTGTGAGTCCACTTAATACATCTATATGACCTAAAATAAACATAAAAATAAAGGTTATAGTCTATTAAGAGGTTAAAGCCCACTTATAGACCTAAATTTACATAATGTAACTACATATTTCTCTGAATATGAGGTTTATGTATACATATAAGCTTATGTATGTCTATAATTACTTAATATCACTTAAGATAAGTATATTTTGACTCCATTAACACCTTAATAAGTATTATTAGGCTATGGATAAGCTATTTAAATAATTATAAGTCATATAATAGTGTAATAATTAAAAATATATGTATTATAACCATATATATATAAGTATTTTAACCTTATTTTTAAGTTATAAGTTTAATTTAATTAAGGTTATCTTATATTAAAAATAAGAATTACTCAGTCCTGGGGATATCTAGTCTGACATATTATATCTACAAATTGTAATATATACATAAAAAACTATTATCATCATACATCATACATCATCAAATGAATTATCATCATATATAACTATAAATAAAAAATTAATATTATCTATGAAATATCATATCTATACAAAAAATACATAAAAAAATATTATAAACACATGAATTATCATATATTTATTATTGTATATTTTTTGATCATAAATATCAATTGTTTTTATTATCAATATATAAATTATAGTTTATATTTATATTATAAACTATTTCTGTGTCAAATTATTTCTGCTTCAAATGATGAAAATGATACATTGTTTTAATATCAATTGCATTTCATTATATTACTTCATATGATGAACTACATGAAGCAATATATATCAATTGAATTTAATGACAAATATCAATTATCCTTATTTTAGAAAGTTGAGCATTAGTTATTTTATATATATAGATATATATATATAAGATTCATTATAATTTTACTGCTGCATATGATGATGTTCAGGAAGCGATATATATCAATTCAATTATATTTCAAATATACATAAATATCATTTGCATATTATTACAAATATATTAATATCTATATATTTATTTGTATTTATATATATATTAATATCTATATTTATTTATATATAGATAGTGGTTTATTTTTATCTTTTCTTCTTAAAATGAAGAAGTTAATGAAGCAAAAATTGAAAGAAGGGGAAAAGAATAAACGTATATAGTGAGAAAGATGATGAAATAGAATTAGAGCATAAATAAACCCATACCTAACTTAGTGGTAGAGATGTGGGTGGCCTGTGTGTCAGATGGGTGGTGCAGGAGGTGATTGATTGGGTGTAGGCAGAGGTGGGAATTGCTAGAAGGGGGGAGGTAGTTTTAAAAAGTAAAACAGAGAAAAAAGAAATAAAAATACATAAAAACTTTTAGTGAAGATGGGGTGGTGTGTGAGGTGGTGGAGGTGGATGTGGCTGGCCCAGGAGGTGATCAACAGAGGTGGGAGTTGCTGGAAAGGGAGGAAGTGTTAAAAAGAAAAAAAAGAAAAATAATTACAAACTTTTAGTGAAGATGGGGTGATGTGCGAGGTGGTGGAGGTGGATGTGGGTGACACAGGATGTGATTGACAGAAGTGGGAGTTACTGGAAAGGGAGGAAGTTTTAAAAAGAAAAAAAAAGAAAAAAATACTTAGGAACTGTTAGTGAAGATGGGGTGGTGTGCGAGGTGGTGGAGGTGGATGTGGGTGGCACAGGAGGTGATTGACAGAGGTGGGAGTTTCTGGAAAAGGAGGAAGTGATAAAAAGAAAAAATAGAAAAAATAGAAAAAAATACTTACAAACTGTTAGTGAATATGGGGGTGGTGTGCAAGGTGGTTGAGGTGGATGTGGGTGGCGCAGGAGGTGGGTGTTGTTGGAAAGGGAGGAAGTGTTAAAAAGAAAAAAAAGAAAAAAAATACTTACAAACTTTTAGTGAAGGTGGGGTGGTGTGCGTGGTGGTGGAGGTGGATGTGGGTGGTGCAAGAGGTGAACAACAGATGTAGGCGTTGCTGGAAAGGGGGAAGTGTTAAGAAAAATAAAAAGAAAAAAAAATACTTGCAAATACCAAGGAAGAGAATGGTGATTGTGGCAAAGGGTAAATAGGTATGGTGGAAGTGGAGGTGGATTAAAATAAAAAAGGAAAAAAACAAATGAAAATTTACCAGGGTGGACCGAGGAGGAGGGGTGCAGGTATGTGTGACGTGGAGGGGTGGAGCTGGAGTTGATGCAAGGGGAGTGGGGGGGAAGTTAGGTTAGTGGCCAAATATGCCATTTTTTACAAAGTTAGGGCACCACTTCTTTTATATATATATATATTTAAGTAGACAGATCAATTGCACTAAATAAGGCAAATTGATCTGTCAAAGCACAATTTTAATATTATAAAATCTATAGTGCATATATCCAGCTTTTATGTGATTTAAAGCAAATTTATCAATTATTTCACCATAATAATGAAAAAAACAGCTTTAAGAACACTTAAAAATTATGTAACCTTATGTCTAAGGTACTTAATATAACCCCAATATATTCCAACCTAATATTAAGAATATAATACCTATAAAAGATGGATATATGCATGTATTTAAGGTATTCTAATGGCATATATTGTATTAAATGACTTTTTTCACTTATGAGTACATATTAGGGGGTGTCAGTTCTGGCAAATCTGCACTTAACTTAAGTGCAGATTTCAAACCAAATCAGAACTTACAAATCAGCACTTAAATTTTGCAAAAAAGTCACTTATTTCAAAAAAGGGTGTCAGTTATGACCTCAAATCAGCACTTTTTTCCCGTTTTTTTTCACAACCACATTTTGGCCACAAAACATCCCTTCCTTTCTTACCCCATCCCTGTCACATGTGACACACTGACCTTCCTCGCTACCTACCCATCAATCCTCGGCACACCCCCCTTCCTGACATTTTCAATATTTTGACCAGGCATGTTTACATTCTTTTTTACTTATTTCTTCTACTTTTTAATCTTTTTTCTTGTTATGTGACAGTTTCATAATGCCTCCCAGACATTCCAAATCTCAAAAGGTAACTCAAAAATCTGCTTCCTCACAAAAGTCTCCTCATAAAGCAAGCCCTACACCTGAAAAATCAAAGGCAGGTTCAGGTCAGCTTAAAAAGGATGATTATCTCATCATAATAAACTTCCTTAAAATAAAATCAAATTTTGAAGCATGTTTTGGATGTGAAAAGTCCACTTGTATTGGAGGTCCACCTTCTTCAAAGGTTAATGGCTACTTGTTGATGGCCAATGAAGTAAGGAAGAAAACAAGGGGGAGAATCGATATCAATCCTAAACAAATGAAGGAGAGATTTAAGAGTTACCATTCAAAATATAAAAAGACTCATCATTCTGCAAATGAAACTGGCATTGGTATTGACAATGATGATTTGGAGATTGGAATTACTACTGTTTCCGAAAAGCTCAATGTCATGTGTCCTTTCTATGAGGAAATGGATAATCTTTTTGGCTCCCGAGTTGATGTAAACCCTTGGTTTCTACACAATACTACTAAGCATATACCCTCTGGATCCAAACCTTCCTATAATCCTCCCAACACACCTTTACTTGAAGAAGATCAATCCCCTCCACCTTCTAACCATAGTTCAGCTGAAGATGATCCCAAATATCAAGCAGAACAATTATATCGCAGAAGATCTGAATCCTCAGAGGCCCAAAATTTAAATGTATGTTTACTTTTTGTTTTTTCTTCAATTCTTCTCTGAATTTCTCTTTCTTTCTAGTCTCCTCCTACTCAAACTCAATCTCCATTAAATAATCTCAATTCTGGAAATGTGAATACCACTTTAGAAGCTGCTTTAGAAGAACTTCCTGAAGCCTCTTGTTCAAACTCCAAACTAAAGCGTCGAGCCTCAACTTCAATGAACTTGAACCATCTATTAAAATGTGGTAATACTTCAACAAGCTCATTTGGCTCCCTTGAGGATTATTTTGAAAAAAAAGATATAAGTAAGTTTTGTTTACTATATATCTTAATCATTAACTCATTTATTTATTTATTTCAATTTAATTTTCTCAGCAAAATCAACTATTGCAAATAATGCCCTTGACTTTGAGAAGATGAAGTTTGATCATATGCTAAGGAAAGATCAGCAAGCCTTAGATTTGGAAGAAAAAAAATTTGAGGTAGAGCAGATGGAAAGAGTAAATGACCGTCAATTTCAAAGAGAAATGGCTACTTGTGAATTAGAAAAACAAGAGAGTTTTAAAAAAAAGATTTCATTATGGAATGTGTTAAAAATGGCCAATCTTATGAGGACATTAAAAAATTACTTGACCTTTTCAATTGATAAATTGTTTTTCCAGTTAATTTAATTTTGTTTGATTTCTTTTTGTTAATATTTTCTTATATGCTGACTTATAAAAGGAAAAGAATATAGTACGTTATTTTTGACAAAAATTTGAATGTATAAAAAAATTTTCTATCTTTACTTTCTAGTCAATAAGTTTGCTTATCTAAATTTTTCTAAGTCATCAATTTCACATGTCAGATTTAAGAAATTGGCAATGCCCTCCCCTGCATTTTATTGAAACAAGGGGTGGGTACCACCAAATTTTTCTAAGTCATCAATTTCACATGTCAGATTTAAAAAATTGGCAATACCCTCCCCTGCATTTTATTGAAGTAAAGGGTGAAAGTCATCAAAATTTAATATAATTACATAAATTAATTAATATATAAATAAGATATGTCAAATATACTACTTTTAAAGTAATGACAATTCCTTAAGCCAAAATGCAGATCAAGTCTAGAAACTAGGTTTGGGACTTTCCACAAGTATAGGCTAGAAGAACCCCATGAAACAAATTAATGTTATCATGATTACCATTTATAAAACACAAGGTCGTGTGCCCATTACTTTAATTTCATAAATTGAAATATCATGTTTATTTATTAAAAATTTATGGAAGAATATTAAATATTTGGTGACTCTACAAATCCCCATACTTTTTAGATCTACCTAAATAATGTTTAAATTTATTACCTTTTTCTTCTTTTTTTAACTTGTTTATTCATTGGATTAACTTTTGACTGATCTGGAAAGAGCAACCAAAATGCGTGAAGTCTTGACAAGATTCCAAACCTGGAGGAGCCTTTGTGGTTTGGTGATTATCGTAAGAAGAATTCCAAACTGTTTCGATGATTCCATTTCCTAATCCAAAATCGATTATACATCTATGATCCGGGAAATATAATCCATGTCCTTTAATTTTAGCAGGTGATGGAATAGGTTGTCCAGTGATAGGATGAATATATGTGAAAATTACATAAGTGAGGTAATTGGCATCATTTGAGTTGGTGTGAATTCGATTATGAAATCCAGAATGAGTGATTATAACATTTGAAAACATTAGATAATCTCTGCTAATATCTTCCCATTCAGAGTCGCACCAGTTTGGTATTCCAAATCTCATAGCAACTTCATGATTTTTTTCAAAGCTTTATTGAAGATTTTTTTAAGTTGAAGAGCAATAAATGAATTAAATGAAGGTAAAGTATTCCAATTTCGAAAATCATTATCTAATTCAGCTTTAGATAAAGATCTGAGTAAAGAATATATGCCTATTTGAATTAAATTCAGTAAAATGATATTAAAAAATCCTGAAAAATCTTTGAACATACCAAGAGAAAAAACTTTAACAAATCCTGGTCTCCATCCAATTCCAATCATGATTCCACCCAAAAAATTCTTATTCCTTAAAGATAAGCGAACCAAAGCCATTTGGTAGAGTGTTATGATGAGATCGCAGAGTTGATTAAATGATTCATCTTTTAAACCATTAAAAGAATGGTTTTCGTTATGGTAAGGTAAACTCTTACAGTCGCCTTGCTGTAAGCAGAATCCGGAGGAGATATGTGGATTTAGCTGAAAACCCCGTCCTTCCAATAAAAATAACAAAATGGGAATTCTAAATCACTAAGCTAACCAGTCTACTTGGATCTGATTGATAAAAATAATGAAACTCTAAAATATTTAACGCTTATTGAGATTTAAAGAAAGTAGCTGTTGATAAAAGAAATACTGATAACAACAATTAAGGTGTACCAGTGAAAGATCTGAAAAGATTGACTTTTATGTTTTTATAATAATTTGAATTTTTATGAGACAGCAATAATCAAGTCCCAGCGATGAAGACCTTTCTAAAGATACCTTGTATGAAGTGCGATTTAAATTGTTGAGTAGTATTTCTAAAATGTTATATATAAAATATAAAGTTATAAGGGTATTACAAATTTATTTAATTTGTTGAGTAATAAAAAATGAAACCGTGGTGGTTAAAGATTAAGCTGTATGATGTGTCCCCCTCAATTTCGAGTTTGAGAGGCACTTAAGTATTCCTAGTCACGTGCCTAAGTTTTCCCCTCCAGAGCTCTCCCAGAGTCAATACGGAGCCTGTACGGAGTCCGTACGGAGTCCAAGCGGAGTCCAAACGGAGTCCAAGCGGACTCAATTAGAACCTTTAAAACTATAATAAGAAATCTAGAAAAATTACACATGATAGAGCCACTTCCCCTTTACATTCCAAACTAATTTTCGTAGTCTGCGCAGCTCTAATCACCCTGTGAAAATTCATCAAAGTTAAATATTTTCTAAAAATGAAAATATTTCTATAAAACTTTAAAATTCATTTAAAAATATAAGAAAAATAGTAAAAATTCTGGGAAAATTTCCCAAGGTTCTTGAGTGACTCGACTTGATACTTATAAATTTTTCAGATCGTAAAAATAAGTTTTCTCCGTATAATAAATTGTTTTTGTGTAAGCATTTGCTTGTGACCAATTTCTTCATATTTAAAACTCAAATAAATTAAATAAAACCCTTTTTTATAAAAATAATAACACCAATCTTGCATGCTGTAATAACTCCGTTTACGTACTTAGGTGCCATACTAAACTTTAGGCTACCACATCCTCCCTCCAATTGAGAATGTCCCCATTCTTATAACTTTGCATAAGTGGTTGAGCAATTCCAAAAGAATTATCTTTTCTAATAAAATAATTTGATAAATTTGTTTTAGCTGGTCTTCTTTTAATTCTTTATAATAAAAACGTTGTTTCTTCTTCTCTGGCTTGATATAACATAAAATAATATAATATAAATCTTGTGATGATTCCACTACTGAGAGCAAGGTTTGAATCCCTTCAGACTCCCATATACCAGTCTTCCTTCTTGTCACAGCATTGAGAGAGTGGATCTTCCTATGAGCCGAATACTCCTGATTCCAACCTCATAGGGCCCCCCACTGAGCCGAATTCTATGATTCCAATCTCGCCATAAGGTCCTCCAAGCTTCACACCAAAAATGGCCTAACACTGAGGCACTAAAAAAATCATTCCCTAAAATCCAACTACCATCCTAACTTCTGATTCCTTCATCACAATTTTCAAACTTTGCTATACAGCAAACCCATAAAATACTTTTGCCAGGCTTCCAATAATAATTTTAACTTCAGACCATGTTAAAGCGCCACAAATTTCACCTAATTAACCATTATTCTTTCATTGGCATCATCACCACCTAAAATTTTAACCTCCTAAAGCTTATCAGCACCCAATTCCAGAAATAATTGAATAACCAGTTTAGAGTCATAGTGGACAGTGATAAATTAAAAGATTGAATTGAGTTATCCAAACAAGATTGACATTCCAGTTTATAGTCTTGGTGGACCAAACATATAATCGATTGCCAGTTTATGGTCTTGGTGGACCAAAGATCGTTTAGGTGCATAAATAACTTGATATATTCCTAAGTAAGGCCTAGGCTTGACCAAAGATTGAATAAATTTGATAATCCAGTTTAATGTCATAGTGGACCAAACATTTGATCGACAAGTAATCCAGTATAAGGCCATAGTGGACCAATGAATGTTGAATTATCCTGCAGATATTAATTTTCCAGTTTAAAGTCATAGTGGACTAAACAATGAATGAACTACCAGTTTAAAGTCATGGTGGACCAAAAATTTAATCAATAAGAAATCCAGTTTAAGGTCATGGTGGACCCAACAGCTTGATAACAGTCCAGTTTGAGGTCTTGGTGGACCTAACATTTGATAACACTCCAGTTTAAGGTCTTGGTGGACCTAACATTCGATTAATAAAAAAAAAAAATAATAAAAAATCTGTCTCCAAAAATATCCATAAAGTCTTAATCATCCTTGAAATTCAGTTTAAAGTCTTGAAGGACAAACAGCTCCAATATAAAATCTTTAATGAAAGTCTTGAAAATTAGCCAGTTTAAAGTCTTGGAGGACTAACAGCTCCGAAATTCGTATAAAACCCTTAAGGAAAGTCTTGAACAGTAGCCAGTTTAAAGTCTTGGAGGACTAACAGATCCAAAATATGTATAAAAAACCTTAAAGAACGTCTTGCACAGTAGCCAGTTTAAAGTCTTGGAGGACTAACAGATGTCTTGAAGTGAAATCCCATAGGTATTGAGTTCCCCTAGACCCTGTTTCCTGTCTAAACTAAATGAATAAAACTAAAAAGAATAAAGACTGAAAAATAAAACTAAGAATTATAAAAATAATTTTGATTTAATTAATTAATTAATTATTTTTTTTTTTTTTTTGATTTTATTTTTGTTTATTATTTTTTTTATTTTATTTTTTTATTTTTTTATTTTTTTTTTATTTATTTATTTATTTATTTTTTTAATTTAAAATAAAAGATTTTAGAAAAGATAGTTTTGAAATTAAAGTTAAAATTTAATTTTTAAAGAAAGATAAACGAATGTGAAAAGAAAGATAAAAAAAGTAATAATAATAAAAAAATTTCAAAATAATTTTTTTTTTTTTTTTTTTTAAAAAAAGATGCCCCCCGGCCATTTGATGAGCCGTACCCTCGACATCATACCCACATCCAAGTGCAACTTGATGTGGTTACACAATTTTGAGAAATTGAAAAGAAAGAAAATAAATGAAAGTTTTTTAGAAGATAATTTTTATAATGATGATCACTGGGTGGGCTCCCTCCAATTCATAAAAATGATTAGAGACCACCAGTGAGCATCACCTTTACAATAATTCATAATATATATTAAAGGAAAGAAATCACAATCTAACATAAAAAAAATCAAAAACAAAATAAATATAAAAAAAATCCTGAATCCGGCGTTGAGAGCAGTGTCTCTTGATTCGTTCCAGTTTATAGTCTTAGTGGAATTCCTAAAATTAAAAGACATAGCCAGGATTCAACTAGAAACAGGGAAAATTTTGGAAATGAACATTATGGGGTAATTGTGTATAGAGCAGCCAGCCCATCAATTACCCCCACACTTGCCAATATTAAATTAAGAAGGTTCCCCTGTGAACACTTCTTCCAATAAATTTTAAAAAAATTTCCCAACACTATCTTCACCCATATTTTAAGAATTTTAAGTTTTTGAAAATTTCAAAGAAGGTCTTCTTGAATTTCGTTAAGTTTCATCATAGTTTCGTTGACCATATACAGTGTAACGATAGTAAAGTATTTTGATAAAAAAAGAAGATAGTTTATCCTTGTTGCGGAGGTCGTCATAAAATTTTGTCAATATCATAGTTTATCCTCATTGCGGAGGTATAAATTTAATAAAAGTCATTAAAATTGTAGTTTATCCTCATTTCAGAGTTAGACTTCGGAGCTCCTGGTGCCTCTAGGATAGAACCATTTCACTTGATTGGCTGCTACCCTCTTCTTCAATACTACTCCATCCAACTCTTCTAGCACATATGAACCGCCAGAAACTTGCTCCTTGATTTTATACGGTCCATTCCACCTATCTGCAAACATCTTTCCCCACTGACTTTCCAAACTCCTATTATACACCAGGACCATATCACCTGGGTTCAAAGTTTTCCTTAATCGATGTGCCAACCGCTCATCCCAATATCTGACTGATTGATTTCGGATCTTCATCATCCGCGAATATGCCTTTTCTAAATATTCTTCTTTCTTTTCTAGCTGCATCATTCTTGAACACAATAATTCTTCAGTAGTTTTGACTGTGTCCCAGTCAACTCCAAGATATGATTCAGCTTCTAAATCAACCGGTAAAACTGCTTTCTGTCCAAAAACAAGTTCATAAGGTGAAAATCCGGTCGTCCTTTTGGCAGTGATTTGATCAGCAAATAAAACTAAAGGTAAATAGTGCCTCCACTTTTCGGCACTTGTCCCACACATTTTAACTAAAGCATCCTTAATAACTTGATGCCCTCTTTCAACCATGCCTTCAGCTTCAGGATAATATGGGGTTTCTACCCTAACCTTTGATCCAACTTTCAATACGGCCTCTTTAAACTCTGTCCCAAATTCAGGACCTCCATCTACCGTTACCAACTTCATCACCCCATACCTATATACCCAATTATTCAAAAAAAATTCTGCCACATTTTTGGCAGTTAAATTAATAAGAGGCGCTGCCTCTACCCATCCAGATAAATCATCTCTGGCCACAATTAAATATTTATACCGTCCCTCTTTTATATGAACGGCATCTAAACTAACTCTCCCAAAGAGCGTATATTCACCGGTCGGGCGTCCAGGTTCTTTTGGCCTTAAATAACTTCGTCTTTGACATTCTTCGCATGACTGAACCCACTGTTTAACAGCCATCTTCATGCCAGGCCACCAAAATCGATCAGAAATTCTTCTAAACGTTTCTCCAACGCCTCTATGCCCAAGATCTTCATGCAGTGATTTCAAAACTAATTCTTGCCCCTTCTGTTGAGTTATAACTACTTGAGGATTTGGATACCTTCTCCTCATTAAACGTCGACCAGATAGGTAAAACGTAGATGACTTCCTCTTGATAGCCACCCATTCATCGTCTTCACAATCTTCTGGCCTCTCTAAATTCAACAAATATTTGACTAACAAAAAATAAAAACCAGTCTGACCCCAGACTTCATCTTGAAAATCGATTAATATAACATCAATAGGGACTTCTCTATCACCAATATCACCTGCACATGAATGAGCCAATAATTGTTGACCCCTAAATAAATCTTTAATTGAGCTATGTCGACATTTTTCTTCTGAACCTTTGGATCCTTCGTAAACCGTATTCAAAAATACCTCTTTCTCTTTATCCACCTTTTTATTTAAATTCTCTAATTCTCCAACATATACACCATTCCTTAATTTACTACTATCCCACACTACCAATCCATCTTCCTCTACATACACCACATCTTCTTCTACCTCCTTTCTACGGAATTTATCTACACCTTTTCCAACACCTTTATTAACATAAAAACTATTTTCCAGTTTATCCTCTTGGTGGAGGTCATCATCACCATAATCTAAACACAATAGTCCTGCCAGTTTAACCTCATGGGGGAGGTATGGAAAGTCTTCAGCTCCTTTAGTGCTGGCTTTGATAATAGGTATATCTTCATCAAACTCCTCTGAGTCTGAATCTTCTTCAGTGGGTGGTCTCCTTGATAAACCATCTGGCATAGTAAAAGTCTTGCCAGGCTTATGAAATAAATCAAATGAAAAATGTTGAATAAAAGCTACCCATCTCGTCATGGGTGCGTTTGGTAAACTTGGGGAATTAATCATCTGGATTAACGATTTTGCATCCACTTGCAACTCAAAATGTTGCCCCCACAAAATATGCTGAAGTTTCTTCAGTATTTTTGCCACACCACATAATTCCAATTTTGGTTGAGAATATCTTGATTTGGCCTCAGTAAATACTACAGATTCATACCTAACTGGCCTGATGTAACCAGCTTTATCCATCTGATACAAAACCGCCCCAGCTGCAACCTGACTTGAATCAACTGCTAAATAAATTCTACCAGCATCTTTTCCATAATCCAACTTGTGCAGGACTAAATCCTTCCCCACAACCTCCTTCAACTTCACAAACGCCTTCTCATACTCTTCATCCCACTCCCAGTCTGCATCCTTTCTTGTTTACCATCTCAATGGAGCTGCCAATGAAGAAAAGTCCTTAATAAACATTCTAACATATACGCAAACGCCTAAAAACCCTCTGACTTCGGTCGTATTCTTGGGTCTTGGCCAGGACTGAAATTTGTTAACTTTCTTCTTGGACATAATCCTACCCTCTCTACATACCACATGGCCTAATATTTCTAAGGCTTGCACACAACAGGAAAATTTTGAACCTGAAATAGTTAAACCAGCCTCTTCAATTCGAAACAAGATTCTTTCTAAAGTAATTGCAAACTCCCAAATGAATTTGTGTATCCCGGGATTCTCTTCCAACACCTGGTTATCATAGTCGGTTGTTGGTCCCTTAATTCCTCCATCATCTATAAAGATTCCAGCATATTGTGGAATTTCGTCTTGAAGGATCCAAGCCATCTGAGCTTGATAAGCTGCAACCGAATTTGTTGCTCCTTGAGGTAATCTTGTTAACTGTAAACGTCCAAGTGGCGTATCGAATGTAATGAGAGGCCTTGAGTCCGGATGTAACTCTCTCTCATCATATCCACCCATAATATCTCCCAAACCATAACACACTCTCCCTTCAAACGCTTCAACAAACTCCTCAGCACTAGGTGGTATCCCAGCATCCTTTATTGTAACCCTATTTAATTCCCTAAGATCATGAACAACTCTAAGATTGCCATTTGGTTTCTTGATACAAAATACTGGACTAGAATAACTTGATGTTGATTGCTCATACAGTCCAGTGCATATCCGTTCTCTGACAACTTCAATATAGGCTTCTTTTAATGCAGCCGGAATAGGAATCGGTTTCTGCTTCCACGGTTCATGACATACCACAGGAATCTTGTAAGGCTCCCCATAGGAATGCTTCAACACACCCCTCTCCTCTTCTACAAAAGCAATGGCCTTCTCTCGCTTGACCATCACATCCAACAACAACTTCTTCTCTTCACCAGACAACCAACCATCAGGTCCAAAATTAACAACACCCAGTCTCTCAAAAGTGATTCTTGACGTCTCAGAAAATTCAGGCGGATTCTTTACCAAGGGACTTTCATAAGGATCTCTTGATAACCTTGGTCTTCTCAAAGGTGGATTTAATTCAGCAGGTAGCGGTTCATTAATAGGTCGAACTTTATTTGCTACCTTCTTATATTTGGCTGCGTCCACATCTAAATAAACTTGAGGTAAAAAACTTACTTTTGTATTGCCATTACAAGTTTCATCAAGTGAATCTTCTTCATCGTCAGAATTTGAATAAGAAAAATTAGAAAAATATTTTATTTCATTTTTAAATTTTACCCTTTTTTCCTTTCCCTCGTCTAATTTATAAACAGATTTTCCAACACCTTTTCTTCCCTTATCCAACAGTAAATCACCCGTAAAGAAAGTTGGCAGTTTAACCTCTTGCTGGAGAACTGGAATTGAATTTTCACAAAAATTATTTTTTTGTGTTTTAATTATACCGAGATTTTTTATTTGATTTTGATAAGATTTTCGCAGTTTACCCTCTTGCTGGAGGTCCAAAATAGAAGGAGATAATTGCAGTTTAATCTCTTGCTGGAGGTCCAGAAATGAATTTTCACAAAAATTATTTTTTTGTGTTTTAATTATACTGAGATTTTTAATTTAGTTTTGATAAGTTTTTCGCAGTTTACCCTCTTGCTGGAGGTCCATAATAGAAGGAGATACCTGCAGTTTAACCTCTTGCTGGAGGTCCGGAAATGAATTTTCACAAAAATTATTTTTTTGTGTTTTAAATATACTGAGATTTTTAATTGGGTTTTGATAAGATTTTTGCAGTTTACCCTCTTGCTGGAGATCATCGAACATACCCTTCCAATTTTTATCCAACCTAATTTGGCCCATTTTGCCTTTTTCACCGTTTTTAAATTTAATAGAAAAACCGGGTAAATCCAATAAACATATAGAAAAGTCCAAAATGTATTTGCACTCCAAAGTAATATTAACAGAAAATAATTGAGAATCCACTTGAATTATCTCCAAGTGAGCTGACCTATTGCAATCTGGGATCTCATCCTGAGGAGAGATTACAACGTTAGAGTGATCAGCCCCTACTACCCCAAAAAATGAGGGCATTCATCCCTTTCCAACAAACATAATTCACAAGAAGCCGTCCGTTTTATATGCCGCTTCTTGGTGCAAACACAACACTGGCACAGAGTAGTAATCCCTGGCCATGTTTCCCAACCTTCATCTCCTGGAGGTGCTAACCGCATATGTAACCTCCGCATATCTTCACCAGTGATCTCCAAACTAATCCCCATGCCAGCTTGATACCCTATCCTGGCCTCAAAATCCATCAAAAAAGGACCGCCAAGAACAGTTTTGACTGCTCCTCTGGCCACATAAAAGTGAACCTTACCAACAGATCCACCAATACCTAACCTGACATGCTCAGCTGTGCCCATCAGCTCTGTTGCATGCCCTCCAATACCTCTGAGGTTTCCCCCAGTTCCACATTTAATTGGCAAGCCTATACTCGTCGCTTGCTCCAATGAAATTAAATTAGTTTGAGACCCTGAATCAACCAAGGCCTTTACTTCTTTACCATTAAGAGTTACCACCAGGTAACCCAGGGAAGCGGAAAAATGTGTATCTACATCTTCCCCAAACTTTTCAGCATTTTCACAAATATATTCCACCTCTCCAGTGGAAACCCGATGCCTCGTCAAATGCTTCTTTTGATTTTCAGCAAGCGCCGGACTAATCGTAAATAACTCCCCCAAAGATAAGGGAATCTGCAGTTGATTCACCCTATTCAAAACTGCGTCCATTGCATTAGCTTGACCAGAAACTACTGGCCGCTCATACTGGACCTTTGATTTAACAACCTTGGCCCTGGGTACCTCTTGAGGTCCAACCGAGCCATCTTCACTTTCTATAACCCTAACTCCGTCACCAGCTTCTTGCACTAATCCTGATCCATCGCTAGTCCTTCTTACACCCTCCATTGGGATGGGACCGCTAAAACTTGGTCTGGGTAGAGACGCCAACGGTACGTCCTCCTCAGAATCCGAATCATCCTCTGGCATAGGCTCACCATTTAAATCAAACTTGCCATAACTAGGGGGCCCCATATCAGCAATCCCCTTCTGCATTTTATATAATTCGTCCTTAGAGTAAGGGTTCAATTTGTTGGCGGCAGTTTGAGAACTAGAATTCTTGTCCTTTGAGTAAGGGTTCACTTTGTAATTGGCCTTGCCAGGATTAGCCCTCAATTGGCTCTGAATGCTACTTTTCGCCTTAGTAGCAGCTGCTCTTCTAGCAGCATTAACATCGTATTTGCCAGCCATACAGCTACCCTCCACCTGGGCAACCGTCGACAGCTCTAAACCACCAAAAGAAGTAGAAAATGTGGCTTTACTGACCTCTTTCTCCTTGCCCTTGTCAGCTTTACCACCATTACCATTACCATTTTTGCCACTCTTGGCATTAACATCTTCATCTGTCACCTCTTCAAATCTGGCTCTCCTTTCAGCCGTTAAACTTCTTCTGACCAAATCAGAAGGAGACTGTCCATCACTGGGCTTGATGAACGAACCATCAGGAAATTTATAAACTTTACCATCAAATAAAACTCGCCCAGCATCCATATCCTTATCAAGAGCAAAACATACTGTTGCTCTGTGCCCCCTCCTATTACAATAGGAGCACACCTTTGGCTCATCATAGCCACCTCTATAACTACTACCACCATTCCCACCATTTCTCCCATTGCCTGGGAAGCGGTTACCATTATTATTGCCATTATAATTTCGACTTTCATAACCTCTGGACTGATAAGAAGTCGACGTCAACGAAGAAGCGATTGGGGCCTTGTTAGCCTTCTGGGTTTCTTGAACAAATATTTTTAATTGTTTCGTTAAATCGGCCAAATGATCGACCATCTTATTATCCACACTACCCTCAACTTTAGCAGCAGGTAATCCCATTTGAGCCTTCTTGGCCTCCTGGGCTTTGACCATAATATCGTTGTTTTCGGCCAAAACTTTGCTAACCTTGCTAACATATTGAGTGCATGACTCTTGATATTTGTCCAACGCCAATAACTTTAGATGGGCTTGAATGTTGTCCTTGATAACCTCCAGAGCCGGCAGTTTCTGCTCACCATTAGGCAATTCCTTCATCAAATCTTTTCTTGAAAGATCCTTCAAGACGTCCATACAAATATCCCTGCTGCATGCTGTCCAAAACAAATCTTTTGCCTGGTTCTCATGCACTAACTCGTCCACCAATATGAGATATTCCACCACTTCATCAAACTGAACACAGAGCTTTTTGAAGTCAGCCATAGAAGAAACACCACCTTTTGCTTGCCAATCTCCAACAATTTTATTGAGGTCCATCATATTAAACCTAACACCCCATCTATAAACCATAGCTTTAGAAAGCTTAACCCAATCCTTGTCCTTAAATGCCTGCATAGCAATAACCTCTTTTTCCACCTCCCTATCAGCAATAAAAAATCAAACTTGCTTCACAATGTCCACATGAGAAGCACCATCAACAGCAGCAGCAGCTTCATACCTGCTAATGAACCATTTAACCTCCTCCCCATCAAACTTTGGGCCATCCCAAGAAACAATCCTAACTGAGGGAGTAAGAGGGTTAGAAGATCCAGAAGCAACAGCAGAAGAAGACATCCCAATAATTAAGGAAAAGCGTTAACAATCGATAAAATAACAAGCCTCTTGCAGGCCAATAACAAAAATCCAATTAGAGTTCCAGAAAATAAGCCTCTTGCAGGCTAAGAACGTTCTTGATCCAAGTAAGTCTTTAAAGAAAGCTAGAGAAATCGAACCCCACGTTGGGCACCAACTATGGTAAGGTAAACTCTTACAGTCGCCTTGCTGTAAGCAGAATCCGGAGGAGATATGTGGATTTAGCTGAAAACCCCGTCCTTCCAATAAAAATAACAAAATGGGAATTCTAAATCACTAAGCTAACCAGTCTACTTGGATCTGATTGATAAAAATAATGAAACTCTAAAATATTTAACGCTTATTGAGATTTAAAGAAAGTAGCTGTTGATAAAAGAAATACTGATAACAACAATTAAGGTGTACCAGTGAAAGATCTGAAAAGATTGACTTTTATGTTTTTATAATAATTTGAATTTTTATGAGACAGCAATAATCAAGTCCCAGCGATGAAGACCTTTCTAAAGATACCCTGTATGAAGTGCGATTTAAATTGTTGAGTAGTATTTCTAAAATGTTATATATAAAATATAAAGTTATAAGGGTATTACAAATTTATTTAATTTGTTGAGTAATAAAAAATGAAACCGTGGTGGTTAAAGATTAAGCTGTATGATGTGTCCCCCTCAATTTCGAGTTTGAGAGGCGCTTAAGTATTCCTAGTCACGTGCCTAAGTTTTCCCCTCCAGAGCTCTCCCAGAGTCAATACGGAGCCTGTACGGAGTCCGTACGGAGTCCGTACGGAGTCCAAGCGGAGTCCAAACGGAGTCCAAGCGGACTCAATTAGAACCTTTAAAACTATAATAAGAAATCTAGAAAAATTACACATGATAGAGCCACTTCCCCTTTACATTCCAAACTAATTTTCGTAGTCTGCGCAGCTCTAATCACCCTGTGAAAATTCATCAAAGTTAAATATTTTCTAAAAATGAAAATATTTCTATAAAACTTTAAAATTCATTTAAAAATATAAGAAAAATAGTAAAAATTCTGGGAAAATTTCCCAAGGTTCTTGAGTGACTCGACTTGATACTTATAAATTTTTCAGATTGTAAAAATAAGTTTTCTCCATAAAATAAATTGTTTTTTGCGTAGGCATTTACTTTTAACCAATTTCTTCATATTTAGAACTCAAATAAATTAAATAAAACCCTTTTATAAAAAATAATAGCGCCAATCTTGCACACCGTAATAACTCCATTTATGTATTTAGGTGCCGTACTAAACTTTAGGCTACCACATCATAAATAAATTGAGGTTTGAAAGTATTATTAATAACAGCTTTAACTTCATCACCTCCAGTTTCAGTTAAATAATGTATATTTTCAGGTAACGTTTTTGGATATTTTTTTTTCTTTCAACTTTAGTTTTATAGTACTTGATTTTTGAAATATGGCCAAATAATTGATCCAAGTGAATTTTTATTTTATAATTTCTTTTATTTCAATACTGTTCATTTTTTGACAATGTTTTAGATGATGATTGAAAAGAAGCTGAATTTAAAGATGATAATGAAGTTGAAGAAGATGAGAGTGAGGTAAGTGGTGAATCTGAAGTTAAAGTCATGTATTTTTCTACTTAAAAATTTGTTACTTTTCAAACACCCAAAATTATACATTAAAAAAAACTCACTTAATTTAAATTAAAAAATAAAAATTCCTCAAAAGACTAATGAGAATTTTTTTTATTTCACTTGAACTTAATGAATATTTTTCTCTAAAATTAAAAAAAAAAAATCAAAAAACAAAAAAAAAATCAATAAACTGTTAAATTTTTTTAACACTTCCCCATTCCCCTAAATTTCCCTCTCCAAAGCCCTCTCCCACCTCCCAAAAACCCTTGGAAAACCCCCCCTCCACCCCCCACCAAATCCCCCAAATCCCCCCTCCAAATCCCCCAAATCCCCCCTTTAAATCCACCTCCAAATCCCCTCCAAACCCCCCTCCAAATCCCCCTCCAAACCCCCCTGCAAATCCCCCTCCAAACCCCCTGCAACCCCCCCAAACACCCCCTTCAATCCACCTCCTTTCACCCCCTCCATACCCCCTCTAACCCCCCTCCAAATCCCCCTTGAAACCCCTCCAATACGTCCCTCTAAACCCCCCTAACCTCCCCTCCAACTTACTTAACAATTTGCTAATGAATCGTTAAGTTAATGAACGATTGCTGCTAATCGTTCATTAACTTAATGATTCACTAACGAATCGTTAAGTTAACAAACGATTCACTGCAATTGTTCGTTAACTTAATGATTTGTTAGCGAATCGTCAAGTTAATGAACGATTTGCTGCAATCGTTCATTAGCGAATCGTTAAGTTAATGAACGATTTGGTGCAATCGTTAAGTGAAGTTTAAGGGTGGGTAGGAGGGATATGAGGGAGGATTTGGGGTGTTTTGAGGGGGATAGGAGGGGGGCTTGGAGGGGGGGTTAGAGGCGGGTTTGGTGGGGATTTGGTGGGAGGATTTGGGGGATTTGGTGGATTTGGTGGGGGGTGGAGTGGAATGAGGGGAAGATATGAGGAGACCAAGAAGGGGGAGAAAGGGAGAGATGAGACCAAAGAGGGAGAAAAGGGAGGTTAGAGTGAGCCAAGGAGGGGGGAATAAGGCAGCCAAAGGGGGGAAAAGGGGAATGTATCCATTCCAAGGAGAGGGTAAAGGTGGGAAAAAGACCAGGCCAAGGGGAGATAAAGAGAGAAAAGAGGGAGAGAATGAGAGAGAAAAAAAAAGGTTAATTTTACCTATAAATTTAAAAACAACCACTTACAAAAGAAAAAAAAACCAAAAAACCAAAAAAAAAAAAAATTAGCAAAAAATTAAGTAAAAAGAATAAAATGACTTACCTGGAGAGATGAGTTGAGAAAAAAGAAATATAAGTGAAATTGATTGAGTGATGTAGGAAGAGAGGAGAAAACGGATATGAGTGAAGAAAAAAAAGAGAGTGACTGAAAAAATATGCGTTTGCTGAAAATATGCGATTTCATGTTGAGTTGATGAAAGAAAACACAGAGAGAAAAAAAAATAAGACTTTAACAGCAAATTCAAAAACCAAAAAAATATGCAAAAAAATTTACCATTCTCAGTGAATAACACATGCATATTGATAATTTGAAGAGAAAGAAAAAAAAAATTAAAATTGTGTTGAAAAATGTTGGAGTTTTATTGGAAGAATTTTCGCCCTTATACTAGTTGATTGAGAAATAGAAGTGTTGGATATAGTCGGAGGTGAATCAACTTGTTCATCTTCATACAGCTCTAACCATTGATCTTTGAGGTCAGCAAGTAGGTTATGAAGTATAGTGCAACACAGAATCCAGTTGATCACCGCCTCCATTTCAGATTTATTTCTAAGAGGACTTCTTAATTCCCTTAAACTAGAAAAACGGCCTTTCAAGATTCCAATAGAATGTTCAATACAGACTCTTGACTTTGCCAAATGATTGTTGAATTTGGCATTTTGACTGTCTTCTGAAGCTGCTCCCCGAAAAGCAGGAAGTACATACTTTCCATTCACATAAGCAGAATCTGCAAGAAGATACTGACCTTCATCAAAGAATTTTTCAGGTTCATTTGAAATATGCATTCTTTGGAAGACGTAGGAGTCATGACATGAGCCAGGATAGCCAGCGAAGAATGATATAAATTTTTTGTTTACGTCACATATAAGCTGAACGTTAATTGAATATCTATAAAGAAGATATATTTGTTTGTGTTAGTTTCAAAGAGGATGAAAGGAGTTAAAAATAATCTACCTCTTTTTACGGTCAAAGTAATTGTTTCCACCTTGAGCAGGTTTCTGGCTCAAAGGAATAGTAGTACCATCAACAAAACCAATACATCCTGGAAAGCCCTCTGCTTGCATAACCTGAGATGATTCAAGTTGCTCTTCTTTTGTTGGCCAGGTGAGAAGTTGAGATTCCAAGGAGTTGATGGCAGTGATACATCGTTTGGTATAAGTGTTAACTGAACCATACCCTAAATCAAAGACATTTTCTAAACGTTTCAAAGCGGCTCCATTACCATTTGAACTCAAACGACATAGTGTGATGGCCAATTGAATTGAAGGATGTTGTTGTTCTTTTTGAGAATTATTGTGAAATATGGGATGATCCTGAATAAGCTCAAGCAATTCAAGGAAAAATTCCTGAGAAGTCCTGAACAGCTGTCTAAAACTGGGTGTAGATAGGTTAAGAAGTGTTTGGATGGTGTACTTGGGGGTATGAAGTACTTGAGGCTTTCTGGGAAGAAGGTAATGTTTCATGGCCATTTTTGATAAAACGACAAAATCTTCTTCTAGATCAGAATCGGAATCAGAGTCCAAGAGCAGTTCAAGAGCCATGAAAGTCATTGCTTTATGTAATTTATCACGATTTGAAAGTGAGGAAGGCATAACTCTTATATGATATGATATGAAGATGTAAGTGATGTACGATGTTTTGAGTTATGAAGTGTTATGCTGCGGAGTGCTGCGTATGAATGGGATGATGCTGACAAATCAGTGAAATGGGACTTGATGGTGAAATCAGCACTTTTGGTTGAGAAAGTGCGGATTTGAGTGAAATAAGTGACTTATTTCATTTTGAAATCCACCAGTATTGGGGCTAGTGTGTTTTGGAAATCCGCACTTATTTAAGTGCGGATTTGGTCAAATTTAAGTGCAGATTTGTAAGTGCGGATTTGCCAGAACTGACACCCCCTATTGTATACCTTTACTTACTGTTCCCATGTGTAATACATGTGTTTAGAATATTTTATATGCTTCTTATAATCAGTCCCAGGAATATTCAGGCTGACAACAGGCAAGGTTGGGGGAGAGGGGCTGATTTTCAGGCTGTTAAAAAAATTTATAAAAAAGAAGAAAAAAGTTTATCAGAAAGTTTTCTGAGTATGGAAGAAAAGGAACTCACCATGGGAAACTCAATGCAAGTTTGACAAGTCTTTACACCAAACCTTATGTGGCTCAACTTTTGACCTGTCAAAATAATTTTGCAATTTTTATGTTTCAGTCTCAATATTTTCAGATGTGACATTTACCATTTCAAAATCTCTATTTTTTCCACCAAATCAAACATGAATATTTTTTTCTTATATGGCATATCTTACCCCTGAAACACCTTTTTACTGATAATTAATCTCAAGGTTGTGGTTTCATTATTTGTGCTGTGAAATACTTTTTCAGAAATTTCAGACTTCTAACTTTGATACCCCCTATTTGTGTGTTGAAAAATTTTAAAAGTGAGAAATGAACATGTCAAAAGATTTGGTATTCAAGAGAAAATATTTATAAAAATCACAGATGACTTAAATTAATGTGGACATGTATCTATATTTCATGATTTGTGTGTGAGGTCCAGATAAATTATTACATGCAAAATGAGTAAAATGAATTCAAAAATTGCAAACTGGACAGCAAAAAAAAAAAAAAAAAAAACATCACTATGTAAAGTAATATACATCACAGAAGCTGATATATAATCACTTCCAACTTAATCTGTTTTGAATACATAGCCCGACATTGACAAGTATCAAAGTTAGAAATTTGTAATTATTTAAAAGGCATTTCACAACACAAAAAGAAAGCCACAAACTTGACATTAACTCTCAATAAAAAGGTGTCTTGGGGGCACAATATGTCATATTTTAAAAAATAGTCATGGTTAATTTGGTGGAAAAAAGAGGTATTTTGAAATGGAAGATTTCTAACTTTGATACCTCCTATTAGGGGGTATCAAAGTTAGAAATGACAGAAATCAAATATCTAAAACTTAATCATGAAACAACAAATTTCCACTTATCCCAGTAATCAAACCATACCACATTCTTATATAATTCATAATGACCACAAGAATTGGTGCCAAAGCAAATCCACCAGGAATTACAACTACTGCTGGGAATAATCCATTACAGGGAACGCTATCTTGTTGTCTAACAATAAAAATGAGTCCTTTAGCACATAGTCCCAGGTTGTTAGTGTAAAGAAGAAGAAGAAAAATATTTACCGTTTTATAAGATATTTTCCGTTGCTTTCTTTCTTAAGCTCGACTCGAACAATCATATGAACGTCTAGATTCAATATTTTCATAGGCCAATGTCGAGGAGTGACGTGCTGAGTTATATCTATTCATAAATAATTCGCCAATTTCAGCTCATATCTGCACTTTGATTATATATTGCCTTCCTAATATCATTTGATTTGGATAAACAGGATAGGAGGGGGTGCAAGGACTTACCGAAACATGCTTCCGTTCCATCCTCATTAAACATACTACTGTGAAACGTTACTCTATTATCCTGTGTACCCATCCGACTAGTACATACATACACACAATTAGAAAACGTCGAAAAGCAATTAGTATTTGGATGGAAGCATAGGTTGAGTAAAAAGGAAGATAAATGATGATGAAAACTCAACTATAACTTGTATAATCCTTTCAAATTTTCACGGCCATTTTTTGTGTAAGGCTGCAAAATGATAGGATGTTGAATTAAAGCATCTTCGGTAAAGTATCTAAACCAAAGCCAGTCAATATCTTCACAGAATCTGATTCGATCATTACTCCACTTACTTGTCCATCACTTTGCCCATATCGGTCGCATGAGCAGGTTTTATAATCTCTTGAATAATATCGGCAAGCTAAACGAAACAAAGACATAAATGAAAGATTCGGCCAGATTTGGAAGTGAACGCAGCCTAAAGTACCTGGTGAACTGGGTCATCCATTTTAAGTGTTGAGATTCTAGGCAGGCACAGATGTGGTGTTACGTTAGTCAGTTAGGATCAGATATCAAGCAGGAAGTGATTAGTAGCGTTGGCAATGGCAAGATGAGTGAAATGCTCTATTGAAAAGAGATAAAACTGGAGATGGATCTAAGAACCTGCTTGCAAATGGACGATTATATATATGTATAATATCACTCAACCCTTCTTTTTCAGACAGTGGACAGTGTAGAGTTAATTAAAGGTATGTGTATTTGTAACTCGAGGTCAATGAAGAAGATTGGTGGTTGTGTTTCTACAAATTATGGAGCACTGATATCTCAGATTGGACATCGGCCATAAAGCTTCCAAGCTAGTTCTCATCTATCTCCTTCCGCTGTCTTTGCGCAATAAGAGTGAGTCGCTTGTCTAGCCGAAAGATGAACCAACAATGACCATCATTATTACCATCAACAATCAATCAACAGATTATTAGTCGTGCGATTTTAGCCTAATTGATTGAAGACTAATGACTTGAACGTGCATATATTTTTATCTTAGTCTTGGAAGGTCCATTCTTGCTCAATCAACGATCAACACACCCAACCCACTCTTAAAGCTCATCATCAAGGCGCATGGAAAAACATTTTGTTCCAGCCAGCGATATCTCCGTCAACCCGGGAAGCAGACAATTCGGTCGGTCATCTTAATTTCTAATCTATAGAGCATGTCACATCTATTATAATCGAAGTCTATAACAGCCATGGTGATAGCACAAGAGGCAATACATCTATAAGTTGTGGACATTCAGTAGAATTTTTAGTATGCATTCTGGATGATGGAGTTATATTATATTGTATGAACATAATAAAGCAACAATCACAATAGAATAACAAATTATAAATAATAGAGCTATAGTAGAGATGTCATGCTCTGCTAGTGTCTGGACTAGTGCAGGTTTTTTATTTGTGATATGTAATTTATCTTCACTCCATGGGATGGCTAGTCACTCAAGCATGCAACATGTGACATCTACTCAAGTCAGAAAATACAGTTTTAGCATAAACTATTTCTCAAAGTTAGTTTATCTCAATTCACACTCTGGGGGAGGTAGGAGAAGAATACACACTGCACATGAAGTAAGATATACCCAATAAGGGGTGTCAGTTCTGGCAAATCCGCACTTAACTTAAGTGCATATTTCAAAGCAAATCAGCACTTAAATTTTGCAAAAAAGTCACTTAGTTCAAAAATGGGTGTCAGTTATGACCTCAACTCAGCACTTTTTTCCTGATTTTTTTTATCACAAGAACATGTTGGCCACAACATCCCTGTCACATGTGACACCCTAACCTCCATCCCCTCATCAATCCTTGGCACACACCCCTCACTGAGATTTGAAACATTTTATTGCAACATTTTAACCAGGCATGTTTTTTTCATTGTTTTTTTTATGTTTTTAACCTCTTAATCTCTTTTCTTGTAACATACCGGTTTCATAATGCCGCCCAGAAAATCAAACAATCAAAAGGAAACTCAAAAAAATGCTACATCACAAAGGTCTTCCCATAATGCAAGACCCTCATTGGAGAAATCAAAGTCTGGACGGCTAAAAAAGGAAGATTATCTCATCGCCATCAACTTCCTCAAAATTAAATTGAATTATGATGTGTGTTTTGGATGTGAGAAGTCCGCCGGAATTGGACATCCACCTTCATCAAAGTTCAATGGCTTCTTGTTAATGGCAAATGAAGTAAAAAGGAAAACAAAAAGTAGAATCAACATCAATCCTAAGCAAATGAAGGAGAGGTTCAAAAGTTATCAATCAGAATATAAAAAGGCTTATTTTGCTTCCACTTCCACTGGCTTTGGTATTAATGATGATGATTTGGAGATTGGAATTACAACTGTTTCAAAAAGCTCAATGTCATGTGTCCTTTCTATGAGGAAATGGATAATTTTTTTGGTTCCTGAATTGATGTCAACCCTTGGTTTATACATTATACTACTAAGGATATGCCTTCTGGATCTCAACAAGCCAGAATCCTCCCAAAACACCTGAAACTCAAGGACATCAATCCCCTCCAGCTTCTAACCATAGTTCACCTGAAGATGATCCTGACTATCAAGCAAAACAATTATTTCAGAGTAGATCTGTGTCCTCAAAGACCCAAAATTTAACTGTATTTTTACTTTCTCTTTTTTCTTCAACTCTTAGCTAAATTGCTCATTCTTTCTTTTCTAGTCTCCTCCTACTCAAACTCAAATTTCTTAAAATAATAATAATTCTAGAAATGACAATACTGCTTTACAAGCTACTTTAGATGAACTTCCTGAACCCTCTAGCGCAAACTCCAAACTAAAGTGTCAGGCTTCAACTTCAATGAACTTGAACTATCTTTTAAAATATGGTAATACTTCAACCACCTCTTTATCCTCCCTTGATGATTATTTTGAGAAAAAAGATATAAGTAAGATTCAGTCACTATATATCTTCTTCAAGAACATATTTATTTATTTCTATTTAATTTTCTCAGCAAAATTGTCAGCCAGGCTACTAGACTTAACCAGTAAAATAATTAATTATTTTACTGACTTGAAGCCACACCCCTTCTTCTTACTAATAATTAATTACCTACTTAAGCATTACTTACAATTAACTAGTTAAGTACAATAAGTAATATAATTAATTAGTGTAAATAAAATGTCCTTACAATTTTACTCCCTAACACCGTGCTCAATGGTATGAGTCAATGGGAATAGAATTTAAAAATAAAATTATAATAAAAAACTTTAAATTAATTATATTACCTCAGTGAGAGATCTGGAATCCTGTGAAAGTAATATAATTAATTAAATATTGTGTAATTAATTATGACAGACCAAGGAACTCAAACTTTATTGCTAATAAATTTGATGTCCTTGTTGACGTACCATTTATTTAATTCTTATGTCATATATGTACTCCTTTCAGTCACTCTTTTACTCACATTCTTACAATACATGGTGTAAATTCCGCATATTTTATTCCCTCATGTTTTGCCTATAAAAGGCCTCTTACTTTGTGCTTTTCAAATCATTCTTTTATCACTTACTTTATTATTACAATTACAACACTACAATTATTTCTATATTTTATAACTTTAGTATTTACAACAGCGTAATTCTAATCTATAATCTATATTGATATCTTAAAACTACCTCTTATATTTGAGTAAATTAATCAAATTGATTTTAGAAATACGTACCTTTTGTTGAGAGACCTTTAAAGCCCCTAAATATCCCGTGAAAACCTCGAACCAAGCTTCTAGACCAAAAGTACCCCTTGACAATAAAATTTAAAACCAGGATTATAATATAATCAACTGTAGAAATAAATTAGAATTTTTATTAATAATTTTTAATTAATTATTTTCAGGATTTAAATCAACTAATTTATTACCAGGACTTATTGTCAACTGAAGTAATCAAATAGGAAACTTTATAATTTAACAAAATTTTATTAAGCTGATAACTTAACTACCAGGACTTAATGTCAACTGAATTAATTAAATATTAATTTTTATTTTAAAATTTTACTAAGCTTGATCACTTAATTACCAGGACTTAATGTCAACTGAAATAATTAAATATGAGTTTTATTAATTAAAATATTTATTGAACTACCAGGACTCAAAGTCAACTGAAGTAATTAAATATTAATTATATATTAAAAAATATTATTGTCAGGACCATTTGTCAACTGGAACAATTAAATTAATCAGGACAAATGTCAACTGAAAAGATTATAATAATTAATATTAAAATATAATTATTTTATTGCCTCTGGGACTAAGAACACTTATTGCTCTATTATGGTCAACCAGGAAAAATAAAAAAAAATATAATAATGAAAATAAAGTCCAATTACCAGACACCTCCCCCTGTAAAATGAGCAAATTAATGCCACTTACAGAGTGCTGAGTAAAAGGAAATACGTAGCAAATAAAGAGTGAAGAGTAACCCACAAATAGTAATGCAATAATTACCACGATATATACGACGTTTAGTCAATATATGAACCTAATTTTTGGAGCGCGGTTCGATTCCTGTTTGCAGCAAAAATTTTTGTCACGTGACGTATGACGTTCGTTGTTTTTGTCGCTTTCTCGTCCTTACAGGTATTCAAACGCCGATGGTCCCTTCGATTACGCCCTCAAATCACAATGCGCCGTTGATAATTCGGGAAGGCCCTCAATTGTCAAGGGGTACTTTTGGTCTAGAAGCTTGGTTCAAGGTTTTCACGGGATATTTAGGGGTTTTAAAGGTCTCTCAACAAAAGGTACGTATTTCTAAAATCAATTTGATTAATTTACTCAAATATAAGAGGTAGTTTGAAGATATCAATATAGATTATAGATTAGAATTACGCTGTTGTAAATACTAAATTTATAAAATATAGAAATAATTGTAGTGTTGTAATTGTAATAATAAAGTAAGTGATAAAAGAATGATTTGAAAAGCACAAAGTAAGAGGCCTTTTATAGGCAAAACATGAGGGAATAAAATATACGGAATTTACACCAAGTATTGTAAGAATGTGAGTAAAAGAGTGACTGAAAGGAGTACATATATGACATAAGAATTAAATAAATGGTACGTCAACAAGGACATCAAATTTATTAGCAATAAAGTTTGAGTTCCTTGGTCTGTCATAATTAATTACACAATATTTAATTAATTATATTACTTTCATGGGATTCCAGATCTCTCACTGAGGTAATATAATTAATTTAAAGTTTTTTATTATAATTTTATTTTTAAATTCTATTCCCATTGACTTATACCATTGAGCACAGTGTTAGGGAGTAAAATTGTAAGGACATTTTATTTACACTAATTAATTATATTACTTATGGTACTTAACTAGTTAATTGTAAGTAATGCTTAAGTAGGTAATTAGTTATTAGTAAGAAGAAGGGGTGTGGCTTCAACTCAGTAAAATAATTAATTATTTTACTGGTTAAGTCTAGTAGCCTGGCTGACAAAAATCCTCTATGGAAAAAATGCCCTTGAACTTGAGAAGATGAAGTTTGATCATATGCTAGTGAAAGATGAACAGTCTTTAGATTTGGAAGAATTTTTTTTTCTTCAATCAAATTTTCAAAAGGCTAAATTTGAGGCAGGGGAGATGGAAGGAGCTCACCTTTTATTGGAGAAAACAAAAGACTGTGAATTTCAAAGAGAAATGGACAGTTGTGAATTGGAAAAACATGAAATTTTCAAAAAAAAGAATTCATTACAGAATGTATAAAAATGGCCAATCATATGAGGACATTAAAAAAATACTTGACTCTTTAAATTGATTAATTTTTTTTTGGTTAATGGTTGAAAAATGACTTTGATAGTTACTTTTAATCTTATAAAAATTGTTATATAATGAGTTTATGATAACACCATTTTTCCTTTTTGGACTCTAAAATATTATACTTTTGGAATTACAGATGGTAAAATAATACTGACACTTGAGCAAAAATCCTCATCACCAACATAATTTTATCATATCACCACAAATTTGCATTTCTAAATATAGAAAATTCATCAAAATTCTATATCTGTTTGAAAAATTTGGCAATACCCTCCCCTGAATTTTATTGAAGCAAGGGGTGGATATCACCAAATTTTTCTAAGTCATCAATTTTCCATGTCAGATTTGAAAATTTGGCTATACCCTCCCATGCATTTTATTGAAGCAAGGGGTGGGTATCACCAAATATTTCTAAGTCATCAATTTTACATGTCAGATTTGAAAATTTGGCAATACCCTCCCCTGCATTTTATTGAAGCAAGGGGTGGGTATCACCAAATAGTTCTAAGTCATCAATTTTCCATGTCAGATTTGAAAATTTGGCAATACCTTCCCCTGCATTTTATTGAAGCAAGGGGTGGGTATCACCAAATAGTTCTAAGTCATCAATTTTCCATGTCAGATTTGAAAATTTGGCAATACCCTCCCCTGCATTTTATTGAAGCAAGGGGTGGGTATCACCAAATATTTTTAAGTCATCAATTTTCCATGTCAGATTTGAAAATTTGGCAATACCTTCCCCTGTATTTTATTGAAGTAAGGGGTGAAAATCACCAAAATTTGATATAATTCCATAAATTAATAAATGAATAAATAAGATAAATCAAATTCACTAGTTTTAAATTAATGACGATTCCTCCCACCAAAATGTGGACCAAGTCTAGAAACTAAGTTTGGGACTTTTCACAGGTATAGGTGAGATGAACCTCATGAAACAATTTAATGTTATCATGATTACCATTTATACAACACAAGGTCTTTGGCTCATTACTTTAGTTTAGTGAATTGAAATATCAGATTTATTTATTAAAAATTTATGAAAGAATAAAAAATATATGTTGAATTTACAAATCCCCATACTTTTTTGATCTACCTAAAATTTTATTTAATTTATTACTTTTACCTTATTTATCCTTTGGATTAGCTTACAATTTATTTGCAAGGAGCAGCCAAAATGAGTAAAGTCATAACAAGATTCCAAACCTGGAGGAGCTTTTGTTGTTTGGTGATTATCATGAAAAGAGTCCCAAATTGATTCAATGATACCATTTTCTAATCCAAAATCAACTATACACCTATTATCAGGGAAATATAAACTGTGTCCCTTTACTTTAACAGGTGAAAGAATAGGTTGTCCAGTAATAGGATTTATATAAGAGAAGATCCTCAAATTAACATAATTTGCATCATTTGAATTGGTATGTATCTTTTTATGAAATCCAGAATGGGTAATTATAACATTCAAAAACAATAGATACTCATTGATAATCTCTTTGCAATCTGAGTCACACCAATTTGGAATTCAAACTCAGGTTGCAATTTCATGATTTTTCTGAAAAGCTTGATTACAGACTTTTTTAAGTCAAAGAGCAAGAAAAAAATTAAAGGAAGCTAAAGAGTCCCATTTTCAAAAATCATTATCTATTTCTGCTTTAGATAAATTTCTCAGCAAAGAATGGATGCCTATAGAATTAAAATGAGTGAACTATATTAAGAATGAATCAATAAAAGTTAGTATACTTACTAAGATAATAACCTTTAATAAATCCTGGTCTCCATCCAAAACCAATCATGATACCACCAAGCAAATTCTTATTCCTTATTGGTAAGCAAACTAAAGCCATTTGATATAGTGTTGTAATGAGATAATATATTTGAATAAAGGATTCATCTTTAAGTCCATCAAATGAATTATTTTTGTAAATAAATTGATGTTTAAAAGTATTACTGATTACAGCCTTAACTTCATCACCTCCAAATTTTTTTCCATATTCAATATCTTCAGGTAAATTCTTGGGATATTTATTTTTCTTATTGACTTTAGTTTTATAATACTTGATTTTTGATATATGCCCAAATAAAATATTCAAGTAAATTTTTTTTATAATTCTTTAATTTTGATAAGATCAATCATCATTTTTTATTTTTGAAGGTTTTAAAGAAGATTTAATTGAAGTAGAAATTGAAAAAGATGATAAAGAAAATAATGATGAAGATTAATGTGTAAGGCTTGAATCAGAAGAAACAGATTTTATTTTTTCAGAAATTTATTTGGACAAATTTTCCTTTTTTGACAATTTTTCTGAATTTTTTTTTGATGATTGAAATGAAGTAGAAATTGAGGAAGATGATAAAGAAGATAATGATGAAGATAGAGGTGTAAGGCTTGAATCAGAATAAACAGACTTTTTTTTTTCTTAAAATTTTTTTTACTGGTCAAAAAAATGCCAATTTTTTTTTATAAATAATTAAAAAGTGACAAAATTTAAATTAAATAACCCTAAAGATTTTCATTAAATAATAAAAAAGAATAATTATTAATTTAGTTAATATCAACAATTTTTTTTGGTTAATTCTGGACAAAAAAAACAAAAAAAGAAAAAAATTAAATTTCAATAATACTTTTCTGTCAATTTTTTATTTGTCCCTCATTGATCACTCTAAAAATTTTTTGTTAATGTTTTCATAACTCCCCTTTTTCCCCTTGTAAAGATTCTCTAGAGCACATTTCAAACTACCTCCAACCCCCCAATACCCCCCCCAAATCCTCTCCATAATCCCCCAAGCCCTCTCCACACCCTCTCCAAAAGCCCCTCAATCCCCCCTAAACCCCCTTGAATAACCCCCTAAATCTCCTTCTACACATGCTTCAAACCCCCCAACCCTCTTCAAAACCCCTCATGAAACCCCTCTAAACCCCCTTAAACCCCTTTAAAATCACCCCTAGACCCCCTTCAAAACCGTTTTTTAACCCCCAAACCTATTCATTTGATAACAAAATATTGTTATCAATCATTTGTTAATAAATAATTGGGGAGAAGGGGGTAATTGGGATTTGGAGGGGGGTAAGAGGGGGCTTTAGGGGGGGTTTGCAGTGGGTGTAGGGGTAGTTTGAGGGGGGGGATTTGAAGAATTTATAGGGGGGGTTCAAAGCAGGTGTAGCAATAGTTTGAGAGGGTTGGGGGGGTTTTAAGAGGGTGTAGGGGTGGTCTGATGGGGAAACAGGCTATTTTTGAAGTGGGTGTAGGGGGGGGGTATGAGGGAGTAATAGGGAGGAAGAGAAGGGGGGTTTGAGGAAGCCAAGGAGGATAGATGGGGGGGTTAGAGGCACCCAAAGAGAGGGGAAAAGTGGGAATGAGGACACCAAGGAGGGGGGAACAGTGGGATAATGACCAGGCCAAGGAGGGATAAAGAGGGGATGATAAAGAGCAAAAAAAGAGAGAAAAGGGAGAGAAAGAAAAAAAAGAATTAATTTAACCTTGAAAACCAGAAAAAGAACCACTAAAAAAAAGAAAACAGAAAAAAAAAGAAAAAAAATATGTTTAGAAAACAAAAAATCAAAAGAAATGAATAAAATGACTTACCTGGAGAGATGAGATGAGAAAAAAATTGACTTCAAATTATTTGAGGGATGTTTGAGGAGAGGATGAAATGGATATGAGGAATGAAAAAAATAAGAATGACTGAAAAATTATGTGATAGTTAAAAATATGCAATTTCATGTTGAGCTGTTGACCAAAAATAAAAGAGACAGAGAGAAAGAGAATTTCACTGAACATTCAAAATAAAGTCAATATGCAAAAATAAAATTACAAAAAAAAGAGAACAATACATGAAACTTGATCATTTGAAGACTATGAAAAAAAATTAAAGGGTTTTATTGAGAAACATTAGAGTATTATTGGCATAATGATAGTGGATCCCAGTGAGAAGAAAGATTACTAGTAGATAAAAATGAAATGAAAATCATAATAATTTAAGAACAAATCACTAAATCTCCCAATGTGCTAGTGTGATTAGAAGAATTTCTGCCTGTATGATTGTTATTTGAGAAATAGAAGCGTTGGATATGGTGGGAGGTATTTCAACTTGTTTATCTTCATACAACTCTAACCATTGATCTTTGAGGTCAGCAAGTAGGTTATTAAGTATAGTGCAACACAGAATCCAGTTGATCACTACCTACATTTCAGACCTATTTCTAAGAGGACTTCTTAATTCCATAAAACTTGAAAAAAAACCTTTCAAGATCCCAATAGAATGTTGAATACAGACTCTTTACTCTTCAAAATGATTGTTGAACTTGGCATTTTGACTTTCTTCAAATGCTGCTCCCTGAGAAGCAGGAAGAGCGTAATTTCCATTCACATAAGCAGAATCTGCAAGAAGATACTGATTTTCCTCAAAGAATTTTTCAGGTTCATTTGAAGTTTGCATTCTTTGAAAGACATAGGAGTCATGAAATGAACCAGTATATCCAGCAAAGTAAGATATAAATTTTTTATTCACATCACATATAAGCTGAACAGAAATTAAATATCTTAAAAGAAGATGTAGTCGCTTGTTTTAGTATTAAAGAAAAAAGAAATAAAGGAATTAAAAATAAGCCACCTCTTTTTACGGTCAAAATAATTGTTTCCACCTAGAGCAGGTTTTTGACTCAAAGGAATAGTAGTACCATCAACAAAACCAATGCATTCTGGGAAACCCTCTGCTGGCATAACCCGAGATGATTCAAGTTTCTCTTCTTTATTTGGCCAGACAAGAAGTTTAGATATCAAGGAGCTGATAGCAGTGATGCATCATTTTATATAATTGTTAAAAGAGCCATACTCTCAGCCAGGCTGCTATAATTACCCAGTAAAATAATTAATTATTTACTAGGATGAAGCCACACCTTTTCATTTCTTATATTATTATTAATTATAATATATGTGCTTTAAAGTTACTTGTAATAAATTAACTAGTTACAAAAAGTTAATTTAGTAAATATTTAAAATTAATATTAAATTTCCCTTATATTTTTTATTTTCTAACACTGTGCTCAATTACAGGTCAAAGGGAAATAAAAAATTATAATTAAAATTAATATTAAATAAAATAAATATATACAAAAAATTCAAATTACTTATTTAAAAGTGAAATTTACAGAAATTTTAAATAAATCAATTTATTTTTACATATACAGTAAATACATCATTCTAATACATTCTTTATAGAACAATCTTAATATTTGAAATATTTTATTCTGGAAGTTTCTTTTTCTCTCATACTTCTGTATATAGGATTTTAACTCCGTGATTTCTCTCTCTTTTGCCTATATAAGGCCTTCCCTTTTTGGTTGTTTTGGACCATCCTTTACTTACACATTATTTTATTAAATTACTATCAATACATATATTTATTACTACTATATATTGTTTTAGTATTAACAATTGCGTATTTGCTAATCCATTATTTATAATAATAATTATAAAATTTTACCTCTTTTATTTGAGTAAATTAATAAAAAGATTCTCTCATATGTACCTTGACTTTGAAATCTTCAAAAATCCACCTACCACCGCCGTTAAACATCCATTAGAACCTTATAGACCAAAAGACCCTCTTTACACTTGAGGCCCTTTCCAAATTGTTGATGGCGCATTGATGAATTGAAGCCAGAAACTGTGGGACTATTGACTAGGAGGAACAGTAAGGAGGGGTGGATGACAAAAATGACAAACATCATCAGGCACATGACTTATTTTTTTTCTGCGACTGGGAATTGAACCATGCTCCAAATTTTAGGTTTATATATTGGAAATTGTCATATATATTTGTGGTGACTATATTGGTTACTATCTGTGGGTCAATTTTCATATTTCATAGTTTAAGTGTGGCATTTTTACTCAGCATTCTGTAGTGGCAATAATTTGCTCACATTACAGGGGGAGGTGCCTGGTAAATAATAATTTTTTTTTCTCCTAGTTGACCAAGATAGAACTATATTGTTCTTAGTCTTAGAAGTATTATATAACTAACTTAATTATATTTTTTTTAAATTATTTCAGTTGACCTCTTGTCCTGATAATTAAAATATTATCTTATTGTTTCAGTTGACAAATTGTCCTGGAAGTAAAATAATAAATATATAAAATTGAATGAATTAATTATATAACTTTATTTTAGTTTACATTAGGTCATGGTAATTTAATTATTTCAGTTGACATTAAGTCCTGGTAATTAAATTTTTTTAGTTGACATTAAGTCATGGTAGTTAAATTTTTCAGTTGACCCTTAGTCCTGATAATTATCAACATTTATATTAGTAATAAATAAATTATTTTATTATTTCAGTTGATTTATTTTAAATCCTGGTAATACATTATGATTATCTTAATTTAATTAATAAAAATTGTGATTATTATTTCAGTTTATTTTTTGTCCTGCTAAACATTATATTTTCATTATTCCAGTTGATTAACAAATCCTAATAATTGATTATATACTAGAAATATTTTTTTATTCTCTTATTTTTCTTTAAAAAAAGTAAAATCATTACTGATTAAAATTTAAATATTTCCTTCTTTCAGTTCAGGTTATTTACAACAATTACTGATCAAAGTGCTTCTGATGGCCATTATAAGGAACTACATTTGATTGATGATGATGAAAACTCTGTAAGTTCCCCTTTGCCTACAAAACTTGCTAAAATTAATGAATTACTGGACCAATCTGGATGTGTAAATGCATGAAATAGAAATAAAAGTGGAGACAACTGCTCTGGACCAGAAGTCTTCAACCAACCCCCCAGAAGAGCTTCCAAAAGGATTCAAGATAAAAAGTATGCCCTTGCAACAGCAAGTTAGAAACCTCTCTTCTCACATCAAGGAGTTGAGGTCAGAGAATCTCAAACTGAAGTCAAAAGCAAAGTTTTTAGAAGAAAAGGTAAGAAACATAGAATCCATTCTTCAAGAAAAGAGGAAGCCTCCTCCTTCTCCAAAATCCCTTCCACAATTGGCCCCTCAACAACAGGAAAATGTGGAAGTTTCAAAACGGAAATGGGAATGGCTAAAAACCTAGTGGGACTACCTACAAGCCCAACAACAACAACATCAGCAAGCACCTCAGGCAGGTCCTTCCAGAACCCATCAGTTCAACCCAACACCTCCTCACCCCTACCAAGGAGGAAGAAAGAGGAAGAAAAATCACATTCAGTTTTTGCCAAAACCATGGTAAGACCCTCTATTGAATCTCAAGTACCTTTTCTTGTTACTGATTCAGTTCCTTCAGGTAATTATGGAAGAGGAGATGAGACTTTGAGACCAGTAGAGACTGACTGTAGTAGACAGATTGCTCAATATTCTAATGTAACTAATCCTTTGGTATTGATTGCTATTTCAATGAGAAATCCTGATATGGCTATTATTGATGAATAACTTGATCCTGAATTTTATGAGAATCTGCAAAATTATTCTGTTTCCCTATTAAGAAATACTTCAGATTTAGCTAACATTAATGATGAATATTTGAGGGATATTATTAATAAACAAAATGATATAATGAACAACATGAAATTGACTCAGAAATTTAAAAGTTTTTTAACTGAACAAGGTTATCAATCATTTAGGAGTGAATTACAAAGAGTTTCTGATGATTTTTTAAGCACAAAGTAACTCATGAAAAGAAAGTTGCTTTGTGGCAAAATATCAAGAATGATTTGTCTAAATTACAAGATACTGTGTCTATCTGTTACCAGGAGCTAAAGGGACATAAGTTGAACTTAAAGAGATTAGGTGACCATTATTCATCTTTTCAAAACTAGAGCCAGTTATATTTTGCAACCATCAATATTAGTTTATCTAGTATTCCAAGAGTGAAGACTAGGCTAACAACCATTGAAGAGATATTGAGTTCAATGTTACATGTCCAAAAGTTCTCTGACATTTCTTTGAAAGAACCTGTTGCACAGGATACTCCAATTATACCTGTCCCTAGTTCATCTAATTAAAATTAGTGCCAGAAATGCCTGTAGATATTACTGATTTTACATCAAAAATTGATGATGTACCTTGTTCATCTACAGAAGTGTTAAAAAATGAGATTACTGCCCAATTGGAGCAGTTACAGCTTCTTATCACTCAGAAAAAAGCTTTTAATAAGGAGACTACTTCAAATTAAAAGAATTTTCCAAAACTTGACCAATATCAAAAATTTGATGGTGATTCTTCCTCTGATTAACAACAATTTATTTGCAGGATTGATAATCTGAAAAAATTTTACAAACTCCCAGATACAAAAATTGTGACAAAATTAATTTCTTTATTTACAAATGTAGCCCTAATGTGGTATTAATTTGTCCTCTTGGATAAAAATGACTACTCATGGGAAGATTAGAAAAAATTAATTAAAGCACAATTTGGTGGCTCCAAGTTTAGCTAAGCTCAACAAAGGCAGCATGAAGAAGCCAGATATACCCCTTCTTCTACTGAAAAACCTATTGAGTTCCTGATTAAACTTGTGAAAATTCTGAGGGCAATGGACCCAAATATGGAGTTTGAATTATGGAAGGACAGGATCCTCTATAAATTACCTATGTCTCTGAGAGACTTAATAGTTTCTAGGAATGAGTTCTCAAGAGAACCTTCTTCTTTTATTAATACTTGTAATGAGATCCTTTTAAACAAGAAGTATGATTCTAGAAGATTCATTCCTTGAACTTCATTAGAGAAAACCTCCAATTACCAACAGAAACCTCTGGAAAAAGTTGGTAAACCTTCTTCCCCTGTTGCACCTAAAAAGTATGCAACAAACACTTGCTTCAAATACAGCAAGCCTTGGCATAAAGGCCATGTTTCTTACAAGAAAATAATTTTTTTGAAAAGACAAAGGAACATGCTGATGACACAGTTGCACTGGATTATACTTCAAGTGATTGTGCTAGCAATATTTCATATGAATCTCAACAGGAAATATTTATGCTGGAAGAAGATATTCATTATTTAAATAATATGGATATTGAGAATAATGCTTTAACTACAGTAGAAGATACTGAGATCATAAGAAATCTTGAGGACAGATCAATTATTATTGCCCTTCTCAAGGCACCAGTCTTGATAAATTGAAATTACATTGAGGTTGTTTTATATTCTGGAGCTAGAGGAAGTGTAGTATCTGAAAAAGCACTTGCTTCAGTGGACCAGGATTACAAATCAAAACTTATGCCTATCATATCTGAGGATTGGAGAGGTTATGGCTCTGTTTTGTCCCCCATTTGTAAATACAAAGCCACAGTATTTTTCAAATATAACCATGGTTTTGTAAGAGCTATGTGTGTTTTTGTTTAATCAGTTGGTTCATTGTGGGAAATGACATTTTAACCAAATATGGCATTAAGTTGTATCCTTCAAACCAATGCTTCACAACGGCAATGAATGGGAAGAGAAAATTTAAGATTTTCTCCCCCAAAAAATTATTAACACCAGCATTGAACACATGTCATTCAGTAGTTCAATATAAAGGAAGGTCTAAAAAAGAAATTCCTGCCCTTGTGTCTGAAATTGACAATGCTTCTTTTGGAGAACAACTTTCTGGTGAGGAAAAGGAATCCATCATTTAATTGATAAAATCTTTTCCTATCACTTTTGCTCATGGGTCACATGAATTAGGAATGGTAAAAGAAGAAATGAAGCTTTCATTATCTTAACCATTAACTGAAATACCACCTAATTTAAAGAAGAAGCCTTATCCTGCTTCTCCCACAAAGAGAAAAGATATTGAAGACAATATCTCTACCCTTTTGAAAATGAATATTATTGAAAAAGTAGTTGAAACACCTAAACATTGTGTTATCTCACCTGTCCTTATTTCTTATGAGAAAGATAAATCCAGGTTATGTGGTGACTATAGAGCATTAAACACTCATACTGTTGATGATATCTATCCTTTACCCAGAATTAGCTCTATACATGGTACCTTACAAGGTGCTAAATATATCAGCTGTTTAGATAGTAATAAAGGATATCACAAGGTACCTGTTGAGGAGAGTTCTCAGAATTTTCTGATTATTTCTACTCATATGGGTATTTATAAGTATGTTAGGATGCTATTTGGCCTAAAAACTACCCTTCAGTTTTTCAAAAAGTTATGGATATCACATTCCATCAGGAAATACTTGAAGGATGGCTGATGGTTTACATTGATGATATCATCATATTCTCTGAAACATTTGAGGACCATCTTAACCACCTGTGTAAAGTGTTCCATAAAATGGATGAGAAAAATATGAAACTTGCCTTGAAAAAATACAATTAGGTTTTCATTCCTTAAAAGTGCTTGGTCATGTTGTCTCAGGTTTGCAGATATGTGTTGACCAAAACAAAGTGGCAGCCATAAAACAGGTAAAAGCTCCTACCACAGTTAGAGAGTTCAAGAGTTTTTGGGAATGTGTGTATACTATAGACAATATATTAAAAATTATCAAGTCATAGAACTACCTTTTACCCAATTAACTAGCAAAAATGTTGCTTTTGTTGGGAACAGTGAAAGACAAAGAGCTTCTGACACTATGAAACATTGTTTGATGTAAGCACAAACTCTTGCTTTGCCTTACTTTAATCAACCATTTTTTTATACACTGATGCCAGTTTTTTTGGTCTTCGTGCTGCTCTCCTTCAAAAACAAGTGATGAATGATAAAGTATCAGGAGTAGTAATTTGTTATATTTCATGAACCTTGAGAAATAGTGAATTGAAAAATGGTGCCACTCAACTGGAGTGTTTAGAAGTAGTGTGGGCTCTAGAAAAGTTACATTATTATCTGGATGGCCTGAAATTTGAACTTGTCACTGACTGCAGTTCAGTTAAATCCCTCTTAAACTTGAAAACACCTTACAGACATATTTTCAGATGGCAGCTAGTTGTTCAAGAATACAGAGGGAGAATGACAATAGTTCATAGGGCTGGTATTGTTCACTCAAATGTGAATATTTTATCAAGGTTACATTTGCCAAATGATGACTCAAATACTGCATATGTTCCTGAAGATGAGATAGTTCACATTCATGGGATATATGTGGTTGATATGGAGGAAGGGATATTACAGCTTATTCTGGACTTATATGATAAGGACACTGACTTAAAAAAGTTATGTACTATATTAAATGATCCAAAGAATGCTTCAATACAAGCATTAGTTAAAACCCTCCTACAAAAGTACAAGAAGGCTTTGGAAAGATATAAATTTTCAATTGATGAAGGCTACCAATATTATAGAAGAAAGTTGAGTAATGTTATTTTTACTCCTTCTTCTATGAAAGAGATTATCTTGAAAATTTTTCATGATGACATATTGGCTGGACATTTTGATCTTGAGAAAAAAATGATCAGAATTAAGAACACTTCTTGGTGGGTTAATATGTCTTAAGACACCAAACTATATGTTTAATCCTGTGATTCTTGCCAAAAATTAAGATGATTGAATGGTAAAAGAGCTAGATTAATGCAACATATTGAAGCTCCTCATGCACCATGGAAAATAAAAGACATGGACTTTGTAAAATTATTACCCATTGGTGGGAAAGACAGTTATAACTCTTTCTGGGTTATTGTGGACAGATTCACAAAAATGTGTGAATTCATCCCTACCCACAAGGATGTTACCAATAAAGAATTAACTTTCTTGTGGTGGTCTCATATGTTTAATAATTCTGGTTTTCCTAAGGCCATAAACTCTGACAGAGATCCTAAATTTTCTTCTGAATTTTGGATGTCTCTGATGGATTTTTGTGGCTGTGATCTGAAACTTTCTACTGCCCATAACCCCCAAACTGATGGATTAGCTGAAAGAATGATTAAGACCTTAGAGGAAAAAATAAGAAGTTATTGTGCCTTTGGCCTTGAATACAAATACAACGACAGATTCACTCACGATTGGGTTACCTTACTTCCTGGTTGGGATTTTACTTATAATAGCTGTCAGCCAGGCTACTAGACTTATCCAGTAAATAATTAATTATATTACTGAAATGAAGCCACACCTTTTTTAATTCTTACTAATAGTTAATTATCTATTATTTACTTATGTATTACTTACAATTAACTAGCTAAGTACACTAAGTAAGTTTAGTAATTAATAGAAATTAATAAATGTCCCATATATTTTTACTCCCTAACACCTTGCTCAATAATAAAGTTGAAAAGGGAATAAAAATATTATTAAAATATTAAAAATCTAAAAAATTCAATTTTCTTTATTAAGAAATTAAAAATTCAGTTAAAATAACATTTTAAATCAAATGTTCTATACTAAGTGTGACAATCTAATTGAATTCAAGATTTATATCAAATAAATATGATACCTTTTATTGACGCATCATTCTAGTATATCTTTTTTATATTCACATACTCTCTTTTCACTAAGTATTTTCTCTCACACTCTCTTATTGGATGTTGTTAACTCCGTGTGTTATCTCTCACCTTTTTCCTATAAAAGGCCCTCTCCTTTTGTACTTTTTAAACTAATTCTTTTTTACTTACCATTTTTATAACATGTCTATTAGATACAATACTTATTACTATTTTTTATAAGTTTAGTATTTACATTACCTTAATTCTAAGATATAAATCAAAATAATATTTCAAACCCTTACCTCTTATATATTGAGTAAATCAATTAAAAGAAATAAAGCTACATACCTTGATTTTAAAAGTCCAATAATCCACTTAAAATCCTCTTAGAACCTCCAGATAAACCTTCTAGACCAAGAGATCCATCAACAATAGCACTGTTAATTCTGTTACTTACCTTTTGAGCTCTGGCTTGGATATGTTCCAAATACTCCTGCCCAAATTCTTAATAATATAATACCTAAATTGGATTTACATCCTGGTGTGAAGTCTTTTCTTCAAATGCAAAAACTTTTCAGAAGTCATGCTCAAAAATGTATTGAAAATCTTTTGAATATGAGAAGAAGAGGTGGGACAAATCCCATAAAGAATACACTTCAAAAAGGGTGATGAAGTACTGATTTCTACAGTCCATTTCAATTTACAAGGTAATAACAAATTGAAAGACCCATTTTTAATTTCATTTGTAGTCATAAGAATGGTTGGTGATAATGCAGTTGAAGTTATCTTTTATTCTCTTTATGACAGAAAACATCCTGTTTTTCCAATATTGCTTTTGAAAATTACAAATCCAATAGTGATTTTTTTCCTTAAAAGTAGGGGAGGACCAAAGAAGACCCCTAATGAATCACTTAGACAGCAGTAATTGATAAGATTCTAAATGACAGAATAGTTACTGGTGAAAAAGGTACTGAATACTTATTGAAATTCAACAATAAATCTTCTGAATATGATTCTTGGATACATGGGAAGGAGATATCTAATCTTCCTACTCTGCTAAAGAAATATAAAAAGAAAAAATCATAGCATTTTTTTATTGTTTTTTTAGAGTGAGGGAGTGTCAGCCAGGCTGCTAGACTTACCCAGTAAAATAATTAATTATTTACTGGGATGAAGCCACGCATTTTTATTTCTTATATTATTATTAATTATAATATATTTACTTTAAATTTACTTGTAATAAATTAACTAGTTACAAAAAGTAAATTCAGTAAATATTTAAAATTAATATTTAATGTCCCTTATATTTTTTATTTTCTAAAATGGGCTTAATGACAGGTTAAAGGGAAATAAAAGATTAAAACAAAAATTAATATAAAAATAAAAATTAATATTAAATAAAATAAATATATACAAAAAATTCAAATTACTTATTTAAAAGGGACATTTACTGAAATTTTAAATAAATAAATTTATTTTGACATATACAGTAAATACATCACACTAATACATTCTTTATAGAAAAATCTTAATATTTGAAATATTTTATTCTGGAAGTTTCTTTTTCTCTCATAATTCTGTATATAGGATTTTAATCTGTGCTTTCTCTTTCTTTTGCCTATGTAAGGCCTTCCCTTTTTGGTTGTTTTGGATCATCCTTTACTTACACATTATTTTATTAAATTACTATCTATCCATATATTTATTACTAATATCTATTGTTTTAGTATTTAAAATTTCATATTTGCTAATCCATTATTTATAATAATAATTATAAAAATTTACCTCTTATATTTGAGTAAATTAATAAAAAGATTCTCTCATACGTACCTTGACTTTGAAATCTTCAAAAATACACCTACCACCACCATTAAACCTCCATTAGAACCTTCTAGACCAAAAGAACCTCTCAAAATATACCCTAAATTAAAGACATTTTCCAAACATTGTAAGGAAGCTCCATTACCATTGGAGCCCAAATGGCATAGTGAGATCACCAATTGAATTGAAGGATCATGTTGTGATTTTTGAGAATTATTTTAAAAGATGGGGTGGTCCTGAATAAGATCAAGAAATTTATAGAAACATTCCTGAGAAGTCCTGAACAACTGTCTAAAACTGGGTACAGATAGGTTAAGAAGGGTTTGAATGGTGTACATGGGGGTATGAAGTAATTGAGGCTTTCTAGGAAGAATGTAAAGTTTTCTGGCCAACTTTGATAAAAAAAAGAAAATCTTCTTTCAGATCAGAATCAGAATCACTATTTGAGTCAAAGAGAAGATCAAGAACTATGAAGGTCATTGCTTGATTTAGTTTTTTACAATTTGAGAGCTAGGAAGGCTTGAATCTGATACAATATAAAAATGTAAGCTATGTACAATGTTTTGAGTTATGAAGTGTTTTTCCGTGGAGTGCTGTGTATTGATGGGATGATGCTGACAAATCAGTGAAGTGGGACATTATGGTGAAATTAGCACTTTTGGTTAAGAAAGTGCGGATTTGAGTGAAATAAGTGACTTATTTCATTTTGAAATCCATCAGTGTTGGGGCTAGTGTATTTTAGAAATACCCACTTAGATAAGTGCAGATTTGGTCAAATTTAAGTGTGGATTTTTAAGTGCAGATTTTCCAGACCTGAAACCCCCTAATATATATTTTTTTAATGAAATATATTTTTATATTATTTTTCATTTCCTTTTTATCAATAAAATGATAGAAAAATACATTATTAATTCCAAAGGTATCATCTTTAAATTGATTTATTAATTAAATAAAATCATTTGCAAAATGTATGAAAGCTAATTGGTGCCTTTTAAAGGTCAAAAAAATGCCCATTGATAATTCAAAACAGTAATATTTGAATATAAACCATATAAACTGAAGCTCTTTTACATTTTATATAAGAATTTTTAGATTGAAAAATAGTATTTGTTGAATTTAAATGAATTATATGAGAAGCACATTGAGAAATCAGGATTATTAAATTTTGAGATCAAGAACTAAGTAAAAAACACATAAAACCAAAAGAAAAAAAAAACTGAGTCATGTGTTATTGATTAATTTTTAACTCAATGAAGCACTTTCATATTTTATTTGTACTAATCAATAATAAATGAAAAAAATGGATTTTATATCTTCAAATAATTTCAATTCTTCAAGTGGTATACTCAATTCATCTTGTTGCACCTTTTAAATGTAGAAAAACTATTGATATTTCAAGGAAAATTATTATCTCCTTCTCATAGCTACATTTATTCAAGAACTACCAAGTAAAAAGTAATATATCTTAATTAAATACAATGAAATTCTGAAGTTCTGAATATTTCTTGTATTTTTTGCATTGATATTCTTTAAGATAAATTTGGGCTGTAAATTTATCTCATTAAAAGAAAAAACAAATCAATATTCAGTAAATATTTATTTTGATAAAATTTAATTTAAAAATAATCTAAATTTTTAAATGGAAATTGTAATAAAACAATAGCTATTGATTAAAAAGTTAATTTGAAATTCTATTTTTTTGGGAATACCATTTTTTGCAATAAAATGTTTCTTCTGTAGCCCACACAAAAAACTGTACAAAGTCTTTTCATGAAAATATATGGGATTCAAGTTTGAATTTAATAGGGGGTCTCAAACATTACCAAATATGCCACAAAAACACACCACAAAAAAGGCACTAAACCTGTCATCAAAAAATGAAATATACCTGCCCTGGTCAGGTGTGTTTCAACAGCGTATTTTTCCCCAAACACGTCTTCTTTTGGGTCAAACAAGTCATCAAAACACTTCCCTTCATAATCATTATTAGTCAGCACTAGGTACAAAAGCACCAACACCTAGATTTTTTTCACCTAATTCTTAAGGGCTTATTCATATGAGCAAGGTATATGACTTACCAGAACTTAATCAATCCCATAACTTAACACTTACCCTTAATCTTTACCACTGTTCCCTAACATAACATTAAATTTTCAGTCCTCCATCAACTTGAGATCCCTGCTGCAGCTGTAGCTCCTGATCTAATGGACAATTCTGATACCAATTATGATGCAGAACTTGACTTGGATTTTATGTGCAACATGTTGGAGAGCTGCTACTTATTTAATAGAACAGCTTCCATATGACACCAACCTCAATATCACCTTGATGTTTTTACCAACATTCCTGAAGCTTGCTTTCAACAGATGTTTTGTACAACTTTTTCTGACTTTCTTAATTTACTTAAATTGATTCAAGATCATTAAATTTTAAAAAAATAATTCTCATTTTCCTCAAAGAGATCCAGCTATTCAAATATCTGTGGCATTTTTCCATTTTGGCTCAAATGGTAATTGTGCAACATTAACCTGTCTTGCAAACCTCTTCCAGCTTAGTCAAGGAAAAGTTCACCTTTATACCAGGCAAGTCATAACTGCAAATTTCTCTATTGAATCTCAACTTCTGAAATGTCCCAATCAAGAAGAAAGGTTGTAGAACTCTCAGGTGAGGCAAAAAGATGGTTTTCCTGGCTGCATTGGTTCTTTTGATGGTACCACCCTACCCTTGAGTCAAAAACCTGCCAGAGATGAAAATAGCTATTTTGATTGCAGAAAAATGTGATATTTTTTTCTTTTAAATTTTCAAACAAATCTCATATTAATATTTTCCTTTTTTTATGTACTGAATATCACTTCAATTGGTTTGTGATATTAACAAGAACTTCATTTCTTTTCATGCTGGATTTCCTGGTTCTTGCCACAATTCCTCTTTATTTCAGAAAATAAATATTTCTCAACATTCTCAATATTTTTTTTGATGAAAATCAATATCTTTTAGCAGAATATTCTTATTTCAATGGTTTTTATGTCATTCCTACTTTTTGTGGGACTGGTGATGAAGAAAGAGAAAAATTAAGATTCAATACTCATCTAGCAAAATCTTGTGTTAGGATTGAGCATGCAATAGGGATACTGAAAGGCCAAGTTGCTTTTCTAAAAGAGCTAAGTACTCCACTCTGTAACAAAAAATAAATGAAGGTTACTGTAGACTGTATTACTTCTTGTCTTATATTACACAATCTTCTTTCTAACTTAAAAGATGGATGTAATGAGCTTTATGAAGATGAGATAGCTGATCCCCCTCCACCGATAGAATCTAGCAGTACTTCATCATCTAAACCCAGTTCTATGCATGCTAAAATACTATCAATCACCCTTTCTCACTTTGAGGGCCTAGCTTAACTGATTTACAATTTTGTTTTTTGTGTAATAATTTTTGCAAATGAAATTCGCCAGTTTCTCCGTCTCATTAATTTTGGTTCAGCTCCCAGACTTGAAATTGAATAACATTTCTAAGATTCTGTCTCACTAAGATATTTCATCTTCTCTTCATCTCTAACTTCCATCATTCATTTTTGGTTCTGATGCTTTTCACTTCACAGCACTCAAAGTAAGTCACTTTCTCACTTTTTTTAACTTAATTACTAATTGAAATGTCTTTTTTTGTTTCTTTTTTTATCATCTTTTTAGTTTTGATTGCTGATTTATCTGTTCTTCTTTCCCTTTCCCCATTTTTTCACCTTTTTTCTTTTTCTCTATCATTTTTATTTATAATTTATTGACTTTTTAGTGTTTTGTGGTCACTTTTAGGCATTTTCTCATTATTGGCCTTTTTCTTTGCTAAATTGTTTTGGAATTATTTGGAAATGATTTGGAAATGTTTTTCAAAAAAAAAATCCCACTTACTTTGAGGTGTTTTTGACCTGTTTCTGGTATTTTATTCTGTTAAACCATTACAAAAACATTTTCCAAGCATTTCTCAGTAAATTCTAGGTGTTTTTGGGTTATTTTAGGTCTATTTTTTCACTAAATCAATTCGGAAATGCTTGGAAATCTTCAGAAAGCATTTGGAAACATATTAAAAGCATCTTTACGTGTTTTTAAGTCATTTTGGCACTTTTTTGGATGCTTTTTGGAACTTTTTTTTGGCCTTTAAATTTTATTGAAAACTTCATGTTATGAATTCAGATAGTTTAAAAATTTGAAAAAAATATTTTTCATCAATTTGAACTTGAAGATAATTTCAACTTACAGACTTAACATTTTCTTTTTATACTAAATGAAAATTTAAAAAATTTTCCATCAAAATGAATTTTTACAAAAAGTAATTAAATTAAGTATTGATTCTTAATAAGGAATATAGATAAGAATGTGCATGAATTCTTAATGTTCAATAAAATCTCAATTATTTTTATTTTTTATATTTTCTAAAAAAGAACAAAATTTTATTTGAATATTGGTGTTAAGATCATATTACTAACAAAGCACCCATAAATTATTAATCTTTTTTATCACTTGACTATAATGTTTGAATTTTTTATTGTAAATTTGCATGGTCAATACTTGTCAGCCTGGATATCTCCAGAACTGAGTAAAAAATACTTATAAATTATGTTAAACACATGGGAAAAATAAATAAAAGTACACAAGTTATATACATAAGTAAAAATTATGATAAAATACAATATATGCCATTATAAAATTTTATATACATGCATATATCCACCTTTTATAAGTCTTATGTACTTAATATTAATTTGAAATATGTTAGGGTAATCTTTAAGAGCCTTAAATATAAGGCTACATAATTTTTAAGTAAACTTAAAGCTGCTGTTTTCATTGTTTTATGTGAAAAACAAAAAATGTGTTTAAATCACCTAAAACTTGACTATATGCGCTATAAATTTAATAATATTAAAAATGCTTTTTGAAAGATCAATTTGTGTTAATTTGGAATATTTAATTGTCTACTAAAATGCATAAAAACACTTTTCAAATTTGGTGTTAATTATGCCAGAAATGGCTTCTGTGTACTGGCCACATACTGCCTACATTTTTACCATGTGAACAGCTTTTTTTTATAGAAAATTTAGCTTTTTAACACTATAATTACCCCAAATTCTATTTCCAATGTGGGAAAACATGCTAAAATAGGCAACAGGTACTTCTTTAGTGTCCTAATTTAATTGTAAGTGCATTGACCTTATTATATGCACTAATTTCATTAATAAACTCAAGATTGGCCCCTTTAATTCACTACCATGCTTAAATTTGCCTAAATTAGTCAAGGTATTACTAGTGCAAGTGCCTTCCAAGGACTGCATATAGTTACCCCACATCTCACACCCTTTTTTGAGTTTTTAAGTGGTTTCTCAGTCAATATTGGTTATTTTTGAATTGGGATTTCACATAGTTAATTGTCATTATTAACCTTATCATTTCTACTGTAAATACCCCTAAATATTGTTTAATATTTAGTCTTATTATTTCCCCTTTTAGTTGTTTATTTTAAGGTATTACATGCATACACACTCTATTTTGCTTATTCTTTATTTTTGATGGGTTATCCCTATTACTACAGGATTTTGGCAGGTGATATTACTCTAATTATTTTAATGGTAACTCTTTATGTTTCTGTACAGGTGTATTAGATGAAATGAGGCATCATTAGCCGTGTATAGAGCTGGTAAATCAAGAGGTTCATTGGAGGAACTATTGGGTATAAAAGGAGGGGTTTTTTCAGGCTGAGATCAAGTACAGAGACATGAAATAGCTTCAATGGTCAGTTTTCTAGAAGATTTAAATGGTACTTTATGAATGATGTAGTACAAATCCAATAGGTATTATAATATAACTCAATATAAGGGTCTCCATAATTTAAATCTCACTAATTATATATGGCTTACAATCTTATAGTTGGTAGAAAATTAGATTTAATAATTCAGATACTATTAAAAAATTTTATAAGAACTATTGATATGTATTGTAAATTTGTTTGGTTATATTTTTTATTTTAATAATAAAGAATGTAGAAAACAAGACCAAAAACCCCCTCCTTTTATACACAATAACTTCCCCAATGAACCCCTTGATTTACCAGCTCTATACACAGTTAATGACGCCTCATTCCTACTAATAGACATGTCCAACAACATAAAGAGCTACACGCAACATAATTAGAATGATATCACCTGCCAAAATCTTGCAGTAATAGGGATAATCCATCAAAAATAAAGAATAAGCAAAAAAGTGAGTATATGCATGTAATACATTAAAATAAAAGACTAAAAAGAAAAATAAAGAATAATTTTTTCTCAGTATTAAAGGGGAATAACAGTAGAAATTATGGGTCTATTAATGACATTAAACTACATGAAATCCCCATTCAAAAATAACCAAAATTGACTGACAAACCACTTAAAACCCCAAAAAAGGGTGTGAGATATGGGGTAACAATATGCAGTCCTTGGCAGGCACTTGGACGGGTAAATCCTTGACTAATTTAGGCAAATTTAAGAGTGGTAAGGAATTAAAGTTCCAAGCTTGAGGCTATTAATGAAATTAGTGCATATAATAAGGGTCAATGCATTTATAATTAAACTAGGACACTAATTAAGCGCCTGTTGCCTATTTTAGAGTGTTTCCCCACAGTGGGAATAGAATATGGGGTAATTATAGTTTGAAAACTCTAAGATTGATAAAAATGAAGCTATTCACATGGGAAAAATGCAGGCAGTATGTGGCCAGTACACAGAAGCCATTTCTGGCTTAAAAAACACCAAATTTGAAAAGTGTTATTTTTATGCATTTGAGTAGCCAAATCAATATCTCTAATTAAGAAAAATTTATCTGTCAAAGCGCATTTTAAATATTTTTAATTTATAGTGCATATAGTCATCTTTTAAGGAATTTGAAGCACATTTCTTGTTTTTCACATAAAACAATGAAAACAACAGCTTTAAGTCTACTTAAAAATAATGTAGCCTTATATTTAAGGCTCTTAAGATTACCCTAACATATTTCAACTTAATATTAAGTACATAAGACTTATAAAAGGTGGATATATGTGTGTATATAAGGTGTTATAATGGCATATTTTGTATTTTATCATAAATTTACTTATGTGTACAATTTTTGTACACTAATTTATTTCTCCCATGTATAGTCCATATGTTTAATGTAACTTATAAGCATTTTTTATTCTGTCCTGGGGATATCCAGGTGGAAACTCCCTCACCCAAAACAAAATTAATGAAAAAATGATAAGTTATACACTTTTTTTATTTATTTTTATTTTTCAGGTATTCAGAAAAATTCTGTAGCATTAAAGATTAAATCTTTAATGAGAAAAATAATAATAAATTATTCTGAGTACTGGTTTTTAACCCCTGAGTTGGTTGAACAGAAAATTATTTCTGTTTAATTTTTTGAGAAGGGAGGATAAATTTGAAATTTCTTTTTCAGGTATCCATTTATCAAATTCATTTGATTTTCACTTAAATATTAATAAATACTCAGTTCCTTTCTCTTTAGTAAGGATTCTTTTCTTGATTATTTTTTCAATCTCTTCTTTTTCCACAATTTCATCAGTTTGATTTTTAGGTCTTTCTCTTCTTTTTGGAAATAAGTCAGGATCATTTGCATGGTAATTTTTTAATAATGAGATAGGGAAAAATGGATGTTTCCTATCATATGGGGCATATAATATGACTTCCACAGCATTATTACAAACCATTTTTTTGACTACAAAAGGTCCTACAAAGGGGTCCATTAATTTAAAATTACCTTTTAAGTTAAAATGTAGTGTTGAAATTAGGACTTCATCTCATTTTTTGAATTCAAATTATCTATGAAATTTATCCCACCTTTTCTTTTCATATTCAAATGATTTTTGGATTCATTCCTCTGCATGCTTTCTACACATTTTTTGGATATAAATAAAGTATTTAGTACCAGGGTGTATATCTAACCTTGGTAATTTATTTAAATGATTTACTGGAGTATTTGGTACATTTTCCAGCCAGAGTTCAAATGGTTTTTTTTCTGTTACAAAATGAGTTGTGCTATTATAAGGAAATTCAAGGCCAGGAACTAATTTTACCCATTCATATCTGAAATTCTCATTGTCTTTGTATTCTAATCCAAATGCACAATATCTTCTGATCATATCTTCCAGATTCTTTATCATTCTTTAAGCCAGCCCATGAGTTTGTGGATGGTGTGCTGTAGACAATTTCAATTGAAAACCTGATACTTCCATCAAAGATGTCCAGAACTCTGAGGTCAATTTAGGATCTCTGCCAGAGATTATGGCTTTTGGAAGCCAAGTAGTATTCATCATTTGATTCCACCATACTAATTCCAAGTCTTTTTCAGATAACTCTTTATGGGTAAGAATAAATTTACAACTTTTTGTTAGTCTATCAACAATTAACCAGAATGAATTGAAACTTTCTTTTCCTGCTAATGGAAAGCCAGTGAAAAAATGCATGTTTATAATTTCTCATGGAGCTTTTGGCTGCTCTATTTTTTGTAAAAACCCAGCTCTCTTCCCTGTAAATCTTTTATATTTTTGAAAAAAGTCAAATGTTTCAAAGTATTATTGTACATCTTCTTTCATGTTTATCCACCAGGCAGTATTTTTAACTCTGGATAATGTTTTGTTTAAATCAAAATGACCAGCTAAGATGTCATCATGACAAGTACTTAACATTAACTCTTTAATAGAAGGTGGTATAACTATTACATTACTTAGCTTTTTTCTGTAATATATTTATCCATCTTCAATAGACAATTTACCTATTTCCAATGCAGTTTTATACTTTGTAGGTAAGGTTTTGATAAATGCACCCATGGAGGCATTAGTTGGATCATTTAAAATCGTAGATAGTTTAGGCAAATCTTTATCTGATGAATAATTTTCCAATATAGTTTGCATAAATTCTTCCTCTAAATCCACTATATAAATCCCAAATATATGTATTACCTCATTTTCAGGTACATAAGCTTGGTTGTCAGTATCATTTGACAAAGGGCTTCTGGATAATAAATCAACATTAGAATGCAATGTTCCTGTTCTATGTGTGATTATTATTCTTCCTCTGTACTTTTGTACAGCAAGTTGCCATCTAAAAATGTGCCTATTAGGTTTTTCATGTTTAGTAATGATTTTACTGCACTGCAATCTGTTATTAATTCAAACTTTTGGTCTTCCAGATAGTAATGAAGCTTCTCCAGGGCCCACAAAATGGCTAAAAATTTCAGTTGGGTGGAACCATAACTTAATTTTGTCTTTCTTAAGGTTCTGGATATATAACAGATAACTACTTCAGATAATTTACCATTTATTATCTGTTTTTGCTGTAAAGTTGCACCTAACTCTGTGAAGCTTGCATCAGTATACAAGATAAAAGTGAGGTTAAAATCTGGCAGTCCTAATATTGGAGCTGACATTGAACATTCCTTCAATTTATCAAAGGTGTGTTGTCTTTCATTATTCCAAATAAAAGCCTCATTTTTCCAGATTAATGTTGTTAAAGGGGCAGCAATGGAATGGTAGTTTTTTATATACTGCCTATAATATACACACATACCTAAAAAACCTTGATCATCTTTCACATTCTTAAGTATACTAATGTTTATTATTGCTGCTACTTTATTCTGGTCAACAAAAATTTTCAATCCAGATACAATATGTCCAAGTACTTTCAAGGATTGAAACCCACACTTACATTTCTTTAATGCAATTTTCATATTAATTTCATCAATCTTTTGAAATACTCTTTTCAGGTGATTTGAATGTTCATCATATGTTTTTTACAATACTATGATGTCATCAATATAAACTAAAAGCCATCCTTCAATCATTTTCTGATAAAAAACACTTTCCATCAATTTTTGGAAGACTGAAGGCGCATTCTTTGGGCCAAATGGCATTCTCACATACTTATATATTCCCATATGTGTGGTTATTAATAAGTAATTTTGAGAATTCTTTTCCACAGGAATCTGGTGGTAACCTTTGTTTCCATCCAGACAGGAAATATATTTTGAACCTTGTGAAGTAGCATGGATAGAAGCTATCCTTGGTAGAGAGTAAATATCATCTACAGTGAAGGTATTCAGAGCTCTGTAGTCACCACATAATCTTGCCTTATTTTTTTATAAGAGATTAAAACTGGTGAAATAACACAATACTTAGGTGTTGTGTCCACTTTTTCAACAATACCCATTTCTAACAAAATTTTAAAGTTTTCTTCAATATCTTTCCTTTTTGCAGGAGAAGCTGGGTAAAGTTTATTTTTCAAGCTTCCAGAAATATTATCAAAATTACAACTTGAAGAGATTTTCATTTCATGGTCTTTGACCAATACTAGTTCATTTGAACCATGAGAAAATGCCATAGGATAAGATCTTATCAATCTCAAAATGTTTTTTTTCTTCAATTTTTGAGAGTTGAGGACTGAAAGAGGCTTTTTGGATTTCATTTTCCAATTCTACCACTTCATAGGTGGTTCTTTCACCTTGCAGTTGTTCTTCTTTAGGAGCAATGGAATAAAATGAATTTTCAGAGCAAATCTTGAATTTTCTTTTCCCATTTACGCCTATAGAGAAGCAACCATTTTCTGGATCTAGTTTGATGCCAAATTTGGTCAATAAGTTATTGTCAATAATAAACCAATCACTACAATCATTATTATCCATTGCTACAAATTCACACACTGCTATTACATATTCATTATTATATTTATAGAATACAGCAGTTTTGTATTTGCCAATTGGATTTAATACTTAACCAAAACCCCTCCAGTTCTTTTTCTGTACAGGTTCTAGTTTTTCCTTATACTTACTATAAAGTTTAATTAATTTTTAAATATAAACTACACTACCTGCAGCCCCAGTGTCAAGAGTGACATTCATTTCTTTTCCAAATAAAATAACGGGTGCTCTAATAGGTGTTATTTTGTATGTATCATGTGATACATCTTTAATAATTTCAGCTTCTTCAATAGAAGCTAAAGATGTATCTGTATGAGTTACTGCATCATTCAGGAACATAATATCTTGTTCTAATACATATATCTCATTTTTATCATCACTGTAAGAAATGTTACTTTTACAATCCTCACTAGATTCCTCCTTTTAATTTTCATGATTACTTTGTTCAGAATCTTGTGAGTTTTCAATAAAATTTATTCTTTTCTTAAAAGTATGACCTTTAGCCCAAGGTTCATTACATTTGTAACAAATGTTATTTTCTTGGATTTTATGGACAAGGGGAGCTGAAGGTTTTTTTTTCTCCACTGGTAAGTTATTTGCAGTAGTTTTTACTCCCTCAACACTTTTCTTGTAATTATTATACCTGGTTTCATATTTTTGGTTCAATAATATTTCATTGGATATATTCATAAACCCAGAAGTTTCTTTGATGGTTTCAGTTCTACTACAATAATGTCTCTGACTGATATAGGCAATTTATATATTATTTTTTCTTTCCACTCATCATAATCCATTTTCGGATCCATGTCTATCATGATTTTTATTAAATTCACTAAAAATACCATGGGTTTATCCCCAGCATTTGTATTATATCTGTCTTTCTAATACAATCTTTTTGAGTGATTCTCAATTTTGGGCAACCAAATTGCCTTTCAATTAGTGCCTTCTATTCATTCTAGGAGTAGTCAATTTGCTCACTCAATACATATTTAAACCATAATAAGGCCACATCTGTAAATAAAGATATCAATTTTGATGTAATTTCTTCATCAGATGATTTGTATCAAAATTTTTAGTTATCAATTCTCTAAATTAATTGTTGACAATCAGATTTTGAATCCCCATCAAAAGAAGGGTACTGATCTAACTTAGGCTAATTCTTTTGTTTAGTTTTTGCTTCCCTAACCTGAAGAATATTAAGTAATTCACTTACTTTGAAAAGATGATCATTTATTTCATCATATACTGATTTTCTATTCTCAGAGCCCATGACACTATTTTCATGTTCAATCATTGGTTTTTCATCTGATTGTTTCATAAAAACTGGTACTCGCTCCACAAAGGAGGCATTATATTTTACTTTATCAGTATTTTTAAAAATTTTAGCTATTTTAATTTCTACTCTTTGTAACCTATCCTTTATTACAGGAGCATGGGTTAAAGTATCATTCACATTTGAAAAAGACAAATTTACACATCCCTCTATGTTAGCCATAATATTCTGAGAATGTTCTAATTTATCTTGTAAATTCTTAATCTCATAGTTTAATCTTTTATTTTTATTTGTAAATTCACTATTAGAATTTTCAATAATTTTTAACCTATTAGCTGTGGTACTCAGAGATTGTGGAGGTTTAATAATACCCTTTCTGTATTATTGTTTGACTCTTTAGAGAATTATTCTAATTTTTCAAATCTTAATAATAATTTGCTAATAATTTTTGATTCAATTGGATTTTCTTTTAAAAACTATTCAATTTTTTCCAGGTGCAACTCAGAAGACTCATAATCAGGCTCAAGATTTACTTCATTTGGTTCCATTTTAATGTGAATAGTATTATCCTGGTGATTAATAAAACTATGTACACTGTCATCATGTAAAGACAAGTGTAACATGTTATTTTCAAATGAATAATTTTTTAAATCTTTATCAATTATGTCCAGTAACTCTCTATCAATCTCATTACCTATAACTAATTCATTTTTAGTATTATATAATTGATCATGAGAAGATGGATGGCTTACCAAGGTCTTATTCCCTTTCCCCTTCTTATCTTTGCTTTTCCCCTGTAAGAGTGACTGCTGGAGCCCTGCTGTTGTGGGGTGTTGTATTTTTGGGCATACCAGTCCCACTTCCATTTGCTGATCGTGATTTTTTGCTCTTCTTCTTGGTCTGGAGGTTTGCTGTTGCCACTGTGAAGCTTTTTGATACAACAGTTGTTGGTGGAGCCTTTAGACCCACTAGAGCTTGGTTGACTTCTATAAAACTTGTGCAGCTCTTTTCTACAGATTGTTTATCTGGTCTACTATATTGTTGACTCTTAATGTTAGGGTGTTTAGAAGAGTTGGTAAGGAGTGAAGTTTTTTTTGCAAAGTATTTTTTGTTTTTTTTATTGATACTTGTTTTAAAAGTCTTTCCCTTTCATCCAGAGACATCTGTGGAGTGTTGCTGTTGAAGGAAGAATCCTGGAACTCCATTTGAACATCCTGTAACAGGTCCTTCAGCTCTAGGTCTTAAGTTATAAGGTTTTGCCTTATTACTCACAATTTTATTATTGTTGTCCCACATTTATATGTGGAATTTAAGTCAAAATTTGAAATTTGTGATATTAAAGCTTCAAAAAGGAGTTTTATCAGTATTAATTAATACTACTGAAGGCAATTTAATTGCTTACTTGTAGGTATTAAGTGAATTTATAAGTGCCAAAAGTCAAATATGCTTTTATGTGGTCACTTAATTTAACTAGTCTACAATATGTAGCCATGTTTTTATATTTAAAAAAGAAAATTTGTCAGTAATATTCTTTCTAAATATTAAATGAGTTTTACAAACCAGTGAAAAAAGGATTAAGAGTACTATTTAAAAGAAAACAATTAATAAATTTTTATTATCTGGTTTATTATCTGCAAAGATCACAAAATTAATAGGTCTATTGAGAGACCCCCACAAAGAACAATTTTTTTGTTAAATTAGTGGTTAAATTGTTGATTCAATATCACAATTTTATTAAATAACAGGGCTTCTTTTTCTAAAATCACTATATAAGCTACCCCAAACTGTTTTAATTATCCAAATATTTCTATAGGGATTTTATCTACTTGAAGCCTCTTTTTAAATTTTTTACTTACTGGAAGATAATCAACAGAATTCTTGAGGAAAGGTCCCCAATTATCAGGCTGAGATCAAGTACAGAGAAATGAACTAGCTTGCATTTTCAGTTTTCTAGAAGATTTAAATGATCCTATATGAATAATATAGTACAAATCCAATAAGTATTAAATTATAACTCAATAGGGGGTATCAATCTTCAAGGATCCGCAATTAATTAAATTGTGGAAAATAATCTGCATACCCCAATTATCTTACGCAATTATTTTTGATAATAATTGGGTTATTAGATACTTTACGTGTCAATGTTCACCTCTATCTGACATTTTTATCCTCAATTTTTCATAACCACATCTTGGACAACTTTCTGGATGTGCCAGCCTCCCTACCTTGCTGTGCACTTCTATCCTGTCTATTCATTCTATCTGTTCAAAACCCCTCCCCATCTCATCTATTTATTTCTTCTCCTTTTCATCTTCAAATATCTTAACATGCCTTGTCATCATAGATCTTCTCAAAGACAGCCTTCCCCCAGTTTTTCTTCAAATCCCATTACTCCCTCTTTCCCCTGCTCAGCCGAGAAATCTAAGACCGTTCAATTAAAAAAAGATGATCATCTCATTCTTATCAACTAGCTGAAAACTAAATCTAACCATCATTCTTGTTTTGGTACTGAGTATGCAACTAAAGTAGGAGGGCCCCCAGCATCAAAAGTTAATGGCTATCTTCTAATGGCAAATGAATTACGGAATAAGACCAAGGGAAGGATTGATCTTTTGCCTAAACAGATGTCTGAACGCTTCAAGAATTACCGAGCCAAATACAAGAAGGCAAAGGCTCTTTCATCTTCCACTGGTGTTGGGGTTACCAACATCAATATAACTAAGGGCATAAAATCCATAGAAAATAAACTTGAATCTTTATGTACTTACTTTAAAGAGATGGATGCAATTTCTGGAGAGTGAGCCAATGTTAATCCTGTAAACATATTGGATGGAGAAGATCCTATCTCTGAACATGATGTTAAAGCAAATTTTTTCCCATCCTCTTTCTCCACTCAAGCCTCCCCTCATTTGAATGAGGCCAATCTAGATAGCTTTTCTGTAGATCCTATTGGCAATTTAACCCAACAAAATCTAACTCAATTCTGTTTCTTTTTTTTTATCTTATCAATTCTATTTCTTTATTTACTTATTTTTTTATTTCTTAAAAGGCTGACAAACAAACTCAGGATCCTCAATCAACTGAGTCTGAAGGTAGCAACAATGATGAGGAGGAAAATATGACCTTGAACAAGAAGTGTAGGGCTTCAAGTAGTCTAAATTTTCACTCCCAAAGAAGACAAAAAAGTGATACTTCATCACAAACCCCTTTTTTGTCTATGGAACAATTTTTAGAGAAACGTGATGCTGGTAAGTGATACCATACCTCTTATTACTTTACTCTGCTTTTCTTCTACTTTATGTTAATTTTTATTATCATTCTAGAAAAAGTGAAAATGGCTAAAGAGACTCTAAGCTTTGAAAAGAGTAAATACAAGCTCTCTTTTAGGAGGGATGATAGGCTACAAGACTTGGAAGAGATGAAGTACGATCTCTCTTTAGGGAAGGATGATCAAGCCTAAGATTTGGAGGAGAAGAAGTTTGAGTTAACTCTAATTATTGAAAAATCAAAAAGGGGGAGAAAACACTCAAGCCTCCAAACCTATTAGAGCAGAGAAAATATAAGTTTGATCATGAAGAAAATTCAAAAAGAAAGAATTCTTGATAGAATGTGTTAAAGCTAATAAATCTGTTGATGAAATTGAACGTTTAAAGAAATTTTTTGATGACTAGTTTGTTTTATTTCTCTCACACTTCAACTTTTTATATTTATTTGTACATAAAATTTACAAGAATTTCCTGTATTTCATTACTCTATCATTCATTACTTTGTTTTTTTATTTTAATGTTAAATATTATGTTTTTAAATAAAATTATCATGTCTCCTTTGAAAATTTGATGATCCCCCACCCCTGGATTTTTTTGAAGTAAGGGGTGGGTATCACCAAAATTCTTTCATGTCATGAATCTTGAAAGTCTTATATGAAACTTTGGCTTTACTACCCCCTGCATTCTACTGGTATCACCAAAATTCTTACAAGTAAAGAATTTCACAAGTCTTATAAGAAATTTTGGCAATACCCCCCCTGGATTTTATTGAAGTAAGGGAAAGGTATCACCAAAATATTTACAAGTCAAAAATTTTACATGTTACATTTGAAAATTTGGCAATACCCCCCCTACATTTTATTGAAGCAAGGGGTGGGTATCACCAAAATTTTTACAAGTCTTCAATTTTGAATGTCAGATTTGAAAATTTGGCAATACCCCTCCCTGCATTTTATTGAAGTAAGGGGTGGAAGTCATCTAAATTTAATATAATTACATAAATTATTAAATAAATATCTAATATATATCAATTTCCCTAGTTTAAAGTAATGACAATTCCTCAAGCCAAAATGCAGAACAAATCTAGAAACAAAAGTTTGGGACTTTCCACAGGTATAGGCTAGAGTAACCCCATGAAACAAATAAATTTTATCATTATTACCTGTTATACAACCAAAGGTCATTGGCTCATCACTTTACTTGAGCAAATTGATATATAAAAAATATTTATTAAAAATTTATGAAAAAATATAAAATTTTTGATGACAAATCTAATCCCCATACTTTTTAGGGAAGAGCTGGATCTTTGTTACTATCAATTCTGTAATGGTGATAAGACAATAAGTTTACTATGTTTCAAACTATATTTAGGCTGGCTTACCAATAGTAAAATATTTTTAGTCCTCGATTTTGGGCCCAGTTGAGTGTATGAGGTCGATATGCATCCTTACAAAGATATCTTTGAGTTCAAAATGTTTTTTTAAATAGGTACCCCAGAGAAGAACAAAATTCAGCGTCAGACTGATGATTGGCTATAACAACCTTACTAGATGAAATGAAGACAATATTTTCATGCATGCACACACATTATAGAAGTGAGATTAAGACCATCTAGAAAAGAAAAATTGTGGTGGTTGGGATGTCCGGAACGATAGACACCAGGTGCAACCATAGCAAAACCCAAAGGTGGAACCAAAACTTCCAAACCAGGATTGGCATGTCTTGATGTTACAAGAGCAGACAGTGTGTTACAGGGAGAAGAAGTAGAAGGAGGAGGAGGATGAGGAGGATGAGCAGTTGTTGCGGATGATATTGCTGTTCTTGAGAATGTTGCTGTTGAAGGAGACTGCGGTTCAGAATATGAAGATACTTGAGAGTGGGGTGGATTCAAAATTGAAATTAGCCAAGACACATTAACATGTTGAGTATAATATATCTTGGAAATTTGATGTTGTGGCTCAGCAGATGGAATACAGTAAGAGGTGATGGATGCCACTTCTGCAGGAACACTTGTCTGTTCTATCGACAATCACAAAAAACAAACAGCTTTTTCTTTATCAGTCACTCTTTATATACTTGGCCAGATGTGTGATTCTCAGTGCTTCTGGTTATCCCTAGTCTTTTTGCTTTGGCCTTGATCATGTAATTTTTTTCTGTGTGTTGTGCTTTTTTTTGTTAATCTACTTACTCATCTTTGTATAGTGTTCTAGATCTTCTTCCCCGAAGAGACTGTCTAGCAAGTGTTGTTTGAGAAATATTATGAATCCCAACACCAATGCCGGCATGCATTGCGGAATTAAACGTTGACAAGCTTCTTGACGTTGGTGTAACTGGTCTGCTTTCACCTGGCTCTCCTCCGACCACAGCTCTGATGGCCACTCCAATTCCACAAGCATCTTCACCACAATTAATGCTCAAGCTTCGCTGATACTTACGGATCCCGGTACTTTGATGCGTAGAACTTACAGTTCTGTCTTTTTCCATGAATTCTCTCCCATTTGAGCTGGATGACATGGTTACCAAAGGCGAAGAGGAGGTGGAGGCAGTGGCAAAGAGGAGGTGGTGGTGAAAAGAGGTGGTGGTGGCAAAGAGGAGGAGGTGAAGGTGGTGGCAAGGAGGTGAAGGTGGTGGCAAGGAGGTGAAGGTGGTGGCAAGGAGGTGGAGGAGGTGGTGGTGGTGAGGAGGTGGAGGTGGTGGTGGCAAGGGGGTGGAGGTGGAGGTGGTGGTGGTGGCAAAGAGGAGGAGGTGAAGGTGGTGGCAAAGAGGAGGGGGTGGTGGGGAGGGGGTGGAGAAGGAGGAGAAGATTGTGGAGTTGGTGGCGAGGAGGAGGTGGTGGAGGTGGAGGTAGTGGCGAGGGAGTGGAGGAAGAGGTGGAGGTGGTGAATAAAGTAGCATAAATGCACTAAAAAGATGGGCAAAAAATGATAAAAAATGAGGTCAGTGGAAGGTGTAGGTGATGAGTGGGAAGTGTGAATTCACCGCCAAATGTGCAGTTGGGGTGTGTAGATAGAAAAAAAACTTAAGTGTTTGCCACCAAAATTAAGTAGCATAGAGTGAGGAGAGACTTAAGGATGGCATCAGCACTTATAAGTCATGTGACTTTCTTAAAATCCATCATGGATGTGATGAGTTTGGGATCAGGAATTAGGAATGGAAATTGGGGTATAAGAGGTGGGATAATGCATTATCATTAATTCCTTATGCACTAGCCCTGGGGCTAGTGGATAAGAATCTTCCGCAATTAATAATGTCTGATCCTGGGAAAAAAATTACTGATCCCTAATTTCGGATCCCTGAACATTGATACCCCCTAATATAAGGGTCTCAGTAATTTAAATCTCACTAATTATATATGGATTACAATCTTATAGTTGGTAAAAAAATAGAATTAATAATTAAGATACTATTCAAAGACTTTATAAGTTCTATTAAAGTGTATTGTAAATTGTATTGGTTTTATTTTTGATTTTAATGATAAAGAATGTAGAAAACAAGACCAAAAAACCCCTCCTTTTATACACAATAACTTCTCCAATGAAAACCTTTATGTACAAGCTCTATATATGGTCAATGACGCCTCTTTCCAACTAATAGAAATTTCCAACAACATAAAGAGTTACCAGTAACATAATTAGAATGATATCACCCACCAAAATCTTGCAGTAATTGTGATAATCCATCAAAAATAAAGAATAAGCAAAAAAGAGAGTTTATGCATGTAATAAATTAAAATAAAAGACCAAAAAGAGATATTAAGACTATTCATTACTCACTATTAAGGGGTATTAACAGTATAAATTATGGGGCTAATCATGACATTAAACTACATGAAATCCCCATTCAAAAATAACCAAAATTGACTGAGAAACCACTTAAAAACCCAAAAAAGGGCGTGAGATACGGGGTAACTACATGCAGTTCTTGTGTCAGCCTAGATATCCCTAGGACTGACTATTTCTTATACTTAAAATAAGATAAACTTACGTACATTAAGCTTATATCTTAAAAATAAGGTTAAAACAATAATTTATATGATTATATTACATATATATATAATTATTACTCTATTATATAAATTATAGTAGTTTAAATAGCTTATCCATAGCCTAATTATACTTATTAAGGTGTTAATGGAGTCATAATATACTTATCTTAAGTTATATTAAGTAATTATTGACATACATAAGCTTATATGTATACTTAAATCTCATATTCAGTGAAATATGCAGTATATTATGTATATTTAGGTATATAAGTGGGTTTTAGCCTCTGAATAGCCTATAACCTTTGTTTTTCTGCTTATTTTAGGTCATATGGACATATCCAGTGGACTTGTAACGCCTAAAGAATCATATACATCTGTTTCAGGCACATACACTCAGTTTGGACAACTTAATCTGCTTCCTTGGATGGATATTCACGGATTTATGGGCTGGGATGTCATTGCTGGGTTAATATGGATGCTTGGGGATGTTATTTGGGGCTTGTACATTTCATTTTTTTCCTTTATATGCTTTGGGTTTCATTATATTCTCTTTGGATGAGTTATTTTACCTGTTTCCTTATGGTATCCGCTTTTATCTGGATTTTCTATTTATGGTATGGGTCTATGTTATCATTAATTGTGATGGAGGATCCTTACTGGAGGTCTAGGTGTTGAATATGCTTGAAGTGGACACCATGGGTAGGTGATGGGCCCTCACAGTGCTGTAATTGCGGGGGATAGCAGTGACATCATCTGGATTGAAGGTCTGTGCACTCCAGTGGATTTTGGTATAAGTAAGGGAGGGTTTTGGCGGTTATTAGACATCACTTACTACAATTCAAATAAACATTTTAACACAATTATTATTATTCAGAAATATATTTTAAAGCCTTTATAAATTGATATTATCTTTATACAAGCTATAACTATATTATATTCATCTATTTTCCACCACTTGCACACATTTAAATCCAAGTATTGTGAGTGTTATTTGAGTATAACTATTTTATTAGTCTTCCCCTGAGGTTTAATCACTAAATCATTTTTAAATAAGTAGTAGGACCATTAATAAGTACTATTAAATCATACTTATATACTAGATACACTGACACTTTGGCAGGTGCTTTTACAGTAAATCCTTGGCTAATTTAGGCAAATTTAAGTGTGGTAGTGAATTAAAGCGCCAAGCTTGAGGTTATTAATGAAATTAGTGCATATAATAAGGGTCAATGCATTCATAATTAAACTAGGACACTAAATAAGGGCCTGTTGCCTATTTTAGCTTGTTTCCCCACAGTGGGCATAGAATGTGGGGTAATTATAGTGTTAAAAAGCAAAATTTGATAAAAATGAAGCTATTCACTTGAGAAAAATTCAGGCAGTAAGTGGCCAGTACACAGAAACCATTTCTGGCATAAAAATACACCAAATTTTAAAAGTGTTATTTTTATGCATTTGAGTGGCCAAATCAATAACTCTATTTATGAAAAATTTATCTCTAAAAGTGCATTTTTAATATTGTTAATTTTATAACACATAGTCAACCTTTAAGTGATTTGAAGTGCATTTCTTTCTTTTCACATGAAATAATGAAAACAACAGATTTAAGTCTACTTAAGAATTATGTAGCCTTATATTTAAGGCTCTTAAGGTTACCCTAACATATTTCAACTTAATATTTAGTACATAACACTTATAAAAGGTGGATATATGTGTGTATATTTGGTGTTATGATGGCATATTTTGTATTTTATCTTAAATTTACTTATGTATACAATTTGTGTACTCTAATTTATTTCTCCCATGTATAGTCCATGTGTTTAACATAACTTATTAGTACTTTTTACTCAGTCCTGGGGATATCCAGGCTGACAGGGTTTTTGTTTTTTTTTCTACAACCTTTATCATTACAATCAAATATATAACACATACAGTTACATTACATATTACTAGTACTTCTTAAGTCATTAAATAGTATCTGAATTATTACATCTATTTTTCTACCATCTTTAAAACTGTAAGCTATATATATTTAGTGAGATATGAATTACTAAATTTCTTATAATGAATTTTATTTTAATACTTATTGGATTTTTACTACAGTATTTGTATAGGACCATTTAAATCTTCTATACAACTGGATATTCAAGCTATTTTACATCTTTGTACTTGATCTCAGCCTGACAATTTTGGAATTTTCCTCAAGAATTCTGTTGGTTATCTTCCAGTAGGTAAAAATTCAAAAAAAGGCTAGAAGTTAATAAAATCCCTATAGAAATTTTTGGATAATTAAAACAGGTTGGAGTCACTTATATAGTGATTTCAGAAAAAGAAGCCATTTTATATAATAAAATTGTGATATTGAATCAAAAATTTAACCACTAATTTAACAAAAAAAGTGTTCTTATTGGGGGTCTCTCAATAGACCAATTAATTTTGTGATCTTTTCAGATAATAAACCAGATAATAAAAACTGATTATTTGTTTTCTTTTAAATAGTACTCTTAATCCCTTTTTTACTGGTTTGTAAAACTCATTTAATATTTAGAAAGAATATTACTGACAAATTTTCTTTTTTAAATATAAAAACACGGCTACGAATAGTAGACCAGTTAAATTAAGTCACCACATAAAAGCATATTTGACTTTTGACACTTATAAATTCACTTAATACCTACAAGTAAGCAGTTAAATTGTCTTCAGTAGTATTAATTAATACTGATAAAACTCATTTTTGAAGTTTAAATATCTTAAATTTAAATTTTTGATTTAAATTCCACATATAAATGTGTGACAAAAATAATCAAATTGTGATTAATAAGGCAAAACCTTATAACTTAAGACCTAGAGCTGAAAGACCTGTTACAGGACATTAAAATAGAGCTCCAGGATTCTTCCTTCAACAGCAACACTCCACAGATGTCTCTGGAGGAAAGGGAAAGACTTTTAAAATAAGTAGCAATAAAGAAAACAAAAAATACTTTGCGAAAACAACTTCACTCCTCACCCCTTCTTCTAAACACCCTAACATTAAGAGTCAACAATATAGTAGACCAGATGAACAATCTGGAGAAAAGAGCCGCAAAGGGTTTTATAGAAGTCAACCAAGCTCTAGTGGGGCTAAAGGCTCAAACAACAACTTTTGAATCAAAAGTTTCACAGCGGCAACAGTAACACCTCAAGCTCAAGAAGAAGAGCAAAAAATCACAGTCAGAAAATGGAAGTGGACTGGTATTCCCAAAACTACAACACCCCTCAACAGCAGGGCTCCAGTAGTCACTCTTACAGGGGAAAAGCAAAGAGAGGCAGGGAAATGGAATAAGACCTTGGTAAGTCATTCTTTTTCTCATGATCAATTATATCATTTTAACAATGAGTTACTTGTAGGTTATGAGATTAATAGAGAGTTATAAGATATAATTGATAAAGATTTAAAAAATTATTCATTTGAAAAAAACATTTTAAATTTGTCTTTACATGATGAAAATCTACATAGTTTTGTTGATCACCAGGATAATACTAGTCTTATTTAAATTGAACCAAATGAAGTAAATCTTGAGCCTAATTATGAGTCTTCTGAGTTGGACACAGAAAAAATTGAATATTTTTTAAAATAAAATCCAATGGAATCAAAAATGATTAGTAAATTGTTATTAAGGATTAAAAATTTGAAAGAATTCTCTAAAGAGTCAAACAACAATACAGATAGTGTATAATTAAACCTTACAAAATCATTGAGCACCACAGCCAATAGATTAAAAGTCATTGAAAATTTAAATAATGAATTAATAAATGAAAATAAAAGCTTAATCTTTGAGATTTAGAATTTACAAGATAAATTAGAACATTCTCAGAATATTATGGCTACTGTAGAGGGATATGTAAAATTATATTTTTCAAATGTGAATGATACTTTAACCCATGCGCCTTTAATAAAGGATAGGTTGAAAAGAGTTGAAATCAAAGTAGCTAACAATTTGAAAAATTCTGATAAAGTAAAGGACAACACATCCTATGAGGAAAGAATACCAGTATATATAAAACATTCAGATGATAAACCAATGATTGGATATGAAAATAGTGTCATGGGCTCTTAGAATTAAAAAATCTATGAAAGATGAGATAAATGATCATCTTTCCAAATAAAGTGAATTACTTTATATTCCTCAGGTTAGGGAAGAAAAAACAAACCAAAAGAACTGGCCAAAGTTGGATAAGTACCCTTCTTTTGACCGGGATTCAAGGTCCAATTGGCAACAATTCATTCAGAGAATTGATAACTTAAATTTTTTGTACAAATCACCTGATGACGAAATTACATTAAAATTGATATCTTTATTTACGGATGTGGCCTTATTATGGTTTATATCTGTATTGAGTGAGAGAATTAACTACTCCTAGAATGAATGGAAGGCACTAATTGAAAGGAAATTTTGTTCCCCAAAATTTAGAATCACTCAACAAAGATTGTATGAGAAGTCCAGATATAATACAAATGCTGGAGATAAACCCATGGTTTTTTTAATGAGTTTAATGAAAATTATGAAAGCCATGGACCCAAAAATGGATTATGATGAGTGGAAATAAAAAATCAAATATAAATTGCCTATATCAGTTAGAGATATTGTTTTAGCTAGAACTGAAACCATCAGAGATTCTTCTTAGTTTATTAATATATGCAATGAAATATTATTGAACCACAAATATGAAACCAGATATAATAATTACAAGCAAAATTTTGAGGTAGAAACACCTACTACAAATAAGTTATGAGTGGAGAAGGAAAAACCTTTGGCCACCCTTGTCCCGAAAAGACAAGAAATTAACGCTTGCTACAAATGTAATGAACCTTGGCCTTAATGTCATACTTGTAAGAAAAGAATAATTGTTATTGAAAAGTCACATGATTCTGAACAAGGTAATTATGAAAATGAAAAAGAGGAATCTAGTGAGGATTGTAAAAGTAAAATTTCTTACAGTGATAATGAAAATGAGATATATGTATTAGAACAGGATATTATGTTCCTGAATGATGTGATACCTCATACAGATACATCTTTAACTTCCATTGAGGAAGCTAAAATAATTAAAGATGTATCTCATAAAACTTAAAAAATAACACCTATTGGAGCACCTGTTATTATATGTGGAAAAGAAATGAATTTCATTCTTGACACTGGGGCTTCAGGTATTTTAGTTTCTATTAATAAATTAATGTAACATGATATTAAGTATAAAGAAAAACTGGAACCTGTTCAGAAAAAGAATTGGAGGTGTTTTGGTTCAGTATTACATTCAATTGGCAAATACAAAACTGCTGTATTCCTTAAATATAATAATGCTTATGTAAGAGCAGTATGTGAGTTTCTAGTAATGGATAATAATAATTTTAATGATTGGTTTATTATTGGCGATGACTTATTGACCAAATTTGGCATCAAACTATATCCTACAAACTGTTGCTTCACTATAGGCTTGTATGGGAAAAGTTAATTCAAAATTTTATCAGAAAATTCAGTTTATTCCATTGCTCCTAAAGAAGAACAACTGCAAGGTGGAAGAATCAACTCTGAAGTGTTCAAATTGAAAATGAGATCCAAAAAGCCTCTTTTAGTCCTCAACTATCAAAATGAAGAAAACAATCTTTTGAAATTGATAAAATCTTATCCTTTGGAGTTTTCTCATGGTTCAAATGAACTAGGATTGGTCAACTACCATGAGATAAATCTCTTTAAGTTGTGATTTTGATAATATTGCTGGAAGCTTGAAAAAGAAACTTTACCCAGCTTCTACTGCAAAAAGGAAAGACATTGAAGAAGACTTTAAAATGTTTTTAGAAATGGGTATTGTTGAAAAAGTAGACACAACACCTAAGTATTTTGTTATTTCACCAGTTTTAATCTCTTATGAAAAATATAAGGCAAGATTATGTGGTGATTACAGAGCTCTCAATACATTCACTGTAAATGATATTTAACCTCTACCAAGGATAGCTTCTATCCATGCTACCTTACAAGGTGCAAAATATCCTTCCTGTCTGGATGGAAACAAAGGTTACTGCCAGATTATTGTGTAAAAGAACTCTCAGATTTTTCCACACATAACCACACACATGGGGATATATAAATATGTGTGAATGCCTTTTGGCCCAAAGAATGCCCCTTCAGTCTTCCAAAAATTTATGGATTGTATTTTTCATCAGGAAATGGGTGAAGGATAGTTTTTAGTTTATATTGATGACATCATAGTTTTTTTCAAAAACATATGATGAACATTTAAATCACCTAAAAAGATTATCTCAAAAAATGGATGAAATTAGTATTACAATTGCATTAAAGAAATGTAAGTTTAGGTTTCAATCCTTGAAAGTACTTGGACATATTGTATCTGGATTGAAAATTTTTGTTGACCAGAATAAAGTAGCAGCAATAATAAACATTAGTACAGCTAAAAATGTGAAAGATGTTCAAAGTTTTCTAGGTATGTGTGCATATTATAGGCAGTATATAAAAAACAACCAATCCCTTGCAGCTCCTTTAACAACATTAATCAGGAAAAATGAGGCTTTCATTTGTAATAATGAAAGACAACATGCATTTGATAAATTAAAGGAATGTTTAATGTCGGCTCCAATATTAAGACTTCCAGATTTGAACCTACCTTTTATTATGTATACTGATGCAGGCTTTACAGGGTTAGGTGCAACTTTACAGCAAAAACAGATAAAAAATGGTAAATTATCTGAAGTAGTTATCTGTTATATATGCAGAACCTTAAGAAAGACAAAACTAAGGTATGGTGCCACCCTTCTGGAATGTTTATCCATTGTGTGGGCCCTGGAAAAACTTTATTACTATCTGGATGGCCAGAAGTTAGAATTTATAATAGAATTCAGTGCAGTTAAATCATTACTAAACATGAAAAGCCTAATAGGCACATGTTTAGATGGAAACTAGCTGTACAAGAGTACCGAGGAAGAATGACAATCACTCATAGAGCAAGAAAATTGTATTCTAATGTGGATTTATTATCCAGAAGTCCTTTTCCAAATGATGCTGAAAACCCAGCTTATGTACCCAAAAATGAGGTAATACATATATTTTGGATTTATAAAGTGGATTTAGAGGAAGAAACTATGCAAACTATATTGGAAAACTATTAATCAGATAAAGATTTGTCTAAATTATCTACCATTTAAAATGATCCAACAAATGCCTCTATGAGTGCATTAATTAAAACCTTACCTCCAAAGTATATAAATGCATTGTAAAAAGGTAAAATGTTAATTGAAGATGGATACATATATTACAGAAAAAATCTAAGTAATGTAGTAGTTATACCACCTTCTATGAAGCAATGAATGTTAAGTTCTTGTCATGATGACATCTTAGCTGGTCATTTTGATTTTAACAAAACATTAACTAGAGTTAAGAATACAGCCTAGTGGATAAACATGAAAGAAGATGTACAAAAATACATTGACACATGTGACTCTTGTCAGAAATCTAAAAGATCTACTGGGAAGAGAGCTGGGTTGTTACAACATATAGAGCAGCCAAAAGCTACATGGGAAATTATAAACATAGACTTTGTCACTGGCTTTCCATTAGCAGGAAATTAAAGTTTCAATTCTTGCTGGTTAATTGTTGATAGACTAACAAAAAGTTGTGAATTTATTCTTACCCATAAAGAGTTATCTGCAAAAGACTTGGAATTACTATGGTGGAATCAAATGATGAATACTGCTTGGCTTCCCAAATCCATAATCTCTGGCAGAGACCTTAAATTAACCTCAGAGTTTTGGACATCTTTGATGGAAGTATCAGGTTTTCAATTGAAATTGTCTACAGCACACCATCAACAAATCCATGGGCTGTCTTAAAGAATGATACAGACTCTGGAAGGTATGATCAGAAGATATTGTGCATTTGGATTAGAATACAAAGACAATGAGAAATTCACACATGACTGGGTAACATTAATACCTGGCCTTGAAATTTCTTATGATAGCACAACTCATTCTGTAACAGAGAAAAAACCATTTGAACTCTGGCTGAGATATGTACCAAATACTCCAGAAAATCATTAAAACAAATTACCAAGGTTAGATCTATACCCTGGTACTAAATACTTTATCCATATTCAACAAATGTGTAGAGATCATGCAGAAGAGTGCATTTAAAGAGCATTTGAATATGAAAAGAAAAGGTGGGATAAATCTCATAAATAATTTGAATTTAAAAAAGGAGTTGAAGTCCTAATTTAAATACTAAATTTTAACATACCAGGTAATTTTAAATTTAAGTATCCCTTTTTAGAACTTTATTTAGTCAGAAAACACTGGTAATAATTCTTTGGAAGTCATATTATATTCCCCATATGATAGGAAACATCCAGTTTTCCCTATCTCATTATTGAAGCCTTACCATGCAAATGATCCTGACTTATTTCCAAAAAGAAGAGGAAGGCCTAAAAAGCAACCTGAAGAGATTGAAAAAGTACTCAAGAATAGAATCCTTACCAAAATAATGGAACTGAGTATTCATTAAGATTTAAGGGAAAATCAAATGAATTTGATAAATGGATACCTGAAAAAGAAATTTCAAATCTATCCTCCCTTCTTGAAAAATTTAAACAAAAATATAATTTCATTCAACCAGTTGAGGGTTTAAAAAACCAGTACTCATAATATTTTTATTATGTTTTATTTCTTTAAATAACAAATCTTTAATGCTACAAAATTTTCTCAATACCTGAAAATTAAAATTAAAAAATTTGTAACTTACCATTTTTTAATTATTTTTTTTGATGGGAAAGTTCCAGCCTGGATATCCCCATTTCTAATTAAAAAGTACCTATTTTTTTATATTAATCACATGGGAAAAATAATAAAAGTACACAAGGAAAAACTTAGATAAAATACAATATATGCCATTATAACACCTTATATACACGCATATATCCACCATTTATAAGTCTTATGTACTTAATATTAGGTTAAAATATGTTAGAGTAATCTTAAGAGCCTTAAATATAAGGCTACATAATTTTTAAGTAGACTTAAAGCTGTTGTTTTCATTGTTTTATGTGAAAAATAAGAAATGTGCTTTAATCACTTAAAAGTTATAAATTTAATAATATTAAAAATGCGCTTTGACAGATCAATTTTTCTTAATTATGAATTTTTTTTTGGATACTCCAATGCATAAAAATAACACTTTTCAAATTTGGTGTTTTTTATTCCAGAAATGGCTTCTGTGTACTAGCCACATACTGCCTGAATTTTTTCCATGTGAATAGCTTCGTTTTTATAAAATTTAGTCTTTTCACACTATAATTACCCCACATTCTATTCCCACTGTGGGTAAACATGCTAAAATAGGTGACAGGCGCTTATTTAGTGTCCTAATTTTATTATAAGTGCATTGACCTTATTATATGCACTAATTTCATTAATAACCTGAAGCTTGGCCCCTTTAATTCAATACAACACTTAAATTTGACTTAATTAGTCAAGTATTTGCCCATGAAAGTGCCTTCCAAGGACTGCACGTAGTTACCCCACATATCACACCCTTTTTTGGGTTTTTAAGTGGTTTCTCTGTCAATATTGGTTATTTTTGAGTGGGGATTTCATGTAGTTTATTTTCTTAATTAGCCCCATCATTTCTACTGTTAATCCCCCTTAATATTGTGTAATATTTAGTCTTATTTTTTTCCTTTTAAGTCTTTTATTTTAAGGTATTACACACATACACTCTCTTTTTTGCTTATTCTTTATTTTTGATGGATTATCACTATTACTACAGGATTTTGGAGGGTGATATCATTTTAAGGATTTTACTGGTCACTCTTTATGTTTTTCGAAAGGTTTATTAGCTGGAATGAGGCTTCATTTCCATGTATAGAGCTGGTAAATCAAGGGGTTTATTGGAGGAATCATCGTTTTTGGTATTTTTTTCTATATTCTTCATCATTGCTGTAAGCTAGGCTGTACCAGTCGTCCACTAAAATGTTATAATATTTTATTGAACTTAAAAATGGAAAATTTAATTTTTATTTATGTATTTAAATTAAATTCATATTAAGAAGTAAAATTAAAATAACTAAATTATAATAATAAATTAAAATATGAGTTATATAAATTATATGGAAAGAAAGGGGGGTTAGAGGAACCCAAAGAGAAAGGAAAGTCGGTAATGAGGACACCAAGGAGGGGGGGATGGTGGGATAATGGCCAGGCCAAGGAAGGATAAAGAAGGGATGATGGAGAGTGAAAAAAAGAGAGAAAAGGGAGAGAAAGAACAAAAAAAAGAGTTATTTTAACCTTGAGAACCACAAAAAGAACCCCTTACAAAAAAAAAAGAAAACAGAAAAAAAATCAAAAAAATTATAATTAGCAAACAAAAAATCAAAAGAAATGAACTAAATTACTTACCTGGAGAGATGAGATGAAAAAATATGTGAAACCAAATTGTTTGAGGGATGTTTGTGGAGAGAAGGAAATGGATATGAGGGATGAATGAAGAAAAGAAACAGTGAAAAATTATGCAATTGCAGAAAATATGCGCTTCCATTTTGAGCTGGTGAATGAAAACAAATCAGACATCCAAAAAAGAGATATTCACTGTAAATCCAAAAAAAAAACACCAACCAAGTGATTTAAGCAGACAAGTTGAACATTTGAAGAGTATGAAAAAAAATTAAAAGTGTTGTGTTTCAAAATTTTGGAGGGTGATTGGCATAATGACAGAGAGTATGCCAGTGGAAATAATATTCTGTGATTCAAGGCAGGGGAGACCTGAAACAGGTTCAAGATCCTTGTCTTCATAAAGATCATTCAACTCATCCTTTAAATCAGCTGGGATATTGTGGAGTATAATGCAAGAAATTATCCAAGTATTTGCAGTTTTGATTTCCATTTTTTTTTTGAAATTAGATTCTGAGTTCCCAGAGACTAGAAAATCTTCCATTTAAAATCCCAATAGCATGTTCAATCAGTACTCTTGATTAAAGGTGTTTTTAGGGTCATTTTCTAAGTTGCATCACAGAAAGGGGGTATAATGTACTTTCCACTTGCATATTCTGAGTCTGAAAGGAGGTACTAAGACTTGTCAAAGTATGAGTCAGGACTTTGAGAAATCCTCATTCTTTGGAAGATGGAAGACTCATGACATGAGCCAGGGCAGCCACTATGAAAAGCAATAAACTTTTTGTTGATTTTAAAGACAAGTTGAACAGCAATAGAGTATCTACAAAGAAGATAAAAATTTAGTTTATGAAAGATGTGAAATGAGAGAACATTTTGAAGAAACCTTTTTTTGCAATCAAAATAATGGTTGCCATCATGAGAAGGCTTTTGGTTCAAAGTTATAGTTGTAAAATCAACCAAACCTACACATCCAGGGAAACCTTTAGCTTGTATTGCTTGAGAGGATTCCATTTGCTGTTGTGGAGTTGGACAAGCAAGTGTTTTAGACTTGAGATAAAGGATAACAATCATGCAGCACTTGGTGTATAATATGACAGTACCATATCCTATGGTAAAGAGATTATCTGCATGTCTTACATCAGCACTGTTTCAATTGGAACCAAAGCAACATAGTATGACAGCAAGTTGAAAGGCAGGATTGCGCTGTTTGTTATGGGAATTATTATGGAAGATAGGATGTTTGGAGATGAGTTGAGAAAGTTTGAAAAAAGAATAAGGAGAAGTTCAAAAAAGTTGTTTGAAGTTTAAATGAGGAATTTCAAGAATTGAGGCAAGATCATATCTTGGATCATGATAAAGATTTGTCCCCTTGGGATAACATAACACTTTTTGGAAAGAAAAGACATATAAGCTAAAGTGTCTTCCAAACCAGAGTTAGAATCAGAGCCAGATGCTAAAACTAAAGTGATAGAATTCATAGCTGAGTGAAGTTTCTTCCTAGTAGAGAGGTGCTTCATTATTGTTGGTAGAAGGTTTAGTTGATGAGTTGGAAGTGAGAAATTTCCACCAAATGAGCATTTGGGGTGTGTAGATAGAAAAAAATGTTATGTGCTTGCCACCAAAATTAAGTATCATAGAGTGAAGAGACTCATAAGGATGAGAAAAATGTTATGTGTTTGCCACCAAAATTAAGTAGCATAGAGTGAAGAGACACATAAGAATGGCATGTGCAATTATATGTCATGTGACTTTCTTAAAAATCAATCATGGATGTGATGAGTTTGGGATCAGGAATTAGGAAGGGAAATTGGGGTATAAGACGTGGGATAATGCATTATTGTGGATTCCTTATCCACTAGCCCTGGGGCTAGTGGATAAGAATTATCTGCAATTAATAATGTCTGATCCTGGAAAAAAAAATTCCTGATCCCTAATTGCGGATCCCTGAACATTTATACCCCCTATTATTAAATTTATAGCGCATATATTCAACTTTTAAGTGATTTGAAGTGCATTTCTTGTTTTTCATGTAAAGCAATGAAAACAACATCTTTAAGTCTACTTAAAAATTATGTAGCTATATTTTTAAGGTTCTTAAGATTACCCTGGCATATTCCAACTTAATATTAAGTACATAAGACTTATAAATGGTGGATATATGCAAGTATATAAGGTGTTATAATAGCATATATTAGGGGGTGTCAGTTCTGGCAAATCCGCACTTAAATTAAGTGCGGATTTCAAACCAAATCAGCACTTACAAATCAGCACTTAAATTTTGCAAAAAAGTCACTTATTTCAAAAAAGGGTGTCAGTTATGACCTCAAATCAGCACTTTTTTCCCGTTTTTTTTCACAACCACATTTTGGCCACAAAACATCCCTTCCTTTCTTACCCCATCCCTGTCACATGTGACACACTGACCTTCCTCGCTACCTACCCATCAATCCTCGGCACACACCCCTTCCTGACATTTTCAATATTTTGACCAGGCATGTTTACATTCTTTTTTACTTATTTCTTCTACTTTTTAATCTTTTTTCTTGTTATGTGCCAGTTTCATAATGCCTCCCAGACATTCCAAATCTCAAAAGGTAACTCAAAAATCTGCTTCGTCACAAAAGTCTCCTCGTAAAGCAAGCCCTACACCTGAAAAATCAAAGGCAGGTTCAGGTCAGCTTAAAAAGGATGATTATCTCATCATAATCAACTTCCTTAAAATAAAATCAAATTTTGAAGCATGTTTTGGATGTGAAAAGTCCACTCGTATTGGACGTCCACCTTCTTCAAAGGTTAATGGCTACTTGTTGATGGCCAATGAAGTAAGGAAGAAAACAAGGGGGAGAATCGATATCAATCCTAAACAAATGAAGGAGAGATTTAAGAGTTACCATTCAAAATATAAAAAGACTCATCATGCTGTAAATGAAACTGGCTTTGGTATTGACGATGATGATTTGGAGATTGGAATTACTACTGTTTCCGAAAAGCTCAATGTCATGTGTCCTTTCTATGAGGAAATGGATAATCTTTTTGGCACCCGAGTTGATGTAAACCCTTGGTTTCTACACGATACTACTAAGCATATACCCTCTGGATCCAAACCTTCCTATAATCCTCCCAACACACCTTTACTTGAAGAAGATCAATCCCCTCCACCTTCTAACCATAGTTCAGCTGAAGATGATCCCAACTATCAAGCAGAACAATTATATCGCAGAAGATCTGAATCCTCAGAGGCCCAAAATTTAAATGTATGTTTACTTTTTGTTTTTTCTTCAATTCTTCTCTGAATTTCTCTTTCTTTCTAGTCTCCTCCTACTCAAACTCAATCTCCATTAAATAATCTCAATTCTGGAAATGTGAATACCTCTTTAGAAGCTGCTTTAGAAGAACTTCCTGAAGCCTCTTGTTCAAACTCCAAACTAAAGCGTTGAGCCTCAACTTCAATGAACTTGAACCATCTATTAAAACGTGGTAATACTTCAACAAGCTCATTTGGCTCCCTTGAGGATTATTTTGAAAAAAAAGATATAAGTAAGTTTTGTTTACTATATATCTTAATCATTAACTCATTTATTTATTTATTTCAATTTAATTTTCTCAGCGAAATCAACTATTGCAAATAATGCCCTTGACTTTGAGAAGATGAAGTTTGATCATATGCTAAGGAAAGATCAGCAAGCCTTAGATTTGGAAGAAAAAAAATTTGAGGTAGAGCAGATGGAAAGAGTAAATGACCGTCAATTTCAAAGAGAAATGGCTACTTGTGAATTGGAAAAACAAGAGAGTTTTAAAAAAAAAGATTTCATTATGGAATGTGTTAAAAATGGCCAATCTTATGAGGACATTAAAAAATTACTTGACCTTTTCAATTGATAAATTGTTTTTCTAGTTAATTTAATTTTGGTAATATTTTCTTATATGCTGACTTATAAAAGGAAAAGAATATAGTACGTTATTTTTGACAAAAATTTGAATGTATAATAAAAATTTTCTATCTTTACTTTCTAGTCAATAAGTTTGCTTATCTAAATTTTTCTAAGTCATCAATTTCACATGTCAGATTTAAAAAATTGGCAATGCCCTCCCCTGCATTTTATTGAAACAAGGGGTGGGTACCACCAAATTTTTCTAAGTCATCAATTTCACATGTCAGATTTAAAAAATTGGCAATACCCTCCCCTGCATTTTATTGAAGTAAAGGGTGAAAGTCATCAAAATACAATATAATTACATAAATTAATTAATATATAAATAAGATATGTCAAGTATACTACTTTTAAAGTAATGACAATTCCTTAAGCCAAAATGCAGATCAAGTCTAGAAACTAGGTTCAATGCAAAGTATTTTTTGAAGCAACTTATTTAAATAATACTTTATTAAATTAAGTTGATCAATAAAGATTGATTGACAATATTGCAATTCTTAAATACAATAATTTTATTAAAAAATTTCAGATTACATATAAAAAAAATCAGTGACTTTTTCTATTACTTACAACTGTTTTTACAGAATTGAAAACTATGTTTCAGCTAATATTTTATGGAAGTGAACTCTGTTCTTCGCCGGAAGAACAGAGTTCATCCTCCTATTTTCACACTCTGTTTAAAAAGAAAAAAATGACTTACCTGGAGAGATGAGTTGAGAAAAAAGAAATATAAGTGAATGGAAGTGAACTCTGTTCTTTGCCCGAAGAACAGAGTTCATCCTCCTATTTTCACACTCTGTTTAAAAAGAATAAAATGACTTACCTGGAGAGATGAGTTGAGAAAAAAGAAATATAAGTGAATGGAAGTGAACTCTGTTCTTCGCCCGAAGAACAGAGTTCATCCTCCTATTTTCACACTCTGTTTAAAAAGAATAAAATGACTTACCTGGAGAGATGAGTTGAGAAAAAAGAAATATAAGTGAATGGAAGTGAACTCTGTTCTTTGCCCGAAGAACAGAGTTCATCCTCCTATTTTCACACTCTGTTTAAAAAGAATAAAATGACTTACCTGGAGAGATGAGTTGAGAAAAAAGAAATATAAGTGAATGGAAGTGAACTCTGTTCTTTGCCCGAAGAACAGAGTTCATCCTCCTATTTTCACACTCTGTTTGCACCAATCTCCATCCCTTTCAATTCTATCAACACATGCTTGTCTTCCCTCCCCATGCCTTTCGCTATCCTCCCAGCCCCATTGTATGCCATCCTCTTTTGATCCCCATTTCACCCCTCTCAACCTCTCGGCGGACTTGCTAGCAAGTCCGCCCCCCCTATTGCATGGTGTTAATGAACGATTAGCTGCAATCGTTCAATAACTTAACGATTCGTTAACGAATCGTTAAGTGAAGGTTAAGGGGGGGTAGGAGGGATATGAGGGAGGATTTGGGGGAGTTTTGAGGGGGATAGGAGGGGGGGTTAGAGGCGGGTTTGGTGGGGATTTGGAGGGAGGATTTGGGGGATTTGGTGAAGGGTGGAGTGGAATGAGGGGAAGATATGAGGAGACCAAGAAGGGGGAGAAAGGGAGAGATGAGACCAAAGAGGGAGAAAAGGGAGGTTAGAGTGAGCCAAGGAGGGGTGAATGAGGCAGCCAAAGGGGGGAAAAGGGGGATGATTCCAAGGAGTTGATGGCAGTGATACATCGTTTGGTATAAGTGTTAACTGAACCATACCCTAAATCAAAGACATTTTCTAAACGTTTCAAAGCGGCTCCATTACCATTTGAACCCAAACGGCATAGTGTGATGGCCAATTGAATTGAAGGATGTCGTTGTTCTTTTTGAGAATTATTGTGAAATATGGGATGATCCTGAATAAGCTCAAGCAATTTAAGGAAAAATTCCTGAGAAGTCCTGAACAGCTGTCTAAAACTGGGTGTAGATAGGTTAAGAAGTGTTTGGATGGTGTACTTGGGGGTATGAAGTACTTGAGGCTTTCTGGGAAGAAGGTAACGTTTCCTGGCCATTTTTGATAAAACGACAAAATCTTCTTCTAGATCAGAATCGGAATCAGAGTCCAAGAGCAGTTCAAGCGCCATGAAAGTCATTGCTTTATGTAATCTATCACGTTTTGAAAGTGAGGAAGGCATGACTCTTATATGATATGATATGAAGATGTAAGTGATGTACGATGTTTTGAGTTATGAAGTGTTATTCTGCGGAGTGCTGCGTATGAATGGGATGATGCTGACAAATCAGTGAAATGGGACTTGATGGTGAAATCAGCACTTTTGGTTGAGAAAGTGCGGATTTGAGTGAAATAAGTGACTTATTTCATTTTGAAATCCACCAGTATTGGGGCTAGTGTGTTTTGGAAATCCGCACTTATTTAAGTGCGGATTTGTAAGTGCGGATTTGCCAGAACTGACACCCCCTATTGTATTTTATCATAAATTTCACTCATGTATACAACTTTTGTACCTTTATTTATTGTTCCCATGTATATTACATGTGTTTAAAATAATTTAAAAGTAATTTTCACTCAGTCCTGGGAATATACAGGCTGTAACATTAGATTAAACCAGTTTTACTATCTTAAATAAGTTATTGGCTGACATTTAATGAGTCATCAGGCCATGTGTCATATGATGGCAATAATGGGGACATTTTTTACCTCATGAGTCTCATGTATACACTTGTGTTTGACTTCATTGACTTTGGTCACAAATGATTTCAACTCACAATTTTACTTGAATCTTCATTAATTAATGTTTTTAATTATCTTTTATGGCTTGTTTACATGTTAATTTATGGAATGAACTTGAAATTTGGCAATATGGGCCCCTACTTCAATAAGACACAGGGGAGGGTATCACCAAATTTTTTTATCAAAATATTTATTGACTTAGAAAAAAATTGGTGATCCCCACCCCTCTTTTATGGTAAATAGCATGGGTGGGAATTTCCAAAAAAAAAAAATCACATAAATATTTTTTGACTAAAAAAAACTTTGGTTATCTGCAACCAGAAAAAAATCTGCTGATGAAGATAGTATTTGAGAACAAAGGTAAGAGAGTGATAAATCAAAGACAAAAGAAAAATTCATAAACATAATTGATTGAAAGTATGATGGTGTGAGTAGGATCTAGATTATTAGATATCAGTAGTTTAGCTAGACAAAAAACTTTTGAACAGTTTAAATCTTAAATTTTTCATTTTTGTCTCTTTGAATCTGAACCTTATCCTTCTCTAAATCTAAATAATCTATCTCAATTTCTAAAAAAATTTCACCCTTATACTTAGAATGAAGCCACAAACTAGCAGAATCCCTTTGCTTGAGTTCTTTCTAGGAGGGGTAGATTCTTTATGATCTAACCTTTTATTGTCAGTTACTTCCTTCAAAATTTTATGATTTGACGAGCCTGGTTTCTGGTTAATACATGGGGAGTAAATAAGAAATACAAAAGAAAAAATAATAACAAAACTAGTTAAAGATTACTACTGTGCGCTCATCAAGCTCAATGTCAGAATACAAAGTTGGTTCTTCAAATTCAGGAGAGTCAAGAAAAGTATTTAAAGGAAATTCTTGATTATTCATATGAGATTCAGCAAGTTTTGGAGCTTGAATATATTTATTATTCCTTAGATAAGAATAAGAAGTTGTGAGGATAGAAATTTGAGCATGAAAATTTGATAAAGAAAGGAATAAAAAGTAAGTGACTTACTGTGGTGTGAAGGGAGAAAATATAATGTGAAAAAGAGCTTGGTGAGAAGAGATGGGAGGTGGAGTATATGGGTTAGGATGGAAGGAAAGAAATGTGTAGTTGATTGGGAGGATGTGAGTATTGGTGTGCTGAATTTCGGTTGATAAAATTGTACAAAATTAGGATGTTTTTGACCCCAAGTACCAAATCAGCCATGTTTCATGCCATGTTTGTATTGTATTTTTCAAAGGAAAGATGCTAGGTGTGTTTGGTAAGGTTTGAGACCCCCTAATGTAAGAGTTTAGTTTGAATTCAATCTATGCTATTTGTGTGGAATTTTTTTTATTTTTAGAAATAAATATGTAAAAAAAAAATTGTGCTGCATTTGATTTTTTTTTAAAAAAATAATAGTTATGCATTAAATGTTTGAAAAGGAATGATTAATTTAAATGTTTTCATTTTTATTTTTTATTTTTATTTAATAATATCACATATTTTAATTGACAAGCATATTTATTTTTATAAAACCAAGAGTTAATTTTTCTTGGAAAAACAGGCATTGAAGTATGACATGGCTTCTCCCAATGCAATCATATTTCTTTAATTGATATTATTGTTTTTTTCAACTTTGTTTTAATTTTCTCTTTAGTTTTAATCCATACATAATCTGATTAGGTTATTTATATTCTACTCATATTAAGTTAACATATATTTAATATTTTCACCAATCTACAATCAACTAATGTGGTGTTTGGATATATTGGAAGGATAGCATATTTGACCCTAGAATATACCGTGCTAGTTACCCACCTATGTACATTATATACTCAATTATTTTTATCATAGATAACCAGGGGAAAGATGGTGGTAACTTGCTAGATAGTCCCCTTGCGTGACCTTGTTGTAAAGCCTTTAAGTTTTAAAGTATTACCATTATTCTTTTCACAATTTTTGTTCATATCAATTCTAGTTTTTTCGTCAATTATATAAAAAATCGAGTTTTTGATAACACTGTTTGATAGTAAATTCTGTCTTTAGTTTGATTTTTTTGAATATTCAATCTTCATAGCAAAAGTCCAGCCAAAACTGGCAATATTTTGAATATATTTTTGTTAATAAATGCATGCATAATTATATAAAATCAGCAATTCATTTCTTAAAAAAAATATGAAGTCTTTACAAAATTGATTTGGGAAAAGGTTAAGACTAACTAGCAGTTTGAATTGTTGTGAAAAACCCACACAGCAAAGCAGAACCAGCAATGCCCGCCACCTCTGCTTTGCGTTGAGGCGCCATACTTCCTAAAACACCTATCTTTTAGTTATTTTCCATTTTCATGGTTTGATTGCATGAAATTAAAATTGAAAATATTGCGATATGCAGAGCCCCGGGACAAGAGTATATGTTAGTATGACCTCGAATATGTAACATATATCTAGTTCTCACTCTGAAAAAAATTGAAGAGTTGAAAGAAAATTACGCCCTTACCTGGATTCCTAAACCACTCAAATTGGCAAATCCGCAAAGTCCATAAGTTGCGATTTTAAAACCCCTGTCGGTTAATTGATTTTTCATATCAGATAATTGGGTATCTGCATTTAAAAATCATTTTAATTAGCTAATTTTCTCTAAAAACGTACATGAGTCGCCTGAAAATAAAATAAAATAGGTGAGAGAGGCAGGGAGGTTGCTTACACGCAACAAACTCGTTAGAAATCAATTTAACGCCCAATAATTTGCTAACTTTCAGCAAATCTCTGTTTGGGACACCCATTAACCACTAATTATAACAAAAAAGAAAAGTAGAATCGTCCCGAGTTTTTTCGATCAAATATTTCTTATGCAGATAAAGGTAACAGAAAAAAATCTTACAGCAACAGGATAAAAAATGTATTGAAAGATCAGCTCAAGAGTTAAGTTGGGGACTTGGACTCCATCCATCCCCCAAAATTTTCCAACCCAGGTCAAGAAACCATCCGTCAAATAAAGTAGAGCAAGTACAGAGAGCAAATTGGCTAATCTAAATATAGCACGTCGGTAACAAAAAAAGAAAATAATTAAATGAAATGAGCATTGTTTGTCTATGTACACTCGTGAATCAATGAAACTAACATCATTCCAGCCACTTTGAGGGCAAACCATGCCCCGTTACTAAAAGCATGAAGTCCATTAACAGGTTTTGTGTCTTCTGAATCTTCTGCTTTTGGAATGATGACTTCGCCGGAAGTTAAGGGCTTTTCAATTTCAGGATATCGTAATTTAGAAACTGCTATGGAGGCCGGTATGCTCATCACAGAAGCTATACATCATGAATCAATTGTAGGGTTTACGTGATTCAGGTTAAATTTGTGTATGTTTGTGTCAAGAATTGCGGATTGCTTGATCAGTAAATCTTTTTTTAAATGTTCTTAATTCCAAAACCAAAGAAATATTAATAATTTTTGGAGAGTGCTACAAACAAGATATCAGATAGGCCGCCGGCATCCCCAAAGCCACATAAGCAGCTAAAACAGAGCCAGCAATTGTCGCAAAACCTGATGTCATGACAAGGTGAATTTCGGATAAAGTCATGCGGGGAAAGTACGGCTTTCGCCAATTTTGACATAACAGAGAAACCGCGAAGATATTAAAAGGGAAACGCAAGTTAGATATCTAAATTTCCTTATTTTCGGAAAAAAATAAAATACCTTGACCAAAATGGCTGATTCTCCTTGACCAATGAAAGGTGAGGCAACGGCTACAACTGATTCGGCTCCTGAGATCCCAAAAGATTTGTAGAAAATCCAAGCGAATTTAATAAGAATCCACTGCATGATGCCATAATAGTCTTCCACTGCATGTCAGATCCATAAAACTAGAGTGATCAAACCCAAGCCTGAAAGACTCAAATCTGAAGCGATATAGTAGATTCAGGGCACACACAAGCTAACTGGACCAATGCAATGAAAAATATTATAGCGGATAAAGTGTTGACAACTGCATCACCAATTATCAAAATGACAAAAAGATTTTAGTTAGGATAATAAAAGTGTGAGTGAAGAAAAAATATTTACAAAACCAATGCTGTTTCAAAACTTCTTTTGAGAAGAAAAAAGCGGCTGCTTGAGTACCTTGATCCAAAGTATCGGTTGCTAAGACAGCAATCCAGTTAAATAAATCAAAACTACAGTGGGGAAAGACAAAATCTGAGATTAAAAATTGTCTTCTATACGATAAGAAGAATTTCGTATTTCAAGGAGGAAAACCCTGCTTGCCCTGCTTTGGTTTTGAGGACAATCAAGGCAATAACTTGTTGCATGATAAGGCCGACTAAAACGACCCTGCAGCTTATCTGCGATCGATGAACTGATAAAGCCCTATCAGCAAAACCTGTAAGTAAAACTTTTTGGGACAGAAAGCCTGTAAAATTTTAAACAGCTAACCAGAGTGCAGCTTGCAAAATTAGCAATCCCAAGATGCCCTTTATCTTGTCAACATAATGGGTATCGTGACTCAAAGGAAACCCAAAAGCTGGGGCTATGATCAACGTAGCAAGGATAACAAAAGATACGGCCACACGAGTAGAATACGCTATCTTGAAAAAAGGAGTTGAAATGAAAGATCTCCAGATATGGCCAATAGGCCTTGTGAAAAGCTGTTTTGGAACATATTCGAAAAAAACTGCGCAACCAAACATGACAAATTTATCCACGTGAATTTAATAAAAAGAAACAAGTAAATCAATGGATAAAAATGCAAGGATAAGACTCCACCATGAATGACTTACTCAAACAAAGGAAGAACCAAGTCCAAAATGTAGTAACAATCCATTTATGTCTAGTTTCATGCCGAACAAGACCAGGAATCCACCAACCAATTAATAGAAGCACAGCGCCTGCAAAGAATGAAAGGGAAAAGAGGTAGAAAGAGTTGAAGTCAGATTCTAAAACACTTAATAGAGAGCCTTTTTCTAAGAGAACGTCGACAATATCATTACACAAGTGCAATATCAATTTTCTCTTCCGATGATGCCAGATATTATACCGTGGGTGACAATCTAAATTTTGAGATGAGGGCTCCCCGACTTCAACATCAATCATTTGTGAATGAAAGGTTGGTTTCTGATCCATTGGCTTGAGAGAAGGTGAATTTTCTTGAGACATAAACCAAGATATTGGCAGATGTCAAATCAAGCAGAGAGTGTTAATAATGAGGATCCCAATCAGGAGGCGGTGAGTAGTTGTTTTACCAACTATCCCCTTCGATGTAACCAGTCACCTGCTGATTAGAAGGGCGTCAATGCGATAAGAAGTAAACAGTAAAAATTGGTGACGGTGTTTGAAGAATAGATTGGGAAAAATTTCAAACGGATAGTGAGGCTGAACCTATATATGAAATCAACCGCTGTGGGAAGGCATGCAAAGATAGCAAATAAGCAGCAGGTTCCTTGGTTTCTTTATTAGGAGTTTTATATACAAATAATATCCAAAGGGAGATTTATGCCAGCGAACACTTGATTTAAAACTGGTAATAGAGTAGACTATTAAAACCAGTGATAGTAAGAAGCCAACGAAAACGATAGAGTGACCAAGAGTATTGTATCCTTAAAAAAAGCTTAGATTACTTCAACTGAACTTATTTCCAGATTCAGACCTGTTTTTTCAAATAAACCATATTCTAAAATTGTTGTTTTAAATTCCATGCTCTTGGGATCTAGTGGGTAGTCATAACATTTCCAACAATAATATGGAAGAGTGATTGTGTTTCCTTCTTGTCTAAATAATTTCACACTTGCCTGTCTCATCAATAAGAACGAACTAACGTCGATCTTGGTCCCAGTTTCTTGTAATCGATGGTTAAATCTTACCAAGTCCTTGAAGTCTATCAAGATAGGGGCATTGAGGGGCTCGTGCAGTTTTTTATGTCTAAATAAAAAAATTACAATAATACCAGAATCCCTTGATAATTTCTCACCGAAAAATAAAAAAACTTATGTGAGAAAAAAAAGCAATTTGCTGAATAGTTTGCAAATCTTTTTTTTCTGTGAGCGAACGAGTTTTTGTTGCATTTAATTATTAAAATATTATGATTTAAACGTTACAAGCAGATCTGAAAACGTTGAGACAAAAACAAAAAGTTTTGAGAAATTTTATGACAGCTCAGAATTGAGCCCACACCCAAGCTTTGAAGTTTTCTACTGGTATGCGGCACTAGTCCTGTGGCTCCTGGTGGTTTAGCATAGAAATTAGTGGAAATACAATCTAGTTTCACAAATCAATAGAAAACTTCAAAACTTGGGTGTTGGCTCAATTCTGAGCTGTCATAAAATTTCTCAAAAAAATTTGTTTTTGTCTCAAGGTTTTCAAATCTGGCTGTATGTTACATACATATTGTTCCTTTCCCTTGCATCACCTTCCCCCAAGTACCCCTTTTGATCAGCAAATTGCTTTTTTGTCACTAACGTTTTTCATTTCCGTAAAATATATTTTCTTTACTTTTCAGTGCAAAAATATAAGGAGATAGCGTTGGTTGCTCTATACAGAATTGTCGGTACAATGTTTTGGCAAGAGGAGGGAATCATTAAGTTGAGGTTGTTGCCACGTGTTCATGTTGAAGGAATTTGAGCTAGTCCAAAGAAAAATGGCAAGGAACACAAAATATCATAACTTAAAGAGTTTATGCCAATTATTCATCCAGCGCTTCTTTGGCAAAACGTTTAAATTTTTATTACTGCACTGCCCAGTAAATTTGAATTGTCTTTTTAGTTGCCACTCATCGTCCAGTGAGAAACTCAATTGAAAGGCTGGGTTGAATTAAGTCCATGAACGCTGTCATGCCCCTAGCTCCTATAGAGTTCTTCCTTCATCCCCTTTATTTGGTGAGATCGTAAGACTAAAGAAATGAGGATAGTACGAAGGTCTATATCTCAAAAAAAATAAAAACACATTTAGATCCGAAAACATCGAGACAATTTTGAATTTTTCTTGAAAAGCCAAAATTTACATAGCCAAGATCCAAGATTTGCCATTTTCAATTTTCTTGCGGCGCTAGATTGGGGGTTTCACAAAATATACGCTTAGTCACCCCGTTTTTGTTGGAGAGTGACGAGATTCGTGCCAGTTTGCTCACATTTTGTCCTATTTCAGCCATTCTCCTTTAATATTTCCCATCTCTTGCATCCTTGGAGCCGACTTACCACTTGTAAGCATTTCTATTCTCAAATTAATACTGGTCTTCATTTCTTCCCTCTCCCCAAAATGTTTTGTTTTCATTGCCCAAAATATCATTTACTGTTTTCCTTTTTCCTTTTCTTGGTTTAGTTTTCAATAGTGAAGGGTTTTCAATCTTTGCTCGCACTTCTTCTTAATAGGTAAGTGAATCTATTGCGTAAAAAAAGTCTCAACACCAGGAACAGGCATTTGACATATAAGCATTATAGCTGCTCCAAATTCAAGCCAAGTGTATACCAATTTCCTTATTAAACAAAAAACTTTGCTAAATTATACAACCCTGCGTATACACTTTCTCAGATAAAAAATCAATTCAAAATCTATTTAAATGATAATACTTACAAACTATAGAATAAAGAAGATACAGCAACCACAGAATCTTTAATAGTTTCTCACTGAAAAATAAATAAAAAACATGATGTAAAGGTATTGTGTTAATCAATCGGGGTAATTTGGATTAAGTGATGCAAGGGCAAGCCACACTTGTAATATAAAAGAAAAAAAAAGTTGCAAATTGCAAATTGCAATTTGCTTTTTTTCTCAATTTTGTTTGTTTGTTATTTTCAGTGCACAATTTTCAAAAGGCTTTTTTATTGCTGTATATAATACTCAAGATCAAATTTTGATTAATTCCCTCTATATTATACTACTGGATAAAAACTCTATGGAAAAGAATACATCAACAAAGTAAAAAGAGTAAACGCGAGTTTAACGTACTAATGGTTTTAATTTTTGACACATCCTTTCAACATAATAACACAAGAAAAAAGCTCTATGTACAGTCCAAACCGTAAACATTAAGACAAAAATGGAAATTTTCGAAAATTTATTGACAGCCCAAAAGTTGAGCTGCAGTAATTTTCGACACCATCAGTTCATGTTATGACTATTAGTGTCAGCCAGGCTATACCAGGAGCCCAGAAAATTATATGTTAATTTATTGGACCTGAAAGAGGGCGTAAGAATTGTATTTTATGTATATAAATTAATAATTTATTGCATAATAAAATTATATAAGTATCTTACTGATAATAAGTGTTATATTAATTTTATTGTTATATAAATTTTTATACATTTAAATTAAGCTTAAATATATTTTATATTCTACAAATAATGGCGCATTTTTATGTATTAAATAATTATAAATCAATAATTAATTAATTACAAAAACATATATTATAATTATATATGTAAAATTGACTTATAATGTAATTAAGTTAATTAATTAATTATATATATATTAAATAAAACTTCATATATTATTAAGCAATAATATTGGGCGCTTCTTTTGACCCTTATTTGTGTCAGGAAAAAATTATTAAATAAATTATAATACTTATTTAATAACATAGTATTAAAATCCCCATTTTAAATTACAAATAACACTAAATTAATTATCTGTTTCATTTAAACTAATTATTGAATTAATTACATAGTTAAAACAATTACTTAAAATTGCTTTAAACTGAATTGAATCTATTCCATGAATTTTGGTGTAAAAATAATTTGATTTGTTTTTCTGCAAACCTTTACATGTCACTATAATATCTGTTTTTGATTACTTTTACTCATTGTTCTCATGTTTCAGACTTACTAGGTTAATGATTAATTTAATTAAGTGTTTTGGGATGTTATGGTGGGAAAAGGATTAATTACTCATGGGTTTTAGTGAATTGTGTCATATTTTTCTCTTGATAGTCATGTTTCATTTTCTATTCTGTTATCTCTTGCTTTAGTTATTTCTAATTTGTATTTATTGATTGGTGGAGCTTCAGGGGTCCCTTGGTCTATAAAAGGGCCTTGGATAATCCCCTTTAAAGCATCACTTACTATACAACCAAAATTTGAACGAATTGTTAATATAATACATTTTATTATTATTTTTATTAGTATTAAAATTCTAATTTAAATTCTATATAAATATTTACAGGTTGCTTTAAGTCTGATAGTAATTATAGTTTTTTCCGCGCAGAAATAATAATCCTTACTTAAAATAAATATTGTCATTTAATAATCCTTATTATTGTCAGCCCTCAAGTAAATTGCTGTTGTCTCTCTTTGAATAAATTAAATCATTTTATTATTTCACTACCTTTACTTTTTATAAACCTTTTCTTTCCTATTCCCCTTTCCTCTTCTTCTTCTTTCCCACTTTCTTTCCTTCTTCTAGACGACCAACTGACAAGTGGGAGCCTTTCCAAACAACGACAACAATCAATACTTGCGATGAACGACATAGCACACGGACCACCCAGCCAAAAAGAAACTTTTTCCGCGACTGTGTTTCGAACTTGGGTTCGATCTATTAGGTTTATATTAAATTAATTCACATCTTATTTTGAAGTGATTTTATGATCACTATAGTAAGTTAACCTTTGCACCTCTCACTCATATTAGGGGGTGTCAGTTCTGGCAAATCTGCACTTACAAATCCGCACTTAAATAAGTGCGGATTTCCAAAACACACTAGCCCCAATACTGGTGGATTTCAAAATGAAATAAGTCACTTATTTCACTCAAATCCGCACTTTCTCAACCAAAAGTGCTGATTTCACCATAAAGTCCCATTTCACTGATTTGTCAGCATCATCCCATTCATACGCAGCACTCCGCAGCATAACACTTCATAACTCAAAACATCATACATCACTTACATCTTCATATCATATCATATAAGAGTTATGCCTTCCTCACTTTCAAATCGTGATAGATTACATAAAGCAATGACTTTCATGGCTCTTGAACTGCTCTTGGACTCTGATTGCGATTCTGATTCTGATCTAGAAGAAGATTTTGTCTTTTTATCAAAAATGGCCACGAAAAGTTACCTTCTTCCCAGAAAGCCTCAAGTACTTCATACCCCCAAGTACACCATCCAAACACTTCTTAAACTATCTACACCCAGTTTTAGACAGCTGTTCAGGACTTCTCAGGAATGTTTCCTTAAATTGCTTGAGCTTATTCAGGATCATCCCATATTTCACAATAATTCTCAAAAAGAACAACAACATCCTTCAATTCAATTGGCCATCACACTATGTCATTTGGGTTCAAATGGTAATGGAGCCGCTTTGAAATGTTTAGAAAATGTCTTTGATTTAGGGTATGGTTCAGTTAACACTTATACCAAACAATGTATCACTGCCATCAACTCCTTGTAATCTCAACTTCTCACCTGGCCAACAAAAGAAGAGCGACTTGAATCATCTCAGGTTATGCAAGCAGAGGGCTTCCCAAGATGTATTGGTTTTGTTGATGGTACTGCTATTCCTTTTAGCCAGAAACCTGCTCAAGGTGGAAACAATTACTTTCACATTCTCGTCAAAAATTTTCACCAAAATATTTACAAGTCAAAAAAATTCTATATCTGTTTTAAAAAATTGGCAATACTCTCCCCTGCATTTTATTGAAGCAAGGGGTGAATATCACCAAAATTTTTCTAAGTCATCAATTTCACATGTCAGATTTAAAAATTTGGCAATACCCCCCCCCCTGCATTTTATTGAAGTAAGTGGTGGAAGTGATCTAAATTTAATATAATTACGTAAATTATTAAATAAATATCTAATATATATCACTTTCCCTAGTTTAAAGTAATGACAATCCCTCAAGCCAAAATGCAGATCAAATCTAGAAACAAAAGTTTGGGACTTTCCACAGGTATAGGCTAGAGGAACCCCATGAAACAAATAAATGTTATCATGATTAACATTTATACAACACAAGGTCGTGGGCCCATTACTTTAGTTGAGGAAATTGATACATAAAAATATTTATTAAAAATTTACGAAAAAATATAAAATTTTCGATGACAACTCTAATCCCCATACTTTTTGGATCTAAATAAAGTTTTTTTAAATCAATTAACTTTACCTTCTTTCATTACCTTATTGATTCTTTGAATCAACTTATGACTGATTTGAAATGAGCAACCAAAATGTGTTAAATCTTGACAGGATTCCAAACCAGGAGGAGCTTTGGTCGTTTGATGATTATCCTTAGAAGAATTCCAAATAGTTTTGATGATACCATTTCCCAAACCAAAATCAATGATGCACTGGTGGTCTGGAAAATATAAACCATGTCATTTGATTTTAGCTGGAGATGGTATTGGTTGGCCAGTAATCGGTTTGATATATGAGAATATACCAAAAGTAAGAAAATTGGTGTCCTTGGTATCGGTGTGAATTTTATTGTGAAATCCAGAATGAGTGATAATAACATTAGAAAATAAAAGATATTTGTGGCTGATATCTTCCCATTCGGTGTCACACCAATTTGGTATTCCAACTTTGGTTGCAAGTTCATGATTTTTTTCAAATGCTTTATTACAGTTCTTTTTGAGTCGAAGAGCAAGAAAAGAGTTAAAGGAAGGTAGAGTGTCCCATAAGCGAAAATCTTCATCTTTTTGAGCTTTAGTGATATTCTTGAGCAACAAATATATGCCTATATAATTGAAATGCCTAGATAATAATCATATAAGAGTTTCAGAATCCTTATCCTCTAAATATGCAATATAAAAATGTGAAATAAGACAAGTGAAATTTGGAAAAAAGGCTCAACTTCAAAGGTCGAAATCTCAGCAACCACTGAACCTAATTCAAACCTGTTTGTGGGAAATAAAAAATATTCTTTAGTAGAATCTTCAGTTAAAGGACATGTGATTTAAATAAACCTAACCCTAATTTGTTACATAAAAAAATGAAATAAAAATTTAAATTGGGAAAAAAAAGGGTCAACTTTAATGGTCAATATCTCAGCAACCACTGAATCAAATTCAAATCTGTTTGTGGGAAATGAAAGGTAGCCTTCAGGAGAATCTTGAGTAAAAAGAACATTAGATTTGAATAAACCTAACCCTAATTCCGAGTCTGATTTTCAAAATTTTACAAAAACTTGAAAAGTGGTAATGAAGATGAGATCAAAAGGAGTTTTATAAGTTCACTATTATCCAGATAAGAGTCATACATATATTTAAGTATGAACTTTTCATAAATGGAATGAGATATCATATAGGCATGAAAAAAAGGAGATGAAACTTACCTTGATTGAAAAGTAGGAAAAATAGAGTGAGAAAGATTGATGTTGGAATTGTGGGGAAATTGAATATGGAGTAAGTGAAATGCATAAAGAATGTGCAATGTATGTGTTTCAATGAAATGGAGCCAAAAAAAAGTGAAATAAGGGAAAGGGGGGATAATGACCATGCCAAGGAGGGATGAAGAGTAGGGTGATGGAGCTAAAAAAGAAAGTAAAGAGGGAGAGAAAAAAAAGGTTAATTATACCATTGAAATCCAAAATAACCACTTACAAAAAAAATTTAGATAAAAAAAATAAAATAAACAGAAAAAAACAAGAAAAATTATAATTAGTAATCGAAAAATCAAAAAAAAGAATAAAGTGACTTACCTGGAGAGATGAGATGACAAAATGAATGAAACCAAATTGTTTGAGGGATGTTGGAGGAGAATAGGAAAAGGATATGAGGGATGAATGAAAAAAAAAATCACTGACAAAATATGCGATTTCATGTTGAGCTGGTGAAAGAAAACCAATGAGCCATCCAAAAAAAAAATTTTCACCATAAATTCCAAAAAAAATGAATATGCAACAAACCAAAATACCAACCCAAATGAATGAAGTACACAAAGAGGACATTTGGAGAGTACAAAATGGTATGGGAAAGAAAGGGATGATGTGGCCAACATGTGGTTTTGAAAAAAAAATCACAAAAAAAGTGCTGATTTGAGGTCAGAACTGACACCCATAGAAAAAAGATTAAGAAGTAGAAGAAATAAGTAAAAAAGAATGTAAACATGCCTGGTCAAAATATTGAAAATGTCAGGAAGGGGTGTGTGCCAAGGATTGATGGGTAGGTAGCGAGGAAGGTCAGTGTGTCACATGTGACAGGGATGTTTTGTGGCCAAAATGTGGTTGTGAAAAAAAACGGGAAAAAAGTGCTGATTTGAGGTCATAACTGACACCCTTTTTTGAAATAAGTGACTTTTTTGCAAAATTTAAGTGCTGATTTGTAAGTGCTGATTTGGTTTGAAATCTGCACTTAAGTTAAGTGCGGATTTGCCAGAACTGACACCCCCTATTATTATATTTTTACTGCAATAACAGTGATTGTGGCTTAATTGCTGATTCACTGAGTGTAAGTGTTCATTATTTTTTAATTTTTTTTCCTAGTTGACCATAATAGAGTAAACCTCTTAGTCCTAGAAGACAATTAATAATTAATAAATTAATAAATTAATTTTATTATTATTTTTTGTATATTGGTTGACCATAATAGTACTCAGTACTTAGTCCCAATTTTACCATCATATTAATTTTGGTATTAATTATTTTGGTTGACTGATAAAAACCTTTGTTGGTTGGTCCCATTTTAATTACTGATTATTTCTTAATAAATAATTGTAATTACATTTGTTTGTATTACTTTTTTGTTAATTAATTGATTTTTGATAAAAATTAATTTTTTTTTTGTTAAAATTCAATAAATTTTATTTTGAAATAACAATTTGAATCATTAAATTTTTTTTTTGATTCTATTTTAACAGTTTAAATGTCCAGTAGTTTGGCTAGCAGCATGGATAGCTTACATGTGGATGAGATTGAAGTGGATAATGACACTGAATCTGTAGGTTCTTCTAAATTAACTTACAGAAATGATTCAGCTGACAAAAAACCTTCAGGACGTGGAAATGGCAAGAGAAGTGGAAAACCCCCCTCACCAAACACCTCTGAAAGAAGTAAAACCTCTAATAAATCAGGAAAATCAACTCAAAGGTATAAAAATAAAAAAGATACCTCTAACCCAACAAGTAAACAATCTGTCCAGTCACATCAAAGAACTGAAGGCAGAAAGCATGAAGTAAAAGTCAAGGGTAGACACACTCTGGCAGCAGATGCAGGAATTGTTAAATCCCAAACAGGCTCAAACTCCTCATTTCCCAGCCTCTCAGCCTCAGCCTCAACCTCAGCCCAATCAGGTACCCAGCTCCTTCACGCAAAATAAAGGAGCACTCTACAAGTGGAACAGTGGAAATGGGATTACTTGATGAGCCATTACCAGCAGAATGCTCAGCAACCAGCTCAACACCCTGGCCCATTCAGGACACAAACCTACCATCCATCTCCTCAGCCCCATCCTTATCAGGGAGGCAGAATAAAGAAAGCAAAGGGGAAGTTTCATCCCTTACCATGGTAAGTAATTTGTTTGATAAACATGTTGGCATGTATAATAACAAAGCTTCTTCAGGTAATCTTGTGGATTATGGTGAAAGAACAGTTAAACCCTTAAAAAGACAACTTCCTTTAATGAGTAGCCCCAATGATGTAATTAGCAAATTATCATTTGATGAACCTTTACATTTTACTTCTACTTCTTTAATTAATCCTTCTCTTTCAATTAAGAATGATTCTGTTTCTCCTGAAGTCTATACTTTAATTGAGAAAAGTTCTAAAGAAATATTGAAAGATACCCTCGATTTTAATGTTGTAAAAGACAAAAATTTGAGAAGTGTGTTAATACATGAGAGTGATAGATTAAATAATTTGCACTTGCATCGTAAAGTAAGTTCTTCTGTACAAGGTACAGCTTATTTTAAAATTAAAGAAACCTTGAATATTGTTCTTAGCCACCAAAAGCAAATAAGGAGTGACCATAGATCTATCTCAGATAGGAATATCAATCTACATAAAACCTTGAGTGAATTGAAACCCATTATTGTGGATAATTATTCATTAAAAAGTGAAATTAAATCTCTAAAAATGAGTTAAAAAGCTAAAAAATGATTTCCATGCACTGAGTTCCAAACACACAGTTTCTGAGGAAAGAAATGTTTTATCTCTTGCAAAAGTAAATGACCAGATGTCTGAAATTCCAAGGATAAGAAACTATGTGTCTGACCTTCAGGAAAAAATTTTCAACCTTAACCATGAATAATTATGGTATAAATGAGAATGCTACCCATAAGCTGCATAAAAATAAAGAAAAAGAACCTGAGCAGAGTTCCTCCTTTCTTCCTCATATTTCAGCCATTAAAAAAACTGACAATGAGCCTGTAAAATCTTTTGCTACTAGCAAAAATCTTGTGATGGTCATGTAACACCTGTTTCTGTAAATAATAAAATTTTTGAACACCTGGCTAAACTTCAGGAATTATTAATGATTAATAATTCAAACCAAAAAATGGACCATCCCAGTAGTCAGAAAAATGGCCTAATTTGGACCAATATCCTACCTTTGATGGTGATTCATCTTCTGATTGGCAACACTTTATCCAAAGAATTGATAATTTAAAGAGATCTTATAAACTACCTGATGAGGAAATTGTTTCTAAGATAATTTCTTTATTTTCCAATGTAGCCTTGATGTGGTATGAATCTGTCCTTTTAGATAACAATCATTATACATGGAATGATTGGAAATCCTTGATTGAGAATCAGTTTGGTGGTTCAAAATTCAGGTTAGCTCAGCAAAGACTGTATGAGAATACTAGATATGTATCCTCCTCTGTTGAAAAGCCCATTATTTTTCTTATGAAAGTAACAAAAATCCTAAGAGCAATTGATCCAAAGATGGATTATGATATTTGGAGAGATAAAATCTTGTATGAATTACCAAATTCTCTTAGAGATTTAATTGTAGCTAGAACTGAGCATGTAAGGGAAAATTCTTCTTTCATTAATATCTGTAATGAGGTACTACTCAACCATAGATATGAACCAAAGAATTACCTTGGCAAATCTTATCATTATCAAAATAAACCTTCTACAAAGCCCCCAGAAAAATCTGGTAAACCCTCTGCCCCAGTTGCACCTAAAAAATATGCAAAAAATACTTGTTATAAATGTAACAAACCATGGCAAAACGGTCATGTTTGTGACAAGAAAATTCATCTTGTTGAACAAAATGAAGACACTGATGAAGATGAAATTGATGTCAATAATTCTTCTAGTGACTGTGAAAGTAATATCTCCTATGACAATGACTCTGTTAAAGATGTTTTGATGTTAGAACATGATGTCCATTATTTAGATAATTTATCTGAAGAATGTGTATTGGATTTATCTTCAGTGGAAAATGCCGAAATAATTAAAGATATTACTAACAATTCTATAGCCATATCCCCTTTGAAAGCACCTGTTATCATTAATGGTAAAAATGTTGATGTAGTTCTTGACTCTGGTGCTGGAGGAAGTGTAGTGTCTGAAAAAGCTTTAGCTTCAGTAGATAAGGATTATTAGAGTAAATTATTACGTATAACTTCTGAAAAAAGGAGAGGGTATGGTTCTACCTTAATTCCTATTGGCAAATACAAAACCTCTGTATTCTTCAAATATAATGGTGGTTTTGTCAGAGCTATTTGTGAATTTGTTGTCATGAAAAATGATAATTTAAGCAATTGGCTTATTATGGGTAATGATATTTTAACCATGTTTGGTGTGAAATTGGACCCAGCAAATAATTGCTTCACCTTGGGATTGAATGGCAAAAGGAAATTCAAAATTTCCTCCTCTAGAAAACCTTCTGGGCATCTGTTAAAGTCTTAAAACTCACTGATGCAGTGTAAAGGCAGACCAAAAATTGAAATGGATGATTTATTAACTGAAATAAATACTGCTTCTTTTGGTGATCAGTTAACTAGTGAATAAAAGGATTTTATAATTGCCTCAATTACCTCTTTCCCTATGGCTTTTGCTCATGGTTCTCATGTCTTAGGAAGTGTTCAGGAAGAAATGAAAATTACTTTATCCTGTAATTTGAGTGATATTCCTCCTAGTCTTAAGAAAAAACCATATCCTGCTTCTCCAACAAAAAGAAATGATATTGAAGATAATATTGCCACATTATTAAAAATGAATATCATTTAGAAAGTGGATGTCATCCCCAAATATTGTGTCATCTCCATGGTTTTAATTTCTTATGAAAAAGATAAGGCAAGATTATGTGGAGATTACAGAGCATTAAACACTTATACTGTTGATGATATTTATCTTTACCAAGAATTAATTCAATACATGCTACCTTGCAAGGTGCAAATCTTATTAGTTGTCTGGATGGAAATAAAGGGTATCATCAAGTTCCTGTTGAGAAAAATTCTCAAAATTTTTTGCTTATTGCTACTCATATGGGAATATATAAGTATGTTAGAATGCCATTTGGCCCTAAGAATGCCCATTCAGTTTTTCGAAAAGTCATGGATAACACTTTCCATCAGGAAATAATTGAGGGATGGCTAATGGTGTATATTGATGATATCATAGTTTTTTCTAAAACTTTTGATGAACATATGGTTCATTTAAATAGGATTTTCCAAAAAATGGATGAAATCAATATGACTTTGTCCTTGAAAAAGTGTAAATTTGGTTTTCAATCTTTGAAAGTCCTTGGCAATGTTGTGTCAGGCCTACAAATTTGTGTAGACCAAAACAAAGTTGCTGAAATTCAAAATGTGAAAGCACCAACTTCTGAAAGAGAAATCCAAAGTTTTTTGGGTATGTGTGGCTATTATAAACAATATATTAAAAATTATCAAGTCATAGCCTTGCCTCTTACCAAACTAACTAGGAAAGATGTTGCATTCATCTGGAATATTGACTTTCAAAAAGCTTTTGATAAATTAAAATGTTGCTTAATGACAGCCCCTATCTTAGCACTTCCAGATTTTAACAAACCACTTGTCCTGTATACAGATGCTAGCATTGTTGGTCTAGGTGCTTCCCTTCACCAGAAACAAATTATTAATGATAAATCCTCAGAGGTTGTAATTTGTTTTATTTCAAGATCCTTGAAAATAGTGAATTGAAATATGGTGCCACTCAATTAGAGTGCTTAGCAGTTGTTTAGGCTCTTGAGAAGCTTCATTACTATCTAGATGACCAAAAGTTTGAATTGGTAACTGACTGTAGTGCTGTGAAGTCCCTCTTAAACCTGAAAACACCTAATAGACATATGTTCAGGTGGCAACTTGCTGTTCAAGAATACAGAGGACGGATGACAATTATCCATAGGGCTGGAAATGTTCACTCCAATGTTGATATGCTGTCCAGATTGCCTCTGCCAAATAATGACTCCAATCCTGCTTATGTACCTGAGGATGACACTGTTCATATACATGGTATATTTATAGTTGATATGGAAGAGGAGTTATTACAATTAATACTGGATTCATATGATACAGATTCTGATTTAAATAAATTGGTTACTATCTTAAATGATCCTAAGAATGCTTCAATTCAAGCATTGATAAAAACTCTTCCTGCAAAGTATCAAAATACTTTGAGTAAAGGAAAGTTTTCTATTGAAGATGGTTATATATATTATAGAAGAAAGCTTACTAATGTAATTGTAATTCCTCCTTCTATGAATGAAACTATCCTCAAACCTTTTCATGATGAAATATTAGCTGGTCATTTTGATCTTGAAAAAACATTGATTAGAATCAAAAACACTGCTTGGTGGGCTAATATGTTTGAAGACACACAATTATATGTTGAATCTTGTGATTCCTGCCAAAAATCTAAAAGGTTAACAGGTAAAAGAGCAGAGTTATTACAACATATTGAAGCACCTAATGCACCTTGGAAAATAATTAACATGGATTTTGTCACGGGTCTTCCTGTTGCAGGTAAAGACAGCTATAACTCTTGTTGGGTAATAGTAGATAGATTCACAAAAATGTGCAAATTTATTCCCACCCAAAAAGATGTGTCCACCAAAGAATTAGCTTTCTTATGGTGGTCTTACATGTTTAATATTATTGGTTTTCCAAATACCATTATCTCTGATAGAGATCCAAAATTTACTTCTGAGTTTTTGACCTCTTTGATGGATATTTGTGGCTGTGAGTTAAAGTTGTCTACAGCTCACCATCCTCAGACCGATGGTCTAGCTGAGAGAATGATTCAAACTCTGGAAGATATGATTAGAAGGTATTGTGTATTTGGTTTAGAATATAAAGACAATGACAGATTTACTCATGACTGGGTCACTCTATTGCCTGGTATTAAATTTGCATATAATAGCACTGTTTATTCTGTCACTGAGAAAAAGCCTTTTGAGCCTTGGTTAGGTTATGTCCCAAATACTCCTGCTCAGATTCTCAATAATAAATTACCTAAGTTGGAACTACACCCTGGTGTAAAGTCTTTTATGCAAATGCAACAGCTATGCGGGAAACATGCCCAAAGCTGTATTGAAAAAGCATTTGAATATGAAAAGAAAAGATGGGATAAATCCCATAAAGAATACACACATTTAACAAGGGTGATGAAGTGTTGATATCTACTGTCCATTTCAATTTACAAGGTAACAAAAAATTAAAAGATCCTTTTGTAGGACCATTTGTTGTTAAAAGAATGGTTGGAGATAATGCAGTAGAAGTTGTATTGTATTCTCCATATGATAGAAAACATTCAGTTTTTCCCATTTCTTTAATTAAGCCTTATACTTCCAACAGTGACATATTTCCCAGAAGGAGGAGAAGACCTAAGAAAAACCCTCAGGAAGTCACAGAAACTTCAGAAATTGATAAAATTCTCAATGATAGAATTATCACTTCTGAAAGAGGTACTGAATATTTATTGAGATATAAAAACAAATCATCTGAACATGATGCATGGATACCTCGCAAGGAGATTTCAAATCTTCCTACTCTGTTAAAAAAGTACAAAAAGAAGAAATCTTAGCATTTTTTTTTATTATTTTTTTTAGAGTGTGGGAGTGTCAGCCAGGCTATACCAGGAGCCCAGAAAATTATATGTTAATTTATTGGACCTGAAAGAGGGCGTAAGAATTGTATTTCATGTATATAAATTAATATTTTATTGCATAATAAAATTATATAAGTATCTTATTAATAATAAGTGTTATATTAATTTTATTGTTATATAAATTTTTATAAATTTAAATTAAGCTTAAATATATTTTATATTCTACAAATAATGGCGCATTATTATTTATTAAATAACTCTAAATTAATAATTAATAAATTACAAAAACATATATTGTAATTATATATGTAAAATTGACTTATAATGTAATTAAGTTAATTAATTAATTTTATATATATTAAATAAAACTTCATATATTATTAAGCAATAATATTGGGCGCTTCTTTTGACCCTTATTTGTGTCAGGAAAAAATTATTAAATAAATTATAATACTTATTTAATAACATAGTATTAAAATCCCCATTTTAAATTACAAATAACACTAAATTAATTATCTGTTTCATTTAAACTAATTATTGAATTAATTACATAGTTAAAACAATTACTTAAAATTTCTTTAAACTGAATTGAATCTATTCCATGAATTTTGGTGTTAAAATAATTTTATTTGTTTTACTTAAAACCTTTACATGTCACTATAATATCTGTTTTTGATTATTTTTACTCATTGTTCTCATGTTTCAGACTTACTTGGTTAATGATTAATTTAATTAAGTGTTTTGGGATGTTATGGTGGGAAAAGGATTAATTACTCATGGGTTTTAGTAAATTGTGTCATATTTTTCTCTTGATAGTCATGTTTCATTTTCTATTCTGTTATCTCTTGCTTTAGTTATTTCTAATTTGTATTTATTGATTGGTGGCGCTTCAGGGGTCCCTTGGATAATCCCCTTTAAAGCATCACTTACTATACAACCAAAATTTGAACAAATTGTTAATATAATACTTTTTATTAATATTTTTATTAGTATTAAAATTCTAATTTAAATTCTATATAACTATTAACAGGTTGCTTTAAGTCTGATGTTAATTATAGTGTTTTCCGCGCAGAAATAATAATCCTTACTAAAAATAAATATTGTCATTTAATAATCCTTATTATTGTCAGCCCTCAAGTAAATTGCTGTAGTCTCTCTTTGAATAAATTAAATCATTTTATTATTTCACTACCTTTACTATTTATAAACCTTTTCTTTCCTATTCCCCTTTTCTTTCCTTCTGCTAGACGACCAACTGACAATTAGGTTGACTTCGCTTTCAAGTCAGATGATGAAGAGTGACGAAACAACAGAGAAATCAACACGATTGCCACAAAATGAATAGTAGATGTAAAAAACATACTGCAGCTCAACTTTTGGGCTGTAAATAAATGTTTGAAAATTTTTCATTTTTGTCTCAATGTTTACAAGTTTGACTTAAATGAAATGTACAGCTACATCAAAAATGGTTGGTGCAGCTTTCAAAATTTTCAGTCAACTTACCCAGAATTATTCAAATTTTTTTTGACTCACTAGCCTGTCACCCAGCTGTTCCCAGATTATCATAAGTGTAACTACGTGAGAGTTTAATTAACACTTGTTCTCCTAACATTATCTAGCTTGAGTATATCTTTGCAAAGAAGAATCTTTCTCACTTTCATAGATCTATGCTAAGCAAGATACCATTCTTGATTGATCAGCTCCTGTGCTAGTTGGGTGGGGTGGGGTGTTGTTTTGCCCAATTGCCCCACCCATTTCCCTTCCAGTTTTAACTTCATCCTCCTCTCCTCCCTCCCTCAAACAAAGTAAGTTTCTTTTCTCTTATTTTTATTATTATTATTATTATTATTATTATTTTTATTTTTATTTTTATTTTTATTTTTATTTTTATTTTTATTTTTATTTTTATTTTTATTTTTATTTTTATTTTTATTTTTATTTTTATTTTTATTTTTATTTTTATTTTTATTTTTATTTTTATTTTTATTTTTATTTTTATTTTTATTTTTATTTTTATTTTTTATTTTATTTTCCTTTTTTCTATTATTTTATTTTCCAATCATTCTTCTCACACACAAACAATTTAATGCTTCCTTGTCTACTCCCATCTGCTCCTCCTCCTCTCCATACGCTGCCCATTCATTTCTCCTTTCCTCACCATTGCTGAATACAGATGAGTTTTTCTATTTTAATATTTATTTTTGTTTCATTTTTTTCTTCTTTTATCAGCCTCATTCCTATCATTGATTGTCCAGTTCCACAAACTACCTTTGCAATAATTATGATAGCCCGGTTCAGCCCAGAGTCACTTGTTTTTTCTGGTTTGTTTTTCTTCTCTAATTAAGATGTTCTTTAATGATATTTTTGTTAAAAACTAGATGAGTGCGGTATTTCTTATCAAAATTTTGTGCCTTGATTATCAAATTCCAGTTTTCATCATCAAACAAAACATCACCATTTCAAAATTATTTCTGCAATCAGCCTGTCAGCCAGGCTATACCAGGAGCCCAGTAAATGATATATTGATTTATTGGACCTGAAAGAGGGCTTAAGAATTGCATTTGATGTATATAAATTACTATTTTATTGCATAATAAAATTATATAAGTATCTTATTAAATATAAGTGTTAAATTAAATTTATTGTTATATAAATTATTTATACATTTAAATTAAGCATAATATATTCTATATTCTACAAATAATGGCGCATTTTTATGTATTTAATTATTATAAATTAATAATAAATTAATAACAAACATATATTATAATTATATGTGTAAAAATGACTTACAATGTAATTAAATTAATTAATTAAATTTATATATTAAATAAAACTTTTCATATATTATTAAACAATAAAATTGGGCGCTTTTTTGACCCTTAATTGTTTCAAAAAAATTATTAAATAAATTATAACACTTATTTAATAACATAGTATTAAAATCCACACTTTAAATTACAAATATCATTAAAATAGATATATGTTTCATTTAAACTAATTATTGAATTAATTACATAGTTAAAACAATTAATTAAAATTTCTTTAAACTGGATTGAATTGATTACATGAATTTTTAGCGTGAAAATAATTTCATTTGTTTTACTTAAACCCTTTACATGTCACTATAATGTCTGTTTTGGATTATTTTACTCACTGTTCTTGTCAGCCAGGCTATTCCAGGAGTCCAGTAAATGATATATAAATTATAAAACCTTAAAGAGTGGGTAAGACTTGTATTTAATGAATATAACTTAATATTTTATTGCATAATGAAATTATATAAGAATTTTATTATATACAAGTGTTACATTAAATTTATTGGTTATATATATTTTTATATATACAATTAAATTGAGCATAATATAATATATTCTACAAATAATGGCGCATTTTTATGTATTTAATAATTATAAATTTATATTTAATTAATTAAAAAACATATATTATAATTATAAGTGTAAAATTGACTTATAATATAATTAAATTAATCATTTAAATTTATATAATAAATAACATCTTTCATATAGTATTAAACAATAATTAATGGCGCTTCTTTTGACCCTTAATTGTGTCAGGAAGAAAATCAAATAAATTATAATACTTATTTTATAAAATAGTATTATAAATTCTCAAATTAAATTAATTAATTGCTTCAGTTAAACTAGTTATTAAATTACATAGTGAAAACAATTAATAAATATTAATTTACACTGAATTAAAATGATTGCATGCCTTGTTACGTCAAAACATGTTATTTGTTTCACTTAGAAATGCTGAAAACAGATTGTAATACTTGTTTTGATTTGTTTTTCCCATAGTCCTTAGATCACAGGGTTGTTTAGTTACTCATTATTTTGTATTAACTGATTTGGGAAATTTGGGATGGGAATTTTATATTCTTAATTGGGATTCTTATTATTTTTCGTATAATTTTCTCTTAATTACTATGTTACAGATGTCTTCTTTTATCTTCTTGTTTTACTTCATTACTATTTTGTATATAGTCACTTGTAGCGCTTCAGAGGACCCATTGCCTATAAAAGGGCCTTGGATAATCCCCTGTAGAAGTATCACTTATTATACACTCCACAAATTAAATACAATTTTATTACGTTTATATTCTTTTTATTAGTAATACAATTCTAATTAAAATTCTATATAACAATTTAAAGGTTGCTTTAAGTCTGATAGTAATTAAAAGTGTTTGCCGCGCAGAACCCTTACCTTAAATAATATTATTATTAATAAAGTTTAAGTTTTTGTCATCTCTCAAGTTACTCGCCGTTGTTTTCCTTTTAAATAAATTAAATATTCTATTATAGTTTATTTCTTTTATCTTTTCCCTTGTCCTCCTCCTTTTTTCCTCCTTTTCTCCTCTTTTCCTTACCTTCTTCTAGACGACTGACCGACAACTGGGGGCCTTTCCAAACGACGACGACGATTGAGCCTGGCGACGAACGACAAAACGCACGGACCACCTAGCAAAACGAAACTTTTGCCGCGACTGTGTTTCGAACTTGGGTTCGACATCTTAGGTTTATATATTATTAATTTTTATATTATTTTGAAGTGATTTTTCAATCACTATAGTAAGTTCACCTTTGCGCCTCTCACTCATATTACTATATTTTTATTGCAATAACAGTGATTGTGGCTTAATTGCTGATTCACTGAGTGTAAGTGTTCAATTTTAAAATTTTTTTTTTTCCTAGTTGACCATTATAGAGTGTTAAATCCTCTTAGTCCTAGAAGAATTGACATTATTATTAATAAAAATTGAATTATTAATTTAATTTTTATTTATTATTAATTATTGTTAATTTTGGTTGACTTAAAAGTACATTGTGCTTAGTCCCAAATATATTGCCATATTTAATATTGGTAATTAATTGGTTGAATTAACTTACTTGTTATTCCCATTTTAACCTTGCAATCCATTTTTTTTTAAAAAATTAATTTTTTAATTATTACTTTATATTGAAAATTATTTCTATAATTTAATTAATTAAATATTTTTTTTTTATTATTTGGAGCAATTATTGACTAACTTTGATTATTATTTTATAAAGTACAAAGTAAAATATAAATCTTCCCACTAGTATGTCCAACAATTTGGCAGAAAAAATGGATAACATGCAAGTGGATGAGATAGAAATTGACTATGATGCTGACACTGTAAGTTCTTCTAAAGTTGGTCATAAAAAATCTTATGCTAACACAAAGAATTCACATACTGCAGGATGTGGAAATGACAGGAAATGCAAATAAACCAAACCCCCTTCCCCCAGTACCACAGAAGGAAGTAAAGCCTCTAGTGCCTCAAGAAGGTCTTCCAAAAGGCTTCAAAATAAAAAAGCTTCCACTGCCACAACAAATCAGCAACCTATCCAGTCATATAAAAGAGTTGAAGACAGAAAATATGACGTACAAAGCAAAGGTAGACACATTGTGGGATCAGGTCCAAGAACTCAGGAACCAGATTCAGGCCCAGGCCCCTCCTCAGTTGCCTCCCAATCAGCCTCAATTTCAGGCTCAACCTTCACAGCCACCCAGCTCAACCATCCAAAATCCAAATACTATGGAAGTAGAGCAATGGAAATGGGATTATCTAATGAGTCACTACCAACAGAATGTGCAACACCCTCCTCATCATCAGCCTGGCCCATCCAGAACACCCAATTTCCATCCACCTCCTCATCCCTACCAACAAGGCAGGAGAAAGAAGGCCCAAGCACAATCCCAAACCCAGTCCCAGGGGAAGTTTCCTCCTCTGCCATGGTAAGTAATTTGGTTGATAGTCACTTGGGTATGTTTTCTAATAAATCTTCTTCTGCAGGTAATATTATTGAACATGGTGAAAGAACAGTTAAACCTGTTAAAAGACAGCTTCCTGTAACTAGTAGCCCTATTGATGTAATTAGCAAATTTTCATTTGATGAACCTTTACATTTAACTTCTACATCTTTAATTAATCCTTCTCTTGCAATTAAAAATGATTCTGTTCCCCCTGAAATCTATACCTTAATTGAAAAAACTTCTGAGGAAATATTGAAAGATACCCTTGATTTTAATATTGTGAAAGACAAACATGTGAGAGATGTGTTAATCCATGAAAATGATAGATTAAATAATTTACACTTGCAATGTAAAGTGAGTTCTTCTGTACAAGATACAGCTTATTTAAAAATCAAAGAAACCTTGAATATTGTTCTTAGTCAACAAAAACAAATAAGAAGTGACCATAGAGCTATCTCAGATAGAAATATCAGTCTACATAAGACCTTGAGTGAATTGAAACCCCTTATTGAGGAAAATTATTCATTCAAAAATGAAATAAAATCTCTACAAAATGAGTTTAAGAAGCTAAAAAATGATTTCCATGCACTAAGTACCAAACACTCAGTTTCTGAGGACAGAAATGTTCTATCTCTTGCAAAAGTAAATGGCCAGATGTCTGAAATTCCAAGAATAAGAAACTATGTGTCTGACCTACAGGAAAAGTTCTCAACCTTATCCATCAATAATGAATTAAATGAGATTTCTGTAAATAAGCTGCATAAAAATAAAGGGAAAAAACCTGAACAAAGTTCATCCTTTCTTCCTCATATTTCAACCATTAAACAAACTGACAATGAGTCTGTGAAATCTTTTGCTACTAGCAAAAAATCTTGTGATGGTCATGCACCAGCTGTTTCTGTAAATAATGAAATTTCTGAACACCTGGCTAAACTTCAGGAATTATTACTAATGAATAATTCAAACCAAAAAGTGGACCATCCCAGTAGTCAGAAAAATTGGCCTAAGTTAGACCAATATCCTACCTTTGATGGTGATTCTTCCTCTGATTGGCAACACTTTATCCAAAGAATTGATAATTTAAAGAGATCTTATAAACTACCTGATGAGGAAATAGTTTCTAAGCTAATTTCTTTATTTTCCAATGTAGCCTTGATGTGGTATGAATCTGTCCTCTTAGATAACAATCATTATACATGGAATGATTGGAAATCCTTGATTGAGAATCAGTTTGGTGGTTCAAAATTCAGGTTAGCTCAGCAGAGACTGTATGAGAATACTAGATATGTATCCTCCTCTGTTGAAAAGCCCATTGTTTTTCTGATGAAAGTAACTAAAATCCTTAGATCAATTGATCCAAAGATGGATTATGATATTTGGAGAGATAAAATCTTGTATAAATTACCAAATTCTCTTAGGGATTTGATTGTTGCTAGAACTGAGCATGTAAGGGAAAATTTTTCTTTCATTAACATCTGTAATGAAGTACTACTCAACCATAGATATGAACCAAAGAATTACCTTAGTAAATCTTATAATGATCAGAATAAACCTTCTATAAAGCTCCCAGAAAAATCTGGTAAACCCTCTGCCCCAGTTGCACCTAAAAAATATGCAACAAATACTTGTTATAAATGTAACAAACCTTGGCAGAAGGGTCATGTTTGTGACAAGAAAATTCATCTTGTTGAACAAAATGAAGACACTGATGAAGTTGAACTTGATGTCAATAATTCTTCCAGTGACTGTGAAAGTAATATCTCCTATGACAATGAATCTGTTAAAGATGTTTTAATGTTGGAACATGATGTCCATTATTTAAATAATATATCTGAAGATTGTGTATTGAATTTATCTTCAGTAGAAAATGCTGAGATAATTAAAGATATTACTAACAATTCTATTCCCATATCCCCTTTAAAGGCACCTGTTATCATTAATGGTAAAAATGTTGATGTAGTTCTTGATTCTGGTGCTGGAGGAAGTGTAGTATCTGAAAAAGCTTTGGCTTCAGTGGATAAGGAATATTTGAGTAAATTATTGCCTATAACTTCTGAAAAATGGAGAGGGTATGGTTCTACCTTATTTCCTATTGGCAAATACAAAACCTCTGTTTTCTTCAAATATAATAATGGTTTTGTCAGAGCTATTTGTGAGTTTGTTGTCATGAAAAATGATAATTTGAGCAATTGGTTTATTATGGGAAATGATATTTTAACCATGTTTGGTGTGAAACTGGATCCAGCAAATAATTGCTTTACTTTAGGAATGAATGGGAAAAGAAAATTCAAAACTTCTTCTCCTAGACCTTCTGGGCATTTGTTGAAATCTTGTAACTCACTGACCCAATGTAAAGGTAGAACAACAACTGAAATGGATGATTTATTACATGAAATAAATACCGCTTCTTTTGGTGAACAGTTGACTAGTGAACAAAAGGATTCTATTGTTGCCTCTATTACCTCTTTCCCTATGGCTTTTGCTCATGGTTCTCATGTCTTGGAAATTGTTCAGGAAGAGATGAAAATTACCTTATCCTGTAATTTGAGTGATATTCCTCCTTCCCTTAAGAAAAAACCATATCCTGCTTCTCCATCAAAAAGAAAAGATATTGAAGATAATATTGAAACATTATTGAAAATGAATATCATTGAGAAAGTGGATGTCACCCCCAAATATTGTGTCATCTCCCCAGTCTTAATTTCTTATGAAAAAGATAAAGCTAGATTATGTGGAGATTACAGAGCTTTAAATACTTATACTGTTGATGATATTTATCCTTTACCCAGAATTAATTCAATACATGCTACCTTGCAAGGTGCAAAATTTATTAGTTGTCTGGATGGTAATAAAGGTTATCATCAAGTTCCAGTTGAGAAAAATTCTCAAAATTTTTTGCTTATTGCTACTCATATGGGAATATATAAGTATGTTAGGATGCCATTTGGCCCTAAAAATGCTCCTTCAGTTTTCCAGAAAGTCATGGATAACACTTTCCATCAAGAAATTATTGAGGTTTGGCTCATGGTTTATATTGATGATATTATTGTTTTTTCTAAAACTTTTGATGAACATATGATTCACTTGAATAGAGTTTTCCAAAAAATGGATGAAATCAATATGACCTTATCTTTAAAAAAGTGTAAATTTGGTTTTCAATCTTTGAAAGTCCTTGGCCATGTTGTGTCAGGCTTACAAATTTGTGTAGACCATAATAAAGTTGCTGCCATTCAAAATGTGAAAGCACCAACTTCTGTAAGAGAAATCCAAAGTTTTTTGGGTATTTGTGGCTATTATAGACAATATATTAAAAATTATCAGGTCATAGCCTTGCCTCTTACAAAACTAACCAGAAAAGATGTTGCTTTTCTCTGGAATAATGACTGTCAGAAAGCTTTTAATACATTGAAATGTTGCTTAATGACAGCCCCTATATTGGCTCTTCCAGATTTTAACAAGCCATTTGTACTTTATACAGATGCTAGCTTTATTGGTCTGGGTGCTGCCCTTCACCAAAAGAAAATTATAAATGATAAATCCTCAGAGGTTGTAATTTGTTATATTTCAAGAACCTTAAGAAATAGTGAATTGAAATATGGTGCCACTCAATTGGAGTGCTTAGCAGTTGTTTGGGCTCTTGAGAAACTTCATTACTACTTGGATGACCAAAAATTTGAGCTGGTAACTGACTGTAGTGCTGTGAAATCTCTCTTAAACCTCAAAACACCTAACAGACATATGTTCAGGTGGCAACTTGCTGTTCAGGAATACAGAGGAAGGATGACTATTATCCACAGAGCTGGAAATGTTCACTCTAATGTTGATATGCTCTCCAGATTGCCTCTGCCAAATAATGACTCCAATCCTGCTTATGTACCTGAGGATGACACTGTTCATATACATGGTATATTTATAGTTGATATGGAAGAAGAGTTATTACATTTAATACTGGATTCATATGATAAAGATTCTGACTTAAATAAATTAGTTACTATTTTGAATGATCCTAAGAATGCTTCAATTCAATCATTAATAAAAACTCTTCCTGCAAAGTACCAAAATGCTTTAAATAAAGGAAAGTTTTCTATTGAAGATGGTTATATATATTATAGAAGGAAGCTTACCAATGTAATTGTTATTCCTCCTTCAATGAAAGAAACTAATCTCAAACTTTGTCATGATGACATATTAGCTGGTCATTTTGATCTTGAAAAAACATTGATTAGAATCAAAAACACTGCATGGTGGGCTAATATGTCTGAAGACACAAAATTATATGTTGAATCTTGTGATTCCTGCCAAAAATCTAAAAGGTTAACAGGTAAGAGAGCAGGGTTATTACAACATATTGAAGCACCTAGTGCTCCCTGGCAAATCATTAATATGGATTTTGTCACTGGTCTTCCTGTTGCAGGTAAAGACAGCTTTAACTCTTGTTGGTAATAGTGGATAGATTCACAAAAATGTGCAAATTTATTCCAACCCACAAAGATGTATCCACCAAAGAATTAGCTTTCTTATGGTGGTCTTACATGTTTAATATTATTGGTTTTCCAAAAGCCATTATCTCTGATAGGGATCCAAAATTCACTTCTGAGTTTTGGACCTCTTTGATGGATATTTGTGGCTGTGAGTTAAAATTGTCTACAGCTCATCATCCTCAGACTGATGGTCTAGCTGAAAGAATGATTCAAACTCTGGAAGATATGATTAGAAGGTATTGTGCCTTTGGTTTAGAATATAAAGACAATGACAGATTTACTCATGATTGGGTCACTCTTTTGCCTGGTCTTGAATTTGCATATAATAGCACTGTTCATTCTGTCACTGAGAAAAAACCTTTTGAGCTTTGGTTAGGTTATGTCCCAAACACTCCTGCTCAGATTCTCAATAATAAATTACCTAAGTTGGAACTACACCCTGGTGTAAAATCTTTTATGCAAATGCAACAGCTATGCAGAAAACATGCTCAGAGTTGTATTGATAAAGCATTTGAATATGAAAAGAAAAGATGGGATAAATCCCATAAAGAATACACATTTAACAAGGGTGATGAAGTGTTGATCTCTACTGTCCATTTCAATTTACAAGGTAACCACAAATTAAAAGATCCTTTTGTAGGACCATTTGTTGTTAAAAGAATGGTTGGTGATAATGCAGTAGAAGTTGTATTGTATTCTCCATATGATAGGAAACATCCTGTCTTTCCCATTTCTTTACTTAAACCTTATACTTCCAACAGTGACTTATTTCCAAAAAGAAGAGGAAGACCTAAGAAGAACCCTCAGGAAGTCACAGAAACAGCAGAAATTGATAAAATTCTCAATGATAGAATTATCACTTCTGAAAGAGGTACTGAATATTTATTGAGATATAAGAACAAATCATCTGAACATGATGCATGGATACCTGGCAAAGAAATTTCAAATCTGCCTGCTCTGTTGAAAAAATACAAAAAGAAAAAATCTTAGCATTTTTTTTTTATTATTGTTTTTTTTAGAGTGAGGGAGTGTCAGCCAGGCTATTCCAGGAGTCCAGTAAATGATATATAAATTATAAAACCTTAAAGAGTGGGTAAGACTTCTATTTAATGAATATAACTTAATATTTTATTGCATAATTAAATTATATAAGAATTTTATTATATACAAGTGTTACATTAAATTTATTGGTTATATATATTTTTATATATACAATTAAATTGAGCATAATATAATATATTCTACAAATAATGGCGCATTTTTATGTATTTAATAATTATAAATTTATATTTAATTAATTAAAAAACATATATTATAATTATAAGTGTAAAATTGACTTATAATATAATTAAATTAATCATTTAAATTTATATAATAAATAACATCTTTCATATAGTATTAAACAATAATTAATGGCGCTTCTTTTGACCCTTAATTGTGTCAGGAAGAAAATCAAATAAATTATAATACTTATTTTATAAAATAGTATTATAAATTCTCAAATTAAATTAATTAATTGTTTCAGTTAAACTAGTTATTAAATTACATAGTGAAAACAATTAATAAATATTAATTTACACTGAATTAAAATGATTGCATGCCTTGTTACGTCAAAACATGTTATTTGTTTCACTTAGAAATGCTGAAAACAGATTGTAATACTTGTTTTGATTTGTTTTTCCCATAGTTCTTAGATCACAGGGTTGTTTAGTTACTCATTATTTTGTATTAACTGATTTGGGAAATTTGGGATGGGAATTTTATATTCTTACTTGGGATTCTTATTATTTTTCGTATAATTTTCTCTTAATTACTATGTTACAGATGTCTTCTTTTATCTTCTTGTTTTACTTCATTACTATTTTGTATATAGTCACTTGTAGCGCTTCAGAGGACCCATTGCCTATAAAAGGGCCTTGGATAATCCCCTGTAGAAGTATCACTTATTATACACTCCACAAATTAAATACAATTTTATTACGTTTATATTCTTTTTATTAGTAATACAATTCTAATTAAAATTCTATATAACAATTTAAAGGTTGCTTTAAGTCTGATAGTAATTAAAAGTGTTTGCCGCGCAGAACCCTTACCTTAAATAATATTATTATTAATAAAGTCTAAGTTTTTGTCATCTCTCAAGTTACTCGCCGTTGTTTTCCTTTTAAATAAATTAAATATTCTATTATAGTTTATTTCTTTTATCTTTTCCCTTGTCCTCCTCCTTTTTTCCTCCTTTTCTCCTCTTTTCCTTACCTTCTTCTAGACGACTGACCGACAGTTCTCATGTTTCAAGTTTACTTGGTTACTAATTATTTTAATTAAGTGTTTTTGGGAAATTATGGTGGGAAAATTAGTTACTTACTCACGGTTTTAGTTGAATGTCTCATGTTTTTCTCTCAGTCTCCATGTTTTAGTTCTATTCTTTTTAATGTCTAGTTTCATGTTATTCTTTTCTTTAATTTCTACATTGTGACGCTTCAGAGGGTCCTTTGCCTATAAAAGGATTTGTATTATCCCCTGTAGCTGGATCACTTATTATTTACACTCAACTCAATACAATTTTAATTATCTTATGTTTATTTTATTTTTTATTAGTCTTATAAAATCTAAATTTAAAAGTAAATAAGTATTCTACGGTTGAAATAGGTCTAATAATAATAATAGTGTTTACCACGCATTGGAAGTAACTACTCAGTAAAATAATTATATTAAAATTTATTGAAACCTCACTGTTGTATAAAGTCCCTAAAATCTACTTGTTGCCTCTCTTTTCAAATAACTATACTATTTTATTATTTTATACAATTCCCTTTTACATTACTTTATTTTCCTCCTCTCCATTTCCTCTTCCATTTTCTCTTCTTCTAGACGACTGGCCAATATAGCCTTAGTGGCTTGACTGCAGCAATTTTGCGTCAAGGAAGCATTGGATAAATTAATTATGAGAAATTCTTAAAAAAATTTGGTATTCAATTTACTCCCTAAATTTTATATTTTTTATGGTATCCACTTTTATTTGTTCTCTCTATTTATGGCATGTGTGTATGATATCATTAATTGTTATGGAGGGTCCTTACTGGAGGTCTGAGTGTTGAAACTTCTTGAATGTGATTCCATGGGGAGGTTATGAGCCCTCACAGTACTTTAATAGCTGGGGATAGTAGTGACATCATCTGGATTGAAGTTCTGTGCACTCCAGCAGATTTTGATATAAGTAAGGTAGGATTTGAAGTATAATTGGAAATCTCTTACTTACTGCAACCCAAATTAACATTATATAACAATTATTACCTTATAAAAAATATTGTAAAGGCATTATAAAACAATATTATCTTTATATTATCTATAACTATTTTTTTAACCTATTTTTCACCACTTGTCTGCACCAATCCAAATATTGTGAGTTAAAAATTGAGTATAACAGTTTTATTAGTCTTTCCCCAAGTTTTAATCTAAAAATCATACATTAATAAGTAGTAGGACCATTAATACATAAAATTAAATCATACTTAAACACTAGCATACACTGACATGAGCACAATTTAAATTAGACTTTAAAAAATTAAATCTCATTCCCATAGGATTTAAATCAGGGGAAGAGGGAGGAAAATATATCAGAATACTCCCAGATTTTTTAACTAAATCTTTAACACAATTTTCATGATGGAGAGCTGAATTATAAAGAAATAAAAACACTAGATTGACTGGGATAAAGATTCATCAAAGGAAACTGTAAAACAGGTAAGAAAATTTAAATTAAAATTATAAAAATCAGGGAGAAAATTACAAACCAAAATTGTTTCATAGATTTCAGATAATTTATTTTTCCAATACTTCATTGATGCACAATTTCTGCAGTTGACCCGCTAAGTCTGATTGCAGAAAGAATGTTGAAATGGTGATGTTTTTTTTAATTATGAAAACTGGAATGTCATAATCAAGGCATAAAATTTTGATCAGAAATACCACACTCATCTAGTTTACAGAAAAATTGTCAGTATATATGTCTTAATTAAAGAGGAAAAACAGATAAGAAAAAAAAAGTGACTCAGGGCTAAACTGGACTATCATATTTATTGCAAATGAAGTCTGTGGGACTGGGCAATTGATGATAGGCATGAGGCTGAAAAAAGAAGAAACAAGATGAAACAAAATTAAATATTAAAATAAAACAACTCACCCTTATTCAGAAATGGTGAGGCAAGGAGGGGGAGCAGAAGGGAGTAGACAAAAAAGCATTTAATCATTTGTGTGTTAGATAAGTGATTGGAAAAAAAAATAATAAAAATAAAAATAAAATAAGTATAATATAAAAATATAAATATAAACAAAAATAAAAATAAAAAATAAAAATAAAAATAAAAATAAAAATAAAAATAAAAATAAAAATAAAAATAAAAATAAAAATAAAAATAAAAATAAAAATAAAAATAAAAATAAAAATAAAAATAAAAATAAAAATAAAAATAAAAATAAAAATAAAAATAAAAATAAAAATAAAAATAAAAATAAAAATAAAAATAAAAATAAATAAAAATAAAAATAAAAATAAAAATAAAAATAAAAATAAAAATAAAAATAAAAATAAAAATAAAAATAAAAATAAAAATAAAAATAAAAATAAAAATAAAAATAAAAATAAAAATAAAAATAAAAATAAAAATAAAAATAAAAATAAAAATAAAAATAAAAATAAAAATAAAAATAAAAATAAAAATAAAAATAAAAATAAAAATAAAAATAAAAATAAAAATAAAAATAAAAATAAAAATAAAAATAAAAATAAAAATAAAAATAAAAATAAAAATAAAAATAAAAATAAAAATAAAAATAAAAATAAAAATAAAAATAAAAATAAAAATAAAAATAAAAATAAAAATAAAAATAAAAATAAAAATAAAAATAAAAATAAAAATAAAAATAAAAATAAAAATAAAAATAAAAATAAAAATAAAAATAAAAATAAAAATAAAAATAAAAATAAAAATAAAAATAAAAATAAAAATAAAAATAAAAATAAAAATAAAAATAAAAATAAAAATAAAAATAAAAATAAAAATAAAAATAAAAATAAAAATAAAAATAAAAATAAAAATAAAAATAAAAATAAAAATAAAAATAAAAATAAAAATAAAAATAAAAATAAAAATAAAAATAAAAATAAAAATAAAAATAAAAATAAAAATAAAAATAAAAATAAAAATAAAAATAAAAATAAAAATAAAAATAAAAATAAAAATAAAAATAAAAATAAAAATAAAAATAAAAATAAAAATAAAAATAAAAATAAAAATAAAAATAAAAATAAAAATAAAAATAAAAATAAAAATAAAAATAAAAATAAAAATAAAAATAAAAATAAAAATAAAAATAAAAATAAAAATAAAAATAAAAATAAAAATAAAAATAAAAATAAAAATAAAAATAAAAATAAAAATAAAAATAAAAATAAAAATAAAAATAAAAATAAAAATAAAAATAAAAATAAAAATAAAAATAAAAATAAAAATAAAAATAAAAATAAAAATAAAAATAAAAATAAAAATAAAAATAAAAATAAAAATAAAAATAAAAATAAAAATAAAAATAAAAATAAAAATAAAAATAAAAATAAAAATAAAAATAAAAATAAAAATAAAAATAAAAATAAAAATAAAAATAAAAATAAAAATAAAAATAAAAATAAAAATAAAAATAAAAATAAAAATAAAAATAAAAATAAAAATAAAAATAAAAATAAAAATAAAAATAAAAATAAAAATAAAAATAAAAATAAAAATAAAAATAAAAATAAAAATAAAAATAAAAATAAAAATAAAAATAAAAATAAAAAAAGAGAAAGAGAAAGAGAAAGAGAGAAAAACTTACTTTTCTGGAGGGAAGGAAACAGAGGATGATGAAATAAAAACTGGCAAGGAAATGGGTGGGGTAATTGGGAAAAGCAACACCCCACCCAACCCAACTATCACAGGAGCTGGGCAATCAAGAATGTTATCTTGCTTAGCATAGATCTATTCAAGTGAGAAAGTGTCAGCCAGGCTATTCCAGGAGTCCAGTAAATGATATATAAATTATAAAACCTTAAAGAGTGAGTAAGACTTGTATTTAATGAATATAACTTAATATTTTATTACATAATGAAATTATATAAGAATTTTATTATATACAAATGTTACATTAAATTTATTGGTTATATATATTTTTATATACAATTAAATTGAGCATAATATAATATATTCTACAAATAATGGCGCATTTTTATGTATTTAATAATTATAAATTTATATTTAATTAATTAAAAAACATATATTATAATTACAAGTGTAAATTTGATTAAATTAATTACTTAAATTTATATATTAACTAATACCTCTCATATGATACTAAACAATTATTAAGGACGCTTCTTTTGACCCTTAATTGTGTTAGAAAAAAACAAATAAATTAATTTGGACTAAATTGAGATTAATTGCTTGTTTTGTTGTGTCAAATTATTTTTTGTTTCACTTAAAATGTCCTCTAATCAGAATGTACCATCTGTTGGGAATTATATTTCTCATAGTTCCTATGTTTCCAATCTTTTTTAGTTATTTACTATTGTCACTTACTGATTTGGGGATTAATGGCAGGGAAATTGGATTCTTAATTGGGCTTTTAATTAATTGTTTCATGTTTTTCTCTATATTGTTATGTTTCATTTACTCTTTTGATATGTTTGTTTTATTCCTTTCTAATCATTGTATTTACTGATATAATAGCGCTTCAGAGGATCCATTGCCTATAAAAGGGCCTTGGATAATCCCCTGTAGCCTTATCACTTATCATACACCCAACAAATTAAATACAATTTTTATATTACGTTTATATTCTTTTTATTAGTAATAAAATTCTAATTAAAATTTTATATAACAATTTAAAGGTTGCTTTAAGTCTGATAGTAATTATATTGGTTGCCGCGCAGAATTCTTACTTAAATAATATTAATATTTATAAAACCAAATTGTTGTCTCTTCTCAGCTCACTCATCGTTGCCTTCTCTCAATAAATTAAATAATTTTATTAAAATTTATTTCTTTTATTACCCATACACCTTTCCTCCTTCTCCTCCTCTCTTTCCTTCTTCTATCTTTCTCCTTCTTCTAGACGACCGGCCGACAACTGAGGGCCTTTCCAAACGACGACGACGATCGAAGCCTGGCGACGAACGACAAAACGCACGGACCACCTAGCAAAACGAAACTTTTGCCGCGACTGTGTTTCGAACTTGGGTTCGACATCTTAGGTTTATATAATATTAATTTTTATATTATTTTGAAGTGATTTTTCGATCACTATAGTAAGTTCACCTTTGCGCCTCTCACTCATATTACTATATTTTTATTGCAATAACAGTGATTGTGGCTTGATTGCTGATTCACTGAGTGTAAGTGTTCAATTTTTAAAAAATTTTTTTTTTCCTAGTTGACCATTATAGAGTGTTAAATCCTCTTAGTCCTAGAAGAATTGACACTATTATTAATACAAATTGAATTATTAATTTAATTTTTTTTTATTATTAATTATTGTTAATTTTGGTTGACTTAAAAGTACATTGTGCTTAGTCCCAATATATTGCCATATTTAATATTGGTAATTAATTGGTTGAATTAACTAACTTGTTATTCCCAATTTAAACTTGCAATCCAATTTTTTAAAAAAAAAAATTAATTTTTTAATTATTACTTTATATTGAAAGTTATTTTTTCTATAATTTAATTAATTAAAAAATTTTTTTTATATTATTTGGAGCAATTATTGACTAACTTTGATTATTTTTTTTATAAAGTACAAAGTAAAATATTAATCTTCCCACAAGTATGTCCAACAATTTGACAGAAAAAATGGATAACATGCAAGTGGATGAGATAGAAATTGACTATGATGCTGACACTGTAAGTTCTTCTAAAGTTGGTCATAAAAAATCTTATGCTAACACAAAGAATTCACATACTGCAGGATGTGGAAATGACAGGAAATGCAAACAAACCAAACCCCCTTCCCCCAGTACCACAGAAGGAAGTAAAGCCTCTAGTGCCTCAAGAAGGTCTTCCAAAAGGCTTCAAAATAAAAAAGCTTCCTCTGCCACAACAAATCAGCAACCTATCCAGTCATATAAAAGAGTTGAAGACAGAAAATATGACGTACAAAGCAAAGGTAGACACATTGTGGGATCAGGTCCAAGAACTCAGGAACCAGATTCAGGCCCAGGCCCCTCCTCAATTGCCTCCCAATCAGCTTCAATTTCAGGCTCAACCTTCACAGCCACCCAGCTCAACCATCCAAAATCCAAATACTATGGAAGTAGAGCAATGGAAATGGGATTATCTAATGAGTCACTACCAACAGAATGTGCAACACCCTCCTCATCATCAGCCTGGCCCATCCAGAACACCCAATTTCCATCCACCTCCTCATCCCTACCAACAAAGCAGGAGAAAGAAGGCCCAAGCACAATCCCAAACCCAGTCCCAGGGGAAGTTTCCTCCTCTGCCATGGTAAGTAATTTGGTTGATAGTCACTTGGGTATGTTTTCTAATAAATCTTCTTCTGCAGGTAATATTATTGAACATGGTGAAAGAACAGTTAAACCTGTTAAAAGACAGCTTCCTGTAACTAGTAGCCCTATTGATGTAATTAGCAAATTGTCATTTGATGAACCTTTACATTTAACTTCTACATCTTTAATTAATCCTTCTCTTGCAATTAAAAATGATTCTGTTCCCCCTGAAATCTATAACTTAATTGAAAAAACTTCTGAGGAAATATTGAAAGATACCCTTGATTTTAATATTGTGAAAGACAAACATGTGAGAGATGTGTTAATCCATGAAAATGATAGATTAAATAATTTACACTTGCAATGTAAAGTGAGTTCTTCTGTACAAGATACAGCTTATTTAAAAATCAAAGAAACCTTGAATATTGTTCTTAGTCAACAAAAACAAATAAGAAGTGACCATAGAGCTATCTCAGATAGAAATATCAGTCTGCATAAGACATTGAGTGAATTGAAACCCCTTATTGAGGAAAATTATTCATTCAAAAATGAAATAAAATCTCTACAAAATGAGTTGAAGAAACTAAAAAATGACTTCCATGCACTAAGTACCAAACACTCAGTTTCTGAGGACAGAAATGTTCTATCTCTTGCAAAAGTAAATGACCAGATGTCTGAAATTCCAAGAATAAGAAACTATGTGTCTGACCTACAGGAAAAGTTCTCAACCTTAACCATCAAAAATGAATTAAATGAGATTTCTGCAAGTAAGCTGCATAAAAATAAAGGGAAAAAACCTGAACAAAGTTCATCCTTTCTTCCTCATATTTCAACCATTAAACAAACTGACAATGAGTCTGTAAAATCTTTTGCTACTAGCAAAAAATCTTGTGATGGTCATGCACCAGCTGTTTCTGTAAATAATGAAATTTCTGAACACCTGGCTAAACTTCAGGAATTATTACTAATGAATAATTCAAACCAAAAAGTGGACCATCCCAGTAGTCAGAAAAATTGGCCTAAGTTAGACCAATATCCTACCTTTGATGGTGATTCTTCCTCTGATTGGCAACACTTTATCCAGAGAATTGATAATTTAAAGAGATCTTATAAACTACCTGATGAGGAGATTGTTTATAAGCTAATTTCTTTATTTTCCAATGTAGCCTTGATGTGGTATGAATCTGTCCTCTTAGATAACAATCATTATACATGGAATGATTGGAAATCCTTGATTGAGAATCAATTTGGTGGTTCAAAATTCAGGTTAGCTCAGCAAAGACTGTATGAGAATACTAGATATGTATCCTCCTCTGTTGAAAAGCCCATTGTTTTTCTGATGAAAATAACAAAAATCCTTAGAGCAATTGATCCAAAGATGGATTATGATATTTGGAGAGATAAAATCTTGTATAAATTACCAAATTCTCTTAGGGATTTGATTGTTGCTAGAACTGAGCATGTAAGGGAAAATTCTTCTTTCATTAATATCTGTAATGAGGTACTACTCAACCATAGATATGAACCAAAGAATTACCTTAGTAAATCTTATAATGATCAGAATAAACCTTCTATAAAGCTCCCAGAAAAATCTGGTAAACCCTCTGCCCCAGTTGCACCTAAAAAATATGCAACAAATACTTGTTATAAATGTAACAAACCGTGGCAGAAGGGTCATGTTTGTGACAAGAAAATTCATCTTGTTGAACAAAATGAAGACACTGATGAAATTGAACTTGATGTCAATAATTCTTCCAGTGACTGTGAAAGTAATATCTCCTATGACAATGAATCTGTTAAAGATGTTTTAATGTTGGAACATGATGTCCATTATTTAAATAATATATCTGAAGATTGTGTATTGAATTTATCTTCAGTAGAAAATGCTGAGATAATTAAAGATATTACTAACAATTCTATTCCTATATCCCCTTTAAAGGCACCTGTTATCATTAATGGTAAAAATGTTGATGTAGTTCTTGATTCTGGTGCTGGAGGAAGTGTAGTATCTGAAAAAGCTTTGGCTTCAGTGGATAAGGAATATTTGAGTAAATTATTGCCTATAACTTCTGAAAAATGGAGAGGGTATGGTTCTACCTTATTTCCTATTGGCAAATACAAAACCACTGTATTCTTCAAATATAATGGTGGTTTTGTCAGAGCTATTTGTGAGTTTGTTGTCATGAAAAATGATAATTTGAGCAATTGGTTTATTATGGGAAATGATATTTTAACCATGTTTGGTGTGAAACTAGACCCAGCAAATAATTGCTTTACCTTAGGAATGAATGGGAAAAGAAAATTCAAAATTTCTTCTCCTAAACCTTCTGGGCATTTGTTGAAATCTTGTAACTCACTGACCCAATGTAAAGGTAGAACAACAACTGAAATGGATGATTTATTACATGAAATAAATAACGCTTCTTTTGGTGATCATTTGACTAATGAACAAAAGGATTCTATTGTTGCCTCTATTACCTCTTTCCCTATGGCTTTTGCTCATGGTTCTCATGTCTTGGGAATTGTTCAGGAAGAGATGAAAATTACCTTATCCTGTAATTTGAGTGATATTCCTCCTTCCCTTAAGAAAAAACCATATCCTGCTTCTCCATCAAAAAGAAAAGATATTGAAGATAATATTGAAACATTATTGAAAATGAATATCATTGAGAAAGTGGATGTCACCCCCAAATATTGTGTCATCTCCCCAGTCTTAATTTCATATGAAAAAGATAAAGCTAGATTATGTGAGGATTACAGAGCTTTAAATACTTATACTGTTGATGATATTTATCCTTTACCCAGAATTAATTCAATACATGCTACCTTGCAAGGTGCAAAATTTATTAGTTGTCTGGATGGTAATAAAGGTTATCATCAAGTTCCAGTTGAGAAAAATTCTCAAAATTTTTTGCTTATTGCTACTCATATGGGAATATATAAGTATGTTAGGATGCCATTTGGCCCTAAAAATGCTCCTTCAGTTTTCCAGAAAGTCATGGATAACACTTTCCATCAAGAAATTATTGAAGGTTGGCTCATGGTTTATATTGATGATATTATTGTTTTTTCTAAAACTTTTGATGAACATATGATTCACTTAAATAGAGTTTTCCAAAAAATGGATGAAATCAATATGACCTTATCTTTAAAAAAGTGTAAATTTGGTTTTCAATCTTTGAAAGTCCTTGGCCATGTTGTGTCAGGCTTACAAATTTGTGTAGACCATAATAAAGTTGCTGCCATTCAAAATGTGAAAGCACCAACTTCTGTAAGAGAAATCCAAAGTTTTTTAGGTATGTGTGGCTATTATAGACAATATATTAAAAATTATCAGGTCATAGCCTTGCCTCTTACAAAACTAACCAGAAAAGATGTTGCTTTTCTCTGGAATGATGACTGTCAGAAAGCTTTTAATACATTGAAAAATTGCTTAATGACAGCCCCTATATTGGCTCTCCCAGATTTTAACAAGCCATTTGTACTTTATACAGATGCTAGCTTTATTGGTCTGGGTGCTGCCCTTCACCAAAAGCAAATTATTAATGATAAAGCCTCAGAGGTTGTAATTTGTTATATTTCAAGAACCTTAAGAAATAGTGAATTGAAATATGGTGCCACTCAATTGGAGTGCTTAGCAGTTGTTTGGGCTCTTGAGAAACTTCATTACTACTTGGATGACCAGAAATTTGAGTTGGTAACTGACTGTAGTGCTGTGAAATCTCTCTTAAACCTCAAAACACCTAACAGACATATGTTCAGGTGGCAACTTGCTGTTCAGGAATACAGAGGAAGGATGACTATTATCCACAGAGCTGGAAATGTTCACTCTAATGTTGATATGCTCTCCAGATTGCCTCTGCCAAATAATGACTCCAATCCTGCTTATGTACCTGAGGATGACACTGTTCATATACATGGTATATTTATAGTTGATATGGAAGAAGAGTTATTACAGTTAATACTGGATTCATATGATAAAGATTCTGACTTAAATAAATTAGTTACTATTTTGAATGATCCTAAGAATGCTTCAATTCAAGCATTAATAAAAACTCTTCCTGCAAAATACCAAAATGCTTTAAATAAAGGAAAGTTTTCTATTGAAGATGGTTATATTTATTATAGAAGGAAGCTTACCAATGTAATTGTTATTCCTCCTTCAATGAAAGAAACTATCCTCAAACTTTGTCATGATGACATATTAGCTGGTCATTTTGATCTTGAAAAAACTTTGATTAGAATCAAAAACACTGCATGGTGGGCTAATATGTCTGAAGACACAAAATTATATGTTGAATCTTGTGATTCCTGCCAAAAATCTAAAAGGTTAACAGGTAAGAGAGCAGGGTTATTACAACATATTGAGGCACCTAGTGCTCCCTGGCAAATCATTAATATGGATTTTGTCACTGGTCTTCCTGTTGCAGGTAAAGACAGCTTTAACTCTTGTTGGGTAATAGTTGATAGATTCACAAAAATGTGCAAATTTATTCCAACCCACAAAGATGTATCCACCAAAGAATTAGCTTTCTTATGGCGGTCTTACATGTTTAATATTATTGGTTTTCCAAAAGCCATTATCTCTGATAGGGATCCAAAATTCACTTCTGAGTTTTGGACCTCTTTGATGGATATTTGTGGCTGTGAGTTAAAATTGTCTACAGCTCACCATCCTCAGACTGATGGTCTAGCTGAAAGAATGATTCAAACTCTGGAAGATATGATTAGAAGGTATTGTGCCTTTGGTTTAGAATATAAAGACAATGACAGATTTACTCATGATTGGGTCACTCTTTTGCCTGGTCTTGAATTTGCATATAATAGCACTGTTCATTCTGTCACTGAGAAAAAGCCTTTTGAGCTTTGGTTAGGTTATGTCCCAAACACTCCTGCTCAGATTCTCAATAATAAATTACCTAAGTTGGAACTACACCCTGGTGTAAAATCTTTTATGCAAATGCAACAGCTATGTAGAAAACATGCTCAGAATTGTATTGATAAAGCATTTGAATATGAAAAGAAAAGATGGGATAAATCCCATAAAGAATACACATTTAACAAGGGTGATGAAGTGTTGATCTCTACTGTCCATTTCAATTTACAAGGTAACCACAAATTAAAAGATCCTTTTGTAGGACCATTTGTTGTTAAAAGAATGGTTGGTGATAATGCAGTAGAAGCTGTATTGTATTCTCCATATGATAGGAAACATCCTGTCTTTCCCATTTCTTTGCTTAAGCCTTATACTTCCAACAGTGACTTATTTCCAAAAAGAAGAGGAAGACCTAAGAAAAACCCTCAGGAAGTCACAGAAACAGCAGAAATTGATAAAATTCTCAATGATAGAATTATCACTTCTGAAAGAGGTACTGAATATTTATTGAGATATAAGAACAAATCATCTGAACATGATGCATGGATACCTGGCAAAGAAATTTCAAATCTGCCTGCTCTGTTGAAAAATTACAAAAAGAAAAAATCTTAGCATTTTTTTTTTATTGTTTTTTTTTTTAGAGTGAGGGAGTGTCAGCCAGGCTATTCCAGGAGTCCAGTAAATGATATATAAATTATAAAACCTTAAAGAGTGAGTAAGACTTGTATTTAATGAATATAACTTAATATTTTATTACATAATGAAATTATATAAGAATTTTATTATATACAAATGTTACATTAAATTTATTGGTTATATATATTTTTATATACAATTAAATTGAGCATAATATAATATATTCTACAAATAATGGCGCATTTTTATGTATTTAATAATTATAAATTTATATTTAATTAATTAAAAAACATATATTATAATTACAAGTGTAAATTTGATTAAATTAATTACTTAAATTTATATATTAACTAATACCTCTCATATGATACTAAACAATTATTAAGGACGCTTCTTTTGACCCTTAATTGTGTTAGAAAAAAACAAATAAATTAATTTGGACTAAATTGAGATTAATTGCTTGTTTTGTTGTGTCAAATTATTTTTTGTTTCACTTAAAATGTCCTCTAATCAGAATGTACCATCTGTTGGGAATTATATTTCTCATAGTTCCTATGTTTCCAATCTTGTTTAGTTATTTACTATTGTCACTTACTGATTTGGGGATTAATGGCGGGGAAATTGGATTCTTAATTGGGCTTTTAATTAATTGTTTCATGTTTTTCTCTATATTGTTATGTTTCATTTACTCTTTTGATATGTTTGTTTTATTCCTTTCTAATCATTGTATTTACTGATATAATAGCGCTTCAGAGGATCCATTGCCTATAAAAGGGCCTTGGATAATCCCCTGTAGCCTTATCACTTATCATACACCCAACAAATTAAATACAATTTTTATATTACGTTTATATTCTTTTTATTAGTAATAAAATTCTAATTAAAATTTTATATAACAATTTAAAGGTTGCTTTAAGTCTGATAGTAATTATATTGGTTGCCGCGCAGAATTCTTACTTAAATAATATTAATATTTATAAAACCAAATTGTTGTCTCTTCTCAGCTCACTCATCGTTGCCTTCTCTCAATAAATTAAATAATTTTATTAAAATTTATTTCTTTTATTACCCATACACCTTTCCTCTTTCTCCTCCTCTCTTTCCTTCTTCTATCTTTCTCCTTCTTCTAGACGACCGGCCGACAGAAAGAATCTTGCTTAGAAAAGATATAGTCAATCTGGATAATGTTAGGAGATTAAGTGACAATTAAACTCTTATCTAGTGACACTTATGACAATCTGAAAATAGCTGGGTGAGAGGCTGGTGAGGAGAAACAAATTTGAAAAATTCTGGCTAAGTTGTCTGAAAGTCTTAAAAGCTTCATAAACCTTTTTTAGTGTAGCTGTATGTGCAAAAAAATTAGGAGAAAGACATTATTATATTCAGAGACAATTGAGGGTATGCATTTATTTCATGGATAGCCTGTGCTGCATTCTCCACTTGTAATAATAAGAGACGACTCCTGTGAGAGAAATATTTTAATATATCATCTTAGATATAGGTGAATGTTATTAATTTTATTTTTTATACTACAGTTACAGCTAATCCTTGAAATCTTGCGCTTATCTTGCCTCTCATCCCTAGCCAAAAGCATAAGTCAGCTGGCCTACATTCATAATTTTGGCTTGGGAAGAGAGGCAAAACAACTGCAAAATTTCAAGGATTAGCTGTAAAAATAACTAGTTTTTTTTAAATAACTATTTTGTTTCATTAATCTATTACATGCTTTACTAAATAGGGGGTATCAATGTTTACCAATCCACAATTAAATTAATTGCAGAAAGTTATCTGCATACCCAAATTATCTTCCACAATTATTTTTGCTAATAATTGGGTTATTAGACACTTTACATGTAAATGTTCACCTCTTATCCGAAATTTTTTTACTCAATTTTTCATAACCACATCTTGGACAACTTTCTGTCATAACCACATCTTGACCTACATTCTGCCATAACCACATCTTGGACTACTCTCTGGATATGCCTTCTACCTTGCTGTGCACTCCCATTCTCATCCCATCCTTTTCATTCTATCCACTCAGAACCCCTCACCATCTCATCTGCTTGTTTCTGCTCCTTTTCATCTTCATTTATATTTTAACATGCCTCGTTGTCCTAGATCTTCTCAAAGGCAGCCATCACCCAGTTGTTCTTCAAATCCCACTACTCCCTCTTTCCCCTGCTCAGCCAAGAAATCTAAGACTGTTCAATTAAAAAAAGATGATCATCTCATTCTTATCAACTGGCTGAAAACCAAATCTAACTATGATTCTTGTTTTGGTACTGAGTATGCAACTAAAGTAGGACGGCACCCAGCATTAAAAGTTAATGGCTATCTTCTAATGGCAAATTAATTACAGAATAAGACCGAGGGAAGGATTGATCTTTTGCCTAAACAGATGTCTGAACGCTTCAAGCATTACCAAGCCAAATACAAGAAGGCAAAGGCTCTTTCATCTTCCACTGGTTTTGGGGTTACTGACAACGATATAACTAAGGGCATAAAATCCATAGACGATAAACTTGAAACTTTATGTCTTTAATTTAAAGAGATGGATGCAATTTTTGGAGAGTGAGCCAATGTTAATCCTGTGAACATGTTTGATGGAGAACATCCTATCTCTGAACATGATGCTGAAGCAAATCTTTACCCATCCTCTTCCTCCACTCAAGCCTCCCCTCATTTGAATGAGACAAATCTAGATAGCTTTCTGTAGATCCTATTGGTGATTTAACCCAACCAAATCTAACTTAGGTCTGTTTCTTTTTTCTTTTATCTGATCAATTCTATTTTTTTATTTACTTATCTTTTTCTTATTTCCTAAAAGGCTGACAAACAAACCCAGGATCCTCAATCAACTGAGTCTGAAGGTAGTGACAATGATGAGGAGGAATATATGACCTTGAAAAAGAAGTTTAGGGCTTCAAGTAGTCTAAATTTCCACTCCAAAAGAAGACGAAAAACTGATACTTCATCACAAACCCCTTTTTCGTCTATGGAACAATTTTTAGAGAAATGTGATGCTGGTAAGTGATACCATACCTCTTACTACTTTACTCTGCTTTTCTTCTACTTTATATTAATTTTTATTATCACTCTAGAACAAGTGTAAATTGCTAAAGAGACTCTAAGCTTTGAAAAGAAGAAATACAAGCTCTCTTCAAGGAGGGATGATAGGCTACAAGATTTTGAAGAGAGGAAGTACGAGCTCTCTTTACGGAAGGATGATCGGGCCCAAGATTTGGAGGAGAGGAAGTACAAGCTCTCTTTACAGAAGGATGATTGGGCCCAAGATTTGGAGGAGAAGAAGCTTGAGTTAACTCTAAGTATTGAAAAATCAAAAAAAGAGTATAAAACACTCAAACATCAAAACCTATTAGAGCAGATGAAATACAAGTTTGATCATGAAGAAAATTCCAAAAAGAAAGATTTCTTGATAGAATGTGTTAAAGCTAATAAATCTGTTGAGGAAATTGAACATTTAAAGAAATTTTTGGATGACTAGTTTGTTTTATTTCTCTCACACTTCAACTGTTCATATTTATTTGTGCATAAAATTTACAATAATTTCATGTATTTCATTGCTCTATCAATCATTACTTGAATTTTTGTATTTTAATGTTAAATATTCTTTTTTTAAATAAAATTTTCATGTCTCCTTTGGAAATTTGACAATCTTCCACCCCTGGATTTTTTTGAAGTAAGGGGTGGGTATCAGCAAAATTCTTTCATGTCATGAATCTTGAAAGTCTTATATGAAACTTTGCCTTTACTACCCCCTGCATTTTACTGTTATCCCCAAAATTCTTACATTTCAAGAATTTCACAAGTCTTATAAGAAATTTTGGCAATACCCCCCCTAGATTTTATTGAAGTAAGGGAAGAATATCACCAAAATATTTACAAGTCAAAAATTTTACATGTTAAATTTGAAAATTTGGCAATACCCCCCCCCCTACATTTTATTGAAGCAAGGGGTGGGTATCACCAAAATTTTTACAAGTCTTCAATTTTGAATGTCAGATTTGAAAATTTGGCAATACCCCCCCCTGAATTTTATTGAAGTAAGGGGTGGAAGTTATCTAAATTTAATATAATTACATAAATTATTAAATAAATATCTAATATATATCAATTTCCCTAGTTTAAAGTAATGACAATTCCTCAAGCCAAAATGCAGATCAAATCTAGAAACAAAAGTTTGGGACTTTCCACAGGTATAGGCTAGAGGAACCCCATGAAACAAATAAATTTTATCATGATTACATGTTATACAACCAAAGGTTGTTGGCTCATCACTTTACTTGAGCAAATTGATATATAAAAAATATTTATTAAAAATTTATGAAAAAATATATAATTTTTGATGACAACTCTAATCCCCATACTTTTTGGATCTAAATAAAGTTTTTTTAAATTGATTAACTTTACCTTCTTTCATTACCTTATTGATTCTTTGAATCAACTTATGACTGATTTGAAATGAGAAACCAAAATGTGTTAAATCTTGACAGGATTCCAAACCAGGAGGAGCAATGGTCATTTGATGATTATCCTGAGAAGAATTCCAAATAGTTTCGATGATACCATTTCCCAAACCAAAATCAATGATGCACTGGTGGTCTGGAAAATATAAACCATGTCCTTTGATTTTAGCTGGAGATGCTATTGGTTGGCCAGTTATCGGATTGATATATGAGAATATACCAAAAGTAAGAAAATTGGCATCACTACTATCGATATGAATCCTATTGTGGAATCCAGAATGAGTGATAATAACATTAGAAAATAAAAGATATTCGTGGCTGATATCTTCCCATTCGGAGTCACACTAATTTGGTATTCCTACTTTGGTTGCAAGTTCATGATTTTTTTCAAATGCTTTATTACAGAGCCTTTTGAGTCGAAGAGCAAGAAAAGAGTTAAAGGAAGGTAGAGTGTCCCATAAGCAAAAATCTTCATCTTTTTGAGCTTTAGTGATATTCTTGAGCAATGAATATATGCCTATATAATTGAAATAAATGAAATGATATTAAGAATGGAACAAAAATTATTATACATACCAAGAGAATATCCTTTAAAAAAATCAGGTCTCCAACCAAATCCAATCATGATACCACCCAACAAACGTGTATTCCTTATAGGTAACCGAACCAAAGCCATTTGATAAAGAGTTATAATAAGATAGGATAGTTGATTAAAAGATTCATCTTTTACACCATCAAATGAATTGAACCTTATAAGTATTACTGATAAATTCAACAACTCATTCATCTTCAAATTTGGTTAGATATTTGATATCTTCTGGTAATTTTTTTGGATATTGATTTTTTTATCTACTTTAGTTTTATGAAAAAAAAAATGTTTGAGATATGACAAAAAAAACTTTCATAGAGAAATTTGTTTTCCAGATATCTTTTCTTCTGATGAGACTGATTATCTTTAATTTTTTTGATGATTTAGAAGAAGAATTTTTTATTTCAGATATCTTTTATTCTGATGAGACTGATTATCATTATTTTTTTTGATGATTTAGAAGATGATTGTATTGAAGTTGATTTTGAAGAAGATAATAGAGATGATAAAGATGAAGATGATAAAGAGGATAAAGATGAATATGATAGAGAAGTAAGGGGTTAATCTGAAGAAGAAGACATTTTTTTGATCTGAAAAAAATTTAAATGTCAAAAAAAATTCAACACATTTTTTTTTAAAAAACTCACCTAATAATATCTTTTAAAATAAAATTTAATGCAAAATCCATTTTAAAAAAAATTTAAAAAAATTTAAAACAAAAAAAAAATATAATAATTTTCAGTAAAAATTATTTCAAAAAAAAAACAAAAGAAAACCTGAAGTTTGGTTATAAAAAACCTTCATGGAAAATCCTGAAAAAATAATTTAAAAAAAAATTAAAAATTAAAAAAAAAATCAGTAAAAGAAAAATCAAAACAAATAAATAAATAAAAAATTAAATTCAGTAAAATTATTTGGAAGAAAAATTAAAAATTAAAATCTAAAACTTTTTTTTAATTTACAGGGAAAGACCTTACCAGAATGTAAAAGATTTTTTTTTTCTAAAATTCTGCCAAAAAAAAAAAATTACAAAAAACAAATTTTTAGTATGTTTTTTAGAAAGTAGGTAACCCTCTCTTTAACTCCCATAAAAGTCCCCTTCCCCCCCCTTTATTTTTCTGAAATCCCCTATAAAATACCTCTCTCCTTGCCTCAAAACCCCCCTCAAATCCCCTCCTTGCCTTCCTCAAAATCCCCCTGAAACCCCCTCCTTAATTGCCTCAAAACCCCCCAAACTCCCCCCCCTTAGTTACCTTAAAACCTCCCCCCTTCAAACCTCTTTAGATGTCCCAAACCCCTCCCCCTTTCCCCCCCTCTTTAACTGCCTCAAAGGCCCCCCCCTTCCACTCCCCTTAAGCCACCTCTAGCCCCTCCTCCTTCTTAACAAACAATCGTTAGTGGTTGTTCCTTAAGAAGAAGGGGGGGTAGAGGCAGATTAAAGGGAGTGGAAGGGGGGGAAGGGGGATTTGAGGCGGCTAAAGAGAAGAGAAGGGGGGAGGGTTGAGGCACCTAAAGGGAAGGGGGGGTCTTGAGGAGCCTAAAGAGAGGGGAAGGGGGGGTCATGAGGCACCTAAAGAGGGGGGAAAGGGGGGATTTGGGACAGGTAAAGAGTATGAAATAAGGGGGACTTGAGGAAGGTAAAGAGAGGGGAGAAGGAGTGACTTGAGGCAGGTAAAGAGAGGGGAAAAGGGGTGAAATGAGGCAGCTAAAGAGGGTAAAGGAGAGAAAAAAAAAAGAAAAAAACAGAGAGAAAAGAGAAAAGAAAAAAAATTAGTCTAACCTTGAAAATAAAAAAAGGACTTATAAAAAAAACAAAAAAAAAAACAAAAAAAAACAAAAAAAAAACAAAAAAAAAACAAAAAAAAAACAAAAAAAAAACAAAAAAAACAAAAAAAAGCAAAATAAAAAAATTCATGATTAGCAAATAAAAAACAAGAAAAAAGAAAAAAAAGACTTACCTGGTGAGATGAGTTGATAAAATAAAAGTAACCAAAAAATTTGAGTGATATTTGAGGAGAGGATGAAGAGGATATGAGTGATGAATGAAAAAAAATCACTGACAAAATATGCAATTTCAGAAAATATGTGATTTCATGTTGAGCTGGTGAAAGAAAACCAATGAGCCATCCAAAAAAAAGATATTCACCGTAAATTCCAAAAAAAAAAAAAATGAATATGCAACAAACCAAAATACCAAACCAAGTGAATAAAGTACACAAAGAGGAAATTTGGAGAGTACAAAAAAATTATTTAAAAGGGTGGTGAAGAGAAATGTTGGAGAGTAATAGGCATAATGACAGAGCGTATGCCGGTTGAATGAATAATTTGTGATTCAAGGGAGGGGAGAGCCAGTGCTGGTTCAGGATCCTCTTCTTCATAAAGATCATTCCACTCATCCTTTAAATTAGCTAGGATATTGTGGAGTATAATGCAAGTCATGATCCAATGATTTGCAATTTTGATCTCCAATTTTTTTCGAAATTGGATTCTGAGCTCCCAAAGACTAGAAAATCATCCCTTTAAAATACCTATAGCATGTTCAATTTGTACTCTTGATTGGGCAAGGTGATAATTAAAGGCAGTTTTGGGGTCACTTTCTAAACTTGCACCACGGAAAGCAGGTATAATGTACTTTCCACTTGCATATGTTGAGTCTGAAAGGAGGTACTGAGATTTTTCAAATTATGAGTCAGGGGTTTGAGAAATCCTCATTCTTTGGAAGACAGAAGAGTCATGACATGAGCCAGGGCAGCCACTATGAAAAGCAATAAATTTTTTATTGACATCACATACAAGTTGAATGGCAATAGAGTATCTAGAAAGAAGATAAAAAGTTAGTTTATGAAGGATGAGAAATTGGAGAAGATTTTGAAGAAACCTTTTTTTGCGATCAAAATAATGGTTGCCATCATGAAAAGGCTTTTGACTCAAAGGTATAGTTGTGCCATCAACAAATCCTACACAGCCAGGGAAACCTTCAGCTTGCATTACTTGAGAGGATTCAAGTGGCTGTTCTGGAGTTGGCCAAGAAAGTGTTTGAGACTTGAAGGAAAGGATAGCAATCATACAGCGCTTGGTGTATAATATCAGGGTACCATATCCTATGTTAAAGAGATTATCCAAACGTCTTACAGCAGCACCATTTCGATTTGAGCCAAATCATCATAGTGCAACAGCAAGTTGAATGGCAGGATTACACTGTTTGTTATGTGAATTGTTATGAAAGATAGGATTATTGGAGATGAGTTGATAAAGTTTGAAGAAAGAATTGGGTGAAGTTTAATTGAGGAATGTTGAGAATGGAGGCCAGATCATATTGGGGATCATGAAAAAGATTTGGCCCCCTGGTGATGATGTAAGGCTTTTTGGAAAGAGAACACATATAAGCTAAAGCTTCTTCCAAATCAGAGTCAGATTTATAGTAAATAACTAAAAGAAAAGTAATAGCATTCATTGTTGAGTGAAGTAGCTTTCTAGTAGAGAGGTGTTTTATTGTTGCTGGTGGAAGGGTTATGTGATGAGGGAAGTGGGAATTCACCGCCAAATGTGCAGTTGGTGTGTGTAGATAGAAAAAAAAACTCAAGTGTTTGTCACCAAAATTAAGTAGCATAGAGTGAGGAAAGACTTAAGGATGGAATCAGCAATTATGAGTCATGTGACTTTCTTGCAAATCCATCATGGATAAGATGAGTTTGGGATCAGAAATTAGGAATGGAAATTGGGGTATAAGAGGCAGGATAATGCATTATTGTGGATTCCTTATCCACTAGCCCTGGGGCTAGTGGATAAGAATCTTCCGCAATTAATAATTTCTGCTCTTGGGAAAAAAAATTCCTGATCCCTAATTGCAGATCCCTGAACATTGATACCCCTAATGTAGTTATGTAATTTTCATACAGTTGCTATCAGTTATTATATATACTATTATTGCTTTTGAATAAAATTTTGAAATTTTCACTTTTTTTTCTATTTTAATTAAATTAACACTAAGAATCAAAAGTTTATTTCCCATCACATCTGAAACTAAATTAGATTGATCCAGTTACATTTTTTTGTAGATTTGCCAACTATCCCCGCTTATGTTTTGGGGTGAATATAATTCAAATTTTCAAATAAGTAAATAGTAGTTTATAGATTTTTTTGAAAAATCCATCAGTGTGGATATTCCTAGGACTGAGTAACATAAGTATATAAAATATGCTAAACACATGCATTACACATAGGGACAATAAGGAAAGGTATACAATATGTATACATAAGTGGAATAAGTCATTTAATACAATATATATGCCATTAGAATACCTGAAATACACACATATACCCACTGTCAAAGGGTTCTTTTGGTCTAGAAGATTTTAAAGCAGGTCCAATGGAGGTGATAGGTGGATTTTGGGGTTTCAAAGTTAAAGTACGTATATTTTATCTTTATTTACTTTACTCAATTAAAACATGTCAAAAATTTTTAATTATTATAATAAATGATCTATAATTACTGTAAGTAAATACTAAAAACAATAAGTATTAATAAATATATGATTGTAATAAATTGGTTTAAAAAAAAATTAAGTAAAGGATGATCAAAAACAACCAGAAAGGGAGGCCTTATATAGGCAAAGAGAGACAAAGCACAGAATTGAAATCCTAAATAAAGTAGTATGAGAGAAGAAAGAATATTCCAGAAAACAGTTTCAAATAATAAGGTTGTTCCAAAAAGAAGGTGTCAGAAAAGTGTATTTACTGTATATGACAAAAGTAAATTAGTTTATTTAAAAATTACTGTAAATGTCGATTCTAAATAAGTAATTTGAATTTTTTGTATATATTTATTTTTATTTGAATATTGAATTTTATTTCTATTTCTATTTTTTTTCTTTATTTTAATATTAATTTTTATTTTTCTTAACCTTTCATTGAGCACAGGGTTAGAAAATAAAAATATAAGGGACATTTTAATATTAATTGTAATTATTTACTAACTTTACCTTTTTGTAATTAGTTAATTTATTATAAATAAATTTAATGTAAATATATTGTAATTAATAAAAATAAAACTAATAATGTGTGGCTTCACCCCAGTAAAATATTAATTATTTTACTGGGTAAGTCAAGCATCCTGGCTGACACTCCCTCACTCTAAAAAAACAATAAAAAAAATACTATGATTTTTTCTTTTTATATTTCTTTAGCAGAGTATGAAGATTAGATATCTCTTTCCCAGGTATCCAAGAATCATATTCAGATGATTTATTCTTGAATCTCAATATGTATTCTGTACCTTTTTCAGCAGTAACTATTCTGTCATTCAGAATCTTATCAATTTCTTCTGTCTCAGTGATTTCATTAGGGGTCTTTTTTGGTCTACCCCTCCTTTTGGGAAATAAATCACTATTAGATGTGTAAGGTTTCAAAAGAGATTTTGGAAAAACAGGATGTTTTCTGTCATATGTAAAATACAATATAACTTCAACTGCATTATCACCAACCATTCTTCTGAAAACAAATGGACCTACAAAAAGGTCTTTCAATTTGTTATTACCTTGTAAATTGAAGTGGACTGTAGAAGTTGGTACTTCATCACCCTTTTTAAAAGTGTATTCTTTATGGGATTTGTCCCATCTCTTCTTCTCATATTCAAAGGATTCTTCAATACATTTTTGAGCATGACTTCTGCAAAGTGGTTGCATTTGAAGAAAAGATTTTACACCAGTATGTAAATCCAATTTAGGTATTTTATTATTGAGAATTTGGGCAGGAGTATTTGGAGAATATCCCAGCCAGAGTTGAAAAGGCTTTTTCTGAGCAACAGAATGAATAGTGCTATTATACGAAAATTCTAACCCAGGAAGTAGGGTAACCCACTCATGAGTGAATATGTCATTGTCTTTGTACTCAAGGAAAAAGGAACAATAAATTCTTATCATGTCCTCTAAAGTCTGAATCATTCTTTCAGCTAATCTATCAGTTTGGGGGTGATGGGCAGTAAAGAGTTTCAGATCACAACCACAAACATCCATCAGAGACATCCAAAATTCAGAGGTAAAATTAGGGTCTCTGTCAGAGATTATGGCCTTTGGAAAACCTGCAGTATTAAACATATGAGACCACCATAAGAAGGCTAATTCTTTAGTGGAAACATCTTTGTGGGTGGGGATAAATTTACACATTTTTGTGAATCTATCCACAATAACTCAACAAGAGTTATAACTGTCTTTCCCAGCAATGGGTAATCCTGTTACAAAGTCCATGTTTATTATCTGCCATGGTGCATAAGGATGTTCAATATGTTGCATTAATCCAGGTCTTTTACAAGTCAATCTCTTTGATTTTTGGCAAGAATCACAGGATTCAACATATAGTTTGGTGTCTTCAGACATATTAAACCACCAAGCAGTGTTTTTAATTCTGATCATTGTTTTTTCAAGATCGAAATGTCCAGCCAATAGGGGGTGTCAGTTCTGGCAAATCCGCACTTAACTTAAGTGCAGATTTCAAACCAAATCAGCACTTAAATTTTGCAAAAAAGTCACTTATTTCAAAAAAGGGTGTCAGTTATGACCTCAAATCAGCACTTTTTTCCCGTTTTTTTTCACAACCACATTTTGGCCACAAAACATCCCTTCCTTTCTTACCCCATCCCTGTCACATGTGACACACTGACCTTCCTCGCTACCTACCCATCAATCCTCGGCACACACCCTTTCCTGACATTTTCAATATTTTGACCAGGCATGTTTACATTCTTTTTTACTTATTTCTTCTACTTCTTAATCTTTTTTCTATGGGTGTCAGTTCTGACCTCAAATCAGCACTTTTTTTGTGATTTTTTTTTTCAAAACCACATGTTGGCCACATCATCCCTTTCTTTCCTATACCATTTTGTACTCTCCAAATGTCCTCTTTGTGTACTTCATTCACTTGGGTTGGTATTTTGGTTTGTTGCATATTCATTTTTTTTGGAATTTACGGTGAAATTTTTTTTTTTGGATGGCTCATTGGTTTTCTTTCACCAGCTCAACATGAAATCACATATTTTCTGAAATTGCATATTTTGTCAGTGATTTTTTTTTTCATTCATCCCTCATATCCTTTTCCTATTCTCCTCCAACATCCCTCAAACAATTTGGTTTCATTCATTTTGTCATCTCATCTCTCCAGGTAAGTCACTTTATTCTTTTTTTTTGATTTTTTGATTACTAATTATAATTTTTTTTGTTTTTTTCTGTTTATTTTATTTTTTTTATCTAAATTTTTTTTGTAAGTGGTTATTTTGGATTTCAATGGTATAATTAACCTTTTTTTTCTCTCCTTCTTTACTTTCTTTCTTAGCTCCATCACCCTACTCTTCATCCCTCCTTGGCATGGTCATTATCCCCCCTTTCCCTTATTTCACTTTTTTTTGGCTCCATTTCATTGAAACACATACATTGCACATTCTTTATGCATTTCACTTACTCCATATTCAATTTCCCCACAATTCCAACATCAATCTTTCTCACTCTATTTTTCCTACTTTTCAATCAAGGTAAGTTTCATCTCCTTTTTTTCATGCCTATATGATATCTCATTCCATTTATGAAAAGTTCATACTTAAATATATGTATGACTCTTATCTGGATAACAGTGAACTTATAAAACTCCTTTTGATCTCATCTTCATTACCACTTTTCAAGTTTTTGTAAAATTTTGAAAATCAGACTCGGAATTAGGGTTAGGTTTATTCAAATCTAATGTTCTTTTTACTGAAGATTCTCCTGAAGGCTACCTTTCATTTCCCACAAACAGATTTGAATTTGATTCAGTGGTTGCTGAGATATTGACTGTTAAAGTTGAGCCTTTTTTTTCCCAATTTAAATTTTTATTTCATTTTTTTATGTAACAAATTAGGGTTAGGTTTATTTAAATCACATGTCCTTTAACTGAAGATTCTACTAAAGAATATCTTTTATTTCCCACAAACAGGTTTGAATTAGGTTCAGTGGTTGCTGAGATTTTGACTTTTGAAGTTGAGCCTTTTTTCCAAATTTCACTTGTCTTATTTCACATTTTTATATTGCATATTTAGAGGATAAGGATTCTGAAACTCTTATATGATTATTATCTAGGGATGTATCCGTTGCTTAAGAATATCACTAAAGCTCGAAAAGATGAAGATTTTTGCTTATGGGACACTCTACCTTCCTTTAACTCTTTTCTTGCTCTTTGACTCAAAAAGCACTGTAATAAAGCATTTGAAAAAAATCATGAACCTGCAACCAAAGTAGGAATACCGAATTGGTGTGACTCCGAATGGGAAGATATCAGCCACGAATATCTTTTATTTTCTAATGTTATTATCACTCATTCTGGATTTCACAATAAAATTCACACCGATACCAAGGACACCAATTTTCTTACTTTTGGTATATTCTCATATATCAAACCGATTACTGGCCAACCAATACCATCTCCAGCTAAAATCAAATGACATGGTTTATATTTTCCAGACCACCAGTGCATCATTGATTTTGGTTTGGGAAATGGTATCATCGAAACTATTTGGAATTCTTCTAAGGATAATCATCAAACGACCAAAGCTCCTCCTGGTTTGGAATCCTGTCAAGATTTAACACATTTTGGTTTCTCATTTCAAATCAGTCATAAGTTGATTCAAAGAATCAATAAGGTAATGAAAGAAGGTAAAGTTAATCAATTTAAAAAAACTTTTTTTAGATCCAAAAAGTATGGGGATTAGAGTTGTCATCAAAAATTTTATATTTTTCATAAATTTTTAATAAATATTTTTTATGTATCAATTTCCTCAACTAAAGTAATGGGCCCACGACCTTGTGTTGTATAAATGGTAATCATGATAACATTTATTTGTTTCATGGGGTTCCTCTAGCCTATACCTGTGGAAAGTCCCAAACTTTTGTTTCTAGATTTGATCTGCATTTTGGCTGAGGGATTGGCATTACTTTAAACTAGGGAAATTGATATATATTAGATATTTATTTAATAATTTATGTAATTATATTAAAGTTAGATGACTTCCACCACTTACTTCAATAAAATGCAGGGGGGGGGGTATTGCCAAATTTTCAAATCTGACATGTGAAATTGATGACTTAGAAAAATTTTGGTGATATCCACCCCTTGCTTCAATAAAATGCAGAGGAGAGTATTGCAAATTTTTTAAAACAGATATGGAATTTTTTTGACTTGTAAATATTTTGGTGAAAATTTTTGACAAGAATGTGAAAGTAATTGTTTCAACCTTGAGCAGGTTTCTGGCTCAAAAGAATAGCAGTACCATCAACAAAACCAATACATCCTGGGAAGCCCTCTGCTTGCATAACCTGAGATGAATCAAGTCGCTCTTCTTTTGTTGGACAGGTGAGAAGTTGAGATTACAAGGAGTTGATGGCAGTGATACATTGTTTGGTATAAGTGTTAACTGAACAATACCTTAAATTAAAGACATTTTCTAAACGTTTCAAAGCGGCTCCATTACCATTTGAACCCAAACGACATAGTGTGATGGCCAATTGAATTGAAGGATGTCGTTGTTCTTTTTGAGAATTATTGTGAAATATTGAATGATCCTGAATAAGCTCAAGAAATTTAAGGAAACATTCCTGAGAAGTCCTGAACAGCTGTTTAAAACTGGGTGTAGATAGTTTAAGAAGTGTTTGGATGGTGTACTTGGGGGTATGAAGTACTTGAGGCTTTCTGGGAAGAAGGTAACTTTTCGTGGCCATTTTTGATAAAAAGACAAAATCTTCTTCTAGATCAGAATCAGAATTGCAATCAGAGTCCAAGAGCAGTTCAAGAGCCATGAAAGTCATTGCTTTATGTAATTTATCACGATTTGAAAGTGAGGAAGGCATAACTCTTATATGATATGATATGAAGATGTAAGTGATGTACGATGTTTTGAGTTATGAAGTGTTATGCTGCGGAGTGCTGCGTATGAATGGGATGATGCTGACAAATCAGTGAAATGGGACTTGATGGTGAAATCAGCACTTTTGGTTGAGAAAGTGCGGATTTGAGTGAAATAAGTGACTTATTTCATTTTGAAATCCACCAGTATTGGGGCTAGTGTGTTTTGGAAATCCGCACTTATTTAAGTGTGGATTTGTAAGTGCGGATTTGCCAGAACTGACACCCCCTAATATGTCATCATGACAAATTTTCAAGATGATCTCTTTCATAGAAAGAGGAATTAAAATAACATTACTCAACTTACTTCTATAATATAGATATCCTTCATCAATTGAAAATTTACCTTTTTCCAAAGCCTTCTGGTACTTTGGTGGAAGGGTTTTAATTAATGCTTGTATTGAAGCATTTTTTGGATCATTTACTATGGTACATAAATTTTTTAAGCTAGTGTCCTTATCATATGAATCCAGAATAAGCTGTAATAGCTCTTCCTAAATGTCAACCACATATATCCCCTGAATGTGAATAATTTCATCTTCAGGATCATATGCAGGATTAGAGTCATCATTTGGCAAATTTAACCTTGATAACATATCCACATTTGAGTGAAAATTACCAGCCCTATGAATTGTTATCATTCTCCCTCTGTATGCTCAAACAGCCAGCTGCCATATGATCATATGTCTTTTAGTTGTTTTCAAGTTTAATAGGGATTTAACTGCACTGCAGTCAGTGACAAGTTAAAATTTCTGGTCATCCAGGTAATAATGTAGCTTCTCCAGAGCCCACAATACTGCTAAACATTCTAGTTTAGTGGCACCATATTTCAATTCACTATTTCTCAAGGTTCTTGAAATATAAAAAATAACTATTCTGATACTTATTCATTCATCACTTGTTTCTGATGGAGGGCAGCACCAAGACCAATAAAACTGGAATCAGTGTATAAAACAAATGGTTGATTAAAGTCAGGTAAAGCAAGAATTGGTGCTGACATTAAACAATGTTTCATAGTGTCAAAAGCTCTTTGTCTTTCACTATTCCAGACAAAAGCATCATCTTTCCGAGTCATTTGTGTAAGGGGTAATGCTATGACTTGGTAATTTTTAATATACTGTCTATAATATTCACACATTCCCAAAAACCTCTGGAGCTCTCTAACTGTGATAGGAGCCTTCACCTGTTGTATGGCTTCCACTTTGTTTTGGTCAACACATATCTATAAACCTGAGACAACATGACCAAGCACTTTTAAGGAATGAAAACCAAATTTGCATTTCTTAAAAGTAAGTGTCATATTTATCTGATCCATCTTATGGAACACTTTACACAGGTGGTTGAGATGGTCCTCAAATGTTTTTGAGAATATAATGATATCATCAATATAAACCATCAGCCATCCTTCAATTATTTCTTGATGGAAAGTTTTATCCATAACTTTTTGAAGAACCAAAGGGGCATTTCTAGGGCCAAATGGCATGCTAATATACTTATAAATACCCATATGAGTAGCAATCATCAGAAAATCCTGGGCATTCTTCTCAACAGGTACCTGATGATATCCCTTGTTACCATCCAAACAGCTGATATATTTAGAACCTTGTAGGGTAGCATGTATAGAGCTAATTCTGGGTAAAGGATAGATATCATCAACAGTATAAGTGTTCAATGCTCTATAATCACCACATAACCTAGCTTTATATTTCTCATAAGAAATTAGGACAGGTGAGATAAAACAATGTATAGGTGTTTCAACTACCTTTTCAATAATATTCATTTTTAAAAGGGTAGAGATATTGTATTCAATATCTTTTCTCTTTTTGGGAGAAGCTGGATAAGGCATCTTCTTTAAACTAGGTGGCATTTCTGCCAATGGGCAGGATAATGAAAGTTTCATTTCTTCTTTTACCAATCCTAATTCATGTGACCCATGAGCAAAGGCCATAGGAAAAGATTTTATCAATTTAATGATGGAATCTTTATCCTCACCAGAAAGTTGTTCTCCAAAAGAAGTATTGTCAATTTCAGACACAAGGGCAGGCATTTTTTTTGTAGATCTTCCTTTATATTGAGCTACAGAATGACCTGTGTTCAATCCTGGTGTTAATAATTTCTTGGAGGAGGAAATTTTAAATTTTCTCTTCCCATTCATCCCCATTGTGAAGTATTGGTTTGAAGGATCCAATTTTATGCCATATTTGGTTAAAATGACATTCCCCAAAATGAACCAACTACTCAAATTATCATTTTTCATGACAACAAAACCACATATGGCTCTTACAAAACCATGGTTATATTTGAAAAATACTGTGGCTTTGTATTTACCAATGGGGGACAAAACAGAGCCATGACCTCTCCAATTCTCAGAGATGATAGGCATGAGTTTTGATTTACAACTTGGTCCACTGAAGCAAGTGCTTTTTCAGATACTGCACTTCCTCCAGCTCCAGAATCTAAGACAACCTCAATGTTGTTTCCATTGATCAAGACTAGTGCCTTGAGAGGGGCAATAATAATTGAGCTATCCTGAAGATTTTTTATGATCTCAGCATCTTCCACTGTAGATAAATCATTATTCTCAAAATCGATATTGTTTAAATAATGAATATCCTCTTCCAGCATTCAAATTTTTTGGTGAGACTCATATGAAATATTGCTGGCACAATCACTTGAAGTATCATCCAGTGCTACTTTGTCATCAGCATGTCCCTCTGTCTGTTCAACAAGTTTTATCTTCGTGTCACAAACATGGCCTTTCTGCCAAGGCTTGCTGCATTTGAATCAAGTGTTTGTTGAATATTTTTTTGGTGTAACAGGGGCAAAAGGTTTACCAACCTTTTCCAGAGGTTTTTGTTGGTAATTGGAGGTTTTCTCCAATGAAATTCTAGAAATTAATCTTCTAGAATCGTACTTGTTGTTTAGAAGGTTCTAATTACAAGTGTTAATGAAAGAAGGCTCCCTTGAGAACTCAGTCCTAGCAACTATTAAGTCTCTCAGAGACATAGGTAATTTATAGAGGATCTTGTCCTTCCATAACTCAAACTCCATCTCTGGGTCCATTTCCCTCAAGATTTTCACAAGTTTCATCAGGAACTCAATAGGTTTTTCTGTAGAAGAGCTATATCTGGTTTCTTCATATTTCCTTTGTTGAGCTAACCTAAACTTGGAACCACCAAATTGTGCTTTAATTAATTTTTTCCAATCGTTCCATGAGTAGTCATTTTTATCCAAGAGAACAGATTCATAACACATTAGGGCTATATTGGTTATTAAAGAAATTAATTTTGACACAATTTCCTCATCTGGGAGTTTGTAAGAATTTTTTAGATTATCAATCCTGCAAATGAACTGTTGCCAATCAGGGGAAGAGTCACCATCAAATGTTGAATACTGGTCAAGTTTTTGCCAATTCTTTTGATTTGAATTAGTTTCCTTATTAAAAGCTTGTTTCTGAGTGAGAAGGAGCTGTAACTTCTCCAATTGGGCATTAATATCATTGTTTAATCCTTCTGTAGATGATCCAGGTACATCATCAATTTTTGATGGAAACTCAGTGGTATCAACAGGCATTTCTGGCACTACTTTTACTTTGGATGAACTAGGAACAGGTACAATTGGGGTATCCTGCTCAACAGGTTCTTTCAAAGAAATGTCAGAAAACTTTTGATTATATAACAACGAATTCAATTTCTCCTCAATGGTTGTTAACCTAGTTTTAACTCTTGGAATACTAGATAAATTCTCCTTGATGGTTGCAAAAGATAACTGATTCTTATTTTGTAAAGATGAATAATGGTTACTAAAACTTTCTAAGTTCATCTTATGTCTTTCTAGCTCCTGGAAGGAGATGAACACATCATCTTTTAATTTAGACAAATCATTCTTGATATTTTTCCATATAGAAACTTTCTTTTCATGAGTTACTTTATAATGAAACAAATCATCAGAAACTCTCTGTAACTCACTCCTCAATGATTGATAATCCTGTTCAGTTAACAAACTATTATATTTCTGAGTCAATTGAATGTTGTTCATTATATGATTTTGTTTAGAAATAATATCCCTCAAATATTCATCATTAATGTTAGCTACATCTGGAGTATTTCTCAATAGTGAAACAGAATAACTTTCCAGATTCTCATAAAACTCAGGATCAAGTGTCTCATCAATAATAGCCATATCCGGATTTATCATTGAAGTGGCAATCAAAACCAAAGGATTAGATACATTAGAATATTGAGCAATTTGTCTACTATTCTCAGCCTCTACTGATCTCACAGTCTGATCTCCTCTTCCAGAATTACCTGAAGGAACTGAATCAGTTACAAGAAATGGTACTTGAGATTCAATAGAGGGGCTTACCATGGCTTGGGCAAGAATTGAATGTGATTGTTTTTTCTCTTTCTTCCTCCTTGGTAGGGGTGAGAAGGTGTGGGGCTGAACTGATTGGCTCTTGAAGGACCTTCCTGAGGTACTTGTTGTTGTTGTTGTTGGGACAGATAATCCCACTGGGTTTTCAGCCAATCCCACTGCGACTTTGAGACTTCCACCTTTTCTTGTTTCTGGGGGGCCAATTTTGGAAGGGCTTTTTCAGGAGGAGGTTTCCTCTTCTCTTGAAGGAAGGACTCTATTTTTCTTACCTTGTCTTCTAGAGAGTCTGTTTTTGATCTCAGCTTGAGGTTTTCTGACCTCAGCTTGAGGTTTTCTGACCTCAGCTTGAGGTTTTCTGACCTGAACTCCTTGATGTGAGTGGAGAGATTTTCAACTTTCTGATTCAAGGTCATCTTCTTTATTTTGAAGCCTTTTGGAAGCTCTTCTAGGGGGTTGATAGAAGGCTTTTGATCTTGAGCAGTTGTCTCCACTAATATTTCCATCTCCTGCATTTCTACATCCTTACTGATCCAGTAATTGATTAATTTGAGCCATTTTTTGAGTCAAAGGAGAACTTAAAGAAGAAGCTTCATCATAATCAATTAAATCCAGCTCCTCATCACAGCCAGAAGAAGCACCTTGATCAGTCATAGTTGTAATTAACCTGAACTTAGAGAAAGAAATATTTAATCAGATATTACTTTTACTTTATTTAAAGAAAAATAAGGAAAAAAAATTTATATAAGTAATTATCAGGACTTTGTAATCAACTGGAATAATTAAAATATAATGTTTATCAGGACAAAAAATTAACTGAAATAATAATCACAATTTTATTAATTTTCAGGTAATTTTATAACCAGGTTTTAAAATAATTCAACTGAAGTAATAAAATAATTTAATAATTAGTAATATTTTGATAATTATCAGGACTAGAAGTCAACTGAGGAATTTAATTACCAGGACTTAATGTCAACTGAAAATAATTTTAATTTCCAGGACTTAATGTCAACTGAAATAATTTAATCATCAGGACTTATTTTCAACTGAAATAATTTCAATATTATTAATTCAATTAATTTTAAATATTAATAATTTACTGTCAGGACAATTTTTCAACTGAAACAATAATAATTTTTTAATTACCAGGACAGAGGTCAACTGAAATAATTAAAAAAAATTATATAATAATTAATTTTAATTTTAATATTACTTCTAGGACTAAGAACAATATAGTTCTATCTTTGTCAACTATGAAAAAAAAATTATTTACCTGGCACCTCCCCCTGTAAAATGTGCAAGTTAATTCCACTTACAGAGTGCTGAGTAAAAAATATATATGTGGACAATGAAATGTACAAAATGACCCACAACTAGTAATAAATATATTTACCACAATTATATATGAAAATTTTCAATATATGAACCTAAATTTTGGAGCCCGATTTGATTCCTGGTTGCAGAAAAAAAAATAAGTCATGTGGTTGATGACGTTCATCATTTTTGTCATCGATTTGTCCTACTGGTACCTTGTTGTTGATGGTCCCTTGGTTTCCAGCTTCAAGATATCATTGTGCCGTCAATGATTCAGAAAGGGCCTCAAGTGTCAAAGGGTTCTTTTGGTCTAGAAGAATTTTATTGCAGGTCCATTGGTGGTGATAGGTGGATTTTGGGGTTTCAAAATTAAAGGTAAATACTAAAAACAATAAGTAGTAATATATATATGATTGGAATAAATTGGTTTAATAAAATAATAATTAAGTAAAGGATGATCAAAAACAACCAGAGAGGGAGGTCTTATATAGGCAAAGGAGAGACAAAGCATGGAGTTGAAATCCTAAATACAGTAGTATGAGAGAAGAAATGTCAGCCAGGCTATTCCAGGAGTCCAGTAGATGATATGTAACTTATAAAACCTGAAAGAGTGGGTAATAATTGTATTTAATGAATATAAATTAATATTTTATTGCATAATAAAATTATATAAGTATTTTATTATATACAAGTGTTATATTAATTTTATTGGTTATATAAATTTTTTATATACATTTAAATTTAACATAATATAATATATTCTACAAATAATGGTGCATTTTTTGTGTATTTAATACTTATAAATTTATATTTAATTAATTAAAAACATATATTATAATTATAAGTGTAAAATTTACTTATAATATAATTAAATTTATATATTAAATATCATTTCTTATAATATTAATCAATAAATAATGAAGCTTCTTTTGACCTATAATTGTGTCAGGAAAAACTAATTAATATTGAATTGAAATAAATTACATATTTGTTGTGTCAGAATATTTTTTGTTTCACTTAAAAATCCTTAAATCAGACTGTACCATCTGTTTTGAATGATTTTTCTCATAGCTCCTATGTTCCAGGCTTGTTTAGTTATTCACTATTTTTACTTACTGATTTGGGAATTAATGGCGGGAAAATTGGATTCTTAATTGGGGTTTTTAATTATTTGTTTCATATTTTTCTCTACATTGTTATGTTTCACTTATTCTTTTTAAATTCTTGTTTTATTCTATTATGTTTCTTGTATTTACAAATATAGTAGCGCTTCAGAGGGCCCATTGCCTATAAAAAGGCCTTGGTTAATCCCCTGTAGCCCCATCACTTATTATACACTCAACAAATTAAATACACTTTTTATATTAAGTTTATATTCTTTTTATTAGTAATAAAATTCTAATTAAAATTCTATATAACAAATTAAAGGTTGCTTTAAGTCTGATAGGAATTATAGTGTTTGCCCCGCAGAACTCTTACTTAAATAATATTAATATTAAATAAAACCTCAATTTGTTCATCTCCCAACTCACTCGTCGTTGCTTCATTTTAAATAAATTATTTCTATTATTATTTTTATCTTTCTATTTACCTTTAGTACCTTTTCCTATTTGTTTCTCTTCTTTTTTGCCCCTTTTCTTTTCCTCTTCTAGACAACTGACCGACAACTGAGGGCCTTTCCAAACGACAACGACGATTGAGCCTGGCGAAGAACGACAAACGCACGGACCACCTAGCAAAAAACAAAACTTTTGCCGCAACTGTGTTTCGAAATTGGGTTCGATTTCTTAGGTTTATATTATATTAATTCTTATATTATTTTGAAGTGATTTTTTGATCACTATAGTAAGTTCACCTTTGCACCTCTCACTCATATTACTATATTTTTACTGCAATAACAGTGATTGTGGCTTAATTGCTGATTCACTGAGTGTAAGTGTTCAATTATTAAAATTTTTTTTTCCTAGTTGACCATTATAGATTGTTAAATCCTCTTAGTCCTAGAAGAATTGACATTTTTATTAATACAAATTGAATTATTTATTTAATTTTTTTTATTATTAATTATTGTTAATTTTGGTTGACTTAAAAGTACTTTGTGCTTAGTCCCAAATATATTGCCATATTTAATATTTGTAATTAATTGGTTGAATTAACTTGATTGTTTATTCCCAATTTAACCTTGCAATCCATTTTTTAAAAATTAATTTTTTATAATTATTACTTTATATTGAAAATTTTTTTTTCTATAATTTAATTAATAAAATTTTTTTTTTATTATTTGGAGCAATTATTAACTAAATTTTATTATTTTTTTAAAAAATAAGAAGTAAATTAAAATCTTCCCACTATTATGTCCAACAATTTGGCTGACAAAATGGATAACATGCAAGTGGATGAAATTGAAATTGACTATGATTCTGACACTGTAAGTTCTTCTAAAGTTGGACATAAAAAATCTTATGCTAACACAAACAATTCACATACTGCAGGATGTGGAAATGACAGGAAATGTAAACAAACCAAACCCCCTTCCCCCAGCACCACAGAAGGAAGTAAAGCCTCTAGTACCTCAAGAAGGTCTTCCAAAAGGATTCAAAATAAAAAAGCTTCCTCTGCCACAACAAATCAGCAACCTTTCCAGTCATATAAAAGAGTTGAAGACAGAAAATATTACGTACAAAGCAAAAGTAGACACCTTGTGGGATCAGGTTCAAGAACTCAGGAACCAGATTCAGGCCCAGGCCCCTCCTCAGTTGCCTCCCAATCAGCCTCAGTTTCAGGCTCAACCTTCACAGCCACCCAGCTCAACCATCCAAAATCCAAATACTATGGAATTAGAGCAATGGAAATGGGATTATCTAATGAGTCACTACCAACAGAATGTGCAACACCCTCCTCATCATCAGCCTGGCCCATCCAGAACACCCAATTTCCATCCACCTCCTCATCCCTACCAACAAGGCAGGAGAAAGAAGGCCCAAACACAATCCCAAACCCAGTCTCAGGGGAATTTTCCTCCTCTGCCATGGTAAGTAATTTGGTTGATAGTCACTTGGGTATGTTTTCTAATAAATCTTCTTCTGCAGGTAATATTATTGAACATGGTGAAAGAACAGTTAAACCTGTTAAAAGACAGCTTCCTGTAACTAGTAGCCCTATTGATGTAATTAGCAAATTGTCATTTGATGAACCTTTACATTTAACTTCTACTTCTTTAATTAATCCTTCTCTTGCAATTAAAAATGATTCTGTTCCCCCTGAAATCTATATCTTAATTGAAAAAACTTCTGAGGAAATATTGAAAGATACCCTTGATTTTAATGTTGTGAAAGACAAACATGTGAGAGATGTGTTAATCCATGAAAATGATAGATTAAATAATTTACACTTGCAATGTAAAGTGAGTTCTTCTGTACAAGATACAGCTTATATAAAAATCAAAAAAACCTTGAATATTATTCTTAGTCAACAAAAACAAATAAGGAGTGACCATAGAGCTATCTCAGATAGAAATATCAGTCTACATAAGACCTTGAGTGAATTGAAACCCCTTATTGAGGAAAATTATTCATTCAAAAATGAAATAAGATCTCTGCAAAATGAGTTTAAAAAGCTAAGAAATGATTTCCATGCACTAAGTGCCAAACACTCAGTTTCTGAGGACAGAAATGTTCTATCTCTTGCAAAAGTAAATGACCAGATGTCTGAAATTCCAAGAATAAGAAACTATGTGTCTGACCTGCAGGAAAAATTCTCAACCTTAACCATAAATAATGAATTAAATGAGAATGCTGTCAATAAACTGCATAAAAATAAAGGAAAAAAACCTGAGCAAAGCTCATCCTTTCTTCCTCATATTTCAACCATTAAACAAACTGACAATGAGTCTGTAAAATCTTTTGCTACTAGCAAAAAATCTTGTGATGGTCACGAACCAGCTGTTTCTGTAAATAATGAAATTTCTGAACACCTGGCTAAACTTCAGGAATTATTAATAATGAATAATTCAAACCAAAAAGTGGACCATCCCAGTAGTCAGAAAAATTGGCCTAAGTTAGACCAATATCCTACCTTTGATGGTGATTCTTCCTCTGATTGGCAACACTTTATCCAAAGAATTGATAATTTAAAGAGATCTTATAAACTACCTGATGAGGAAATTTTTTCTAAGCTAATTTCTTTAATTTCCAATGTAGCCTTGATGTGGTATGAATCTGTTCTTTTAGATAACAATCATTATACTTGGAATGATTGGAAATCCTTGATTGAGAATCAGTTTGGTGGTTCAAAATTCAGGTTAGCTCAACAGAGACTGTATGAAAATACTAGATATGTATCCTCCTCTGTTGAAAAGCCCATTGTTTTTCTGATGAAAATAACAAAAATCCTTAGAGCAATTGATCCAAAGATGGATTATGATATTTGGAGAGATAAAATCTTGTATAAATTACCAAATTCTCTTAGGGATTTGATTGTTGCTAGAACTGAGCATGTAAGGGAAAATTCTTCTTTCATTAATATCTGTAATGAAGTACTGCTCAACCATAGATATGAACCAAAGAATTACCTTAGTAAATCTTATAATGATCAGAATAAACCTTCTATAAAGCTCCCAGAAAGATCTGGTAAACCCTCTGCCCCAGTTGCACCTAAAAAATATGCAACAAATACTTGTTATAAATGTAACAAACCGTGGCAGAAGGGTCATGTTTGTGACAAGAAAATTCATCTTGTTGAACAAAATGAAGACACTGATGAAGTTGAACTTGATGTCAATAATTCTTCCAGTGACTATGAAAGTAATATCTCCTATGACAATGAATCTGTTAAAGATGTTTTAATGTTGGAACATGATGTCCATTATTTAAATAATATATCTGAAGATTGTGTATTGAATTTATCTTCAGTAGAAAATGCTTAGATAAATAAAGATATTACTAACAATTCTATTCCTATATCCCCTTTAAAGGCACCTGTTATCATTAATGGTAAAAATGTTGATGTAGTTCTTGATTCTGGTGCTGGAGGAAGTTTAGTATCAGAAAAAGCTTTGGCTTCAGTGGATAAGGAATATTTGAGTAAATTATTACCTATAACTTCTGAAAAATGGAGAGGGTATGGTTCTACCTTATTTCCTATTGACAAATACAAAACCTCTGTTTTCTTCAAATATAATAATGGTTTTGTCAGAGCTATTTGTGAGTTTGTTGTCATGAAAAATGATAATTTGAGCAATTGGTTTATTATGGGAAATGATATTTTAACCATGTTTGGTGTGAAACTGGACCCAGCAAATAATTGCTTTACCTTAGGAATGAATGGGAAAAGGAAATTCAAAATTTCCTCTCCTAGAACTTCTGGGCATTTATTGAAATCTTGTAACTCACTGATCCAGTGTAAAGGTAGAACAACAAATGAAATGGATGATTTATTACATGAAATAAATACCGCTTCTTTTGGTGATCAGTTGACTAGTGAACAAAAGGATTCTATTGTTGCCTCTATTACCTCTTTCCCTATGGCTTTTGCTCATGGTTCTCATGTCTTGGGAATTGTTCAGCAAGAGATGAAAATTACCTTATCCTGTAATTTGAGTGATATTCCTCCTACCCTTAAGAAAAAACCATATCCTGCTTCTCCATCAAAAAGAAAAGATATTGAAGATAATATTGAAACAATATTGAAAATGAATATCATTGAGAAAGTGGATGTCACCCCCAAATATTGGGTCATCTCCCCAGTCTTGATTTCTTATGAAAAAGATAAAGCTAGATTATGTGGAGATTACAGAGCTTTAAATACTTATACTGTTGATGATTTTTATCCTTTACCCAGAATTAATTCAATACATGCTACCTTGCAAGGTGCAAAATTTATTAGTTGTCTGGATGGTAATAAAGGTTATCATCAAGTTCCAGTTGAGAAAAATTCTCAAAATTTTTTGCTTATTGCTACTCATATGGGAATATATAAGTATGTTAGGATGCCATTTGGCCCTAAAAATGCTCCTTCAGTTTTCCAGAAAGTTATGGATAACACTTTCCATCAAGAAATTATTGAAGGTTGGCTCATGGTTTATATTGATGATATTATTGTTTTTTCTAAAACTTTTGATGAACATATGATTCACTTGAATAGAATTTTCCAAAAAATGGATGAAATCAATATGACCTTATCTTTAAAAAAGTGTAAATTTGGTTTTCAATCTTTGAAAGTCCTTGGCCATGTTGTGTCAGGCTTACAAATTTGTGTAGACCATAATAAAGTTGCTTCCATTCAAAATGTGAAAGCACCAACTTCTGTAAGAGAAATCCAAAGTTTTTTGGGTATGTGTGGCTATTATAGACAATATATTAAAAATTATCAGGTCATAGCCTTGCCTCTTACAAAACTGACCAGAAAAGATGTTGCTTTTCTCTGGAATAATGACTGTCAAAAAGCTTTTGATACATTAAAAAGTTGCTTAATGACAGCCCCTATATTGGCTCTTCCAGATTTTAACAAGCCGTTTGTCCTTTATACAGATGCTAGCTTTATTGGTCTGGGTGCTGCCCTTCACCAAAAGCAAATTATTAATGATAAATCCTCAGAGTTTGTAATTTGTTATATTTCAAGAACCTTAAGAAATAGTGAATTGAAATATGGTGCCACTCAATTGGAGTGCTTAGCAGTTGTTTGGGCTCTTGAGAAACTTCATTACTATTTGGATGACCAAAAATTTGAGTTGGTAACTGACTGTAGTGCTGTGAAGTCTCTCTTAAACCTAAAGACACCTAACAGACATATGTTCAGGTGGCAACTTGCTGTTCAAGAATACAGAGGAAGGATGACAATTATCCATAGAGCTGGAAATGTTCACTCTAATGTTGATATGCTCTCCAGATTGCCTCTGCCAAATAATGACTCAAATCCTGCTTATGTACCTGAAGATGATACTGTTCATATCCATGGTATATTTATAGTTGATATGGAAGAGGAGTTATTACAGTTAATACTGGATTCATATGATAAATATTCTGATTTAAATAAATTGGTTACTATCTTAAATGATCCTAAGAATGCTTCAATTCAAGCATTAATAAAAACTCTTCCTGCAAAGTACCAAAATGCTTTAAATAAAGGAAAGTTCTCTATTGAAGATGGTTATATATATTATAGAAGAAAGCTTACCAATGTAATTGTAATTCCTCCTTCAATGAAAGAAACTATCCTCAAACTTTGTCATGATGACATATTAGCTGGTCATTTTGATCTTGAAAAAACATTGATTAGAATCAAAAACACTGCATGGTGGGCTAATATGTCTGAAGACACAAAATTATATGTTGAATCTTGTGATTCCTGCCAAAAATCTAAAAGGTTAACGGGTAAGAGAGCAGGGTTATTACAACATATTGAAGCAGTTAGTGCTCCCTGGAAAATCATTAATATGGATTTTGTCACTGGTCTTCCTGTTGCAGGTAAAGACAGCTTTAACTCTTGTTGGGTAATAGTGGATAGATTCACAAAAATGTGCAAATTTATTCCAACCCACAAAGATGTATCCACCAAAGAATTAGCTTTCTTATGGCGGTCTTACATGTTTAATATTATTGGTTTTCCAAAAGCCATTATCTCTGATAGGGATCCAAAATTCACTTCTGAGTTTTGGACCTCTTTGATGGATATTTGTGGCTGTGAGTTAAAATTGTCTACAGCTCACCATCCTCAGACTGATGGTCTAGCTGAAAGAATGATTCAAACTCTGGAAGATATGATTAGAAGATATTGTGCCTTTGGTTTAGAATATAAAGACAATGACAGATTTACTCATGATTGGGTCACTCTTTTGCCTGGTCTTGAATTTGCATATAATAGCACTGTTCATTCTGTCACTGAGAAAAAGCCTTTTAAGCTTTGGTTAGGTTATGTCCCAAACACTCCTGCTGGAATTCTCAATAATAAATTACCTAAGTTGGAACTACACCCTGGTGTAAAATCTTTTATGCAAATGCAACAGCTATGCAGAAAACATGCTCAGAGTTGTATTGATAAAGCATTTGAATATGAAAAGAAAAGATGGGATAAATCCCATAAAGAATACACATTTAACAAGGGTGATGAAGTGTTGATCTCTACTGTCCATTTCAATTTACAAGGTAACCACAAATTAAAAGATCCTTTTGTAGGACCATTTGTTGTTAAAAGAATGGTTGGTGATAATGCAGTAGAAGTTGTATTGTATTCTCCATATGATAGGAAACATCCTGTCTTTCCCATTTCTTTGCTTAAGCCTTATACTTCCAACAGTGACTTATTTCCAAAAAGAAGAGGAAGACCTAAGAAGAACCCTCAGGAAGTCACAGAAACAGAAGAAATTGATAAAATTCTCAATGATAGAATTATCACTTCTGAAAGAGGTACTGAATATTTATTGAGATATAAGAACAAATCATCTGAACATGATGCATGGATACCTGGCAAGGAAATTTCAAATCTGCCTACTCTGTTGAAAAAATACAAAAAGAAAAAATCTTAGCATTTTTTTTATTGTTTTTTTTAGAGTGAGGGAGTGTCAACCAGGCTATTCCAGGAGTCCAGTAAATGATATGTAACTTATAAAACCTGAAAGAGTGGGTAAGAATTGTATTTAATGAATATAAATTAATATTTTATTGCATAATAAAATTATATAAGTATTTTATTATATACAAGTGTTATATTAATTTTATTGGTTATATAAATTTTTATATACATTTTAATTTAACATAATATAATATATTCTACAAATAATGGCGCATTTTTTATGTATTTAATAATTATAAATTTATATTTAATTAATTAAAAACATATATTATAATTATAAGTGTAAAATTTACTTATATTATAATTAAATTAATTAATTATATTTATATATTAAATATCATTTCTTATAATATTAAACAATAAATAATGACGCTTCTTTTGACCTATAATTGTGTCAGGAAAAACTAATTAATACTGAATTGAAATAAATTACATATTTGTTGTGTCAGAATATTTTTTGTTTCACTTAAAAATCCTTAAATCAGACTGTACCATCTGTTTTGAATGATTTTTCTCATAGTTCCTATGTTCCAGGCTTGTTTAGTTATTCACTATTTTTACTTACTGATTTGGGAATTAATGGCGGGAAAATTGGATTCTTAATTGGGGTTTTTAATTATTTGTTTCATATTTTTCTCTACATTGTTATGTTTCACTTATTCTTTTTAAATTCTTGTTTTATTCTATTATGTTTCTTGTATTTACAAATATAGTAGCGCTTCAGAGGGCCCATTGCCTATAAAAAGCCCTTGGTTAATCCCCTGTAGCCCCATCACTTATTATACACTCAACAAATTAAATACACTTTTTATATTACATTTATATTCTTTTTATTAGTAATAAAATTCTAATTAAAATTCTATATAACAAATTAAAGGTTGCTTTAAGTCTGATAGGAATTATAGTGTTTGCCCCGCAGAACTCTTACTTAAATAATATTAATATTAAATAAAACCTCAATTTGTTCATCTCCCAACTCACTCGTCGTTGCTTCATTTTAAATAAATTATTTCTATTATTATTTTTATCTTTTGATTTACCTTTAGTACCTTTTCCTATTTGTTTCTCTTCTTTTTTGCCCCTTTTCTTTTCCTCTTCTAGACAACTGACCGACAAGAAAAGAGTATTCCAGAAAACAGTTTCAAATAATAAGGTTGTTCCAAAAAGAAGGTGTCAGAAAAAATATGACAAAAGTAAATTAGTAGCTTTTAAAAATTACTGTAAATGTCAATTCTAAATAATTAATTTGAATTTTTTGTATATATTTATTTTTATTTGAATATTGAATTTTATTTCAATTTAAATTTTTTTCTTTATTTTAATATTAATTTTTATTTCTCTTAACCTGTTGTTGAGCACGGTGTTAGAAAATAAAAATATAAGGGACATTTTAATATTAATTTTAATTATTTACTAACTTTAACTTTTTGTAATTAGTTAATTTATTATAAGTAAATTTAATGTAAATATATTATAATAAATAAAAATAAAAATAATAAGGTGTGGCTTCATCCCAGTAAAATATTAATTATTTTACTGGGTAAGTCAAGCAGCCTGGCTGACAATGTGGGTATTTGTCAGGCTAAGATCAAGTACAAGGACGTGAAATAGCTTGAAAAGTCTTTGTCTAGAAGATTTAAATGGTCCTATATGAATACTGTAATATAAATCCAACAAATAATAAAATATAATTCAGAATAAAGATCTCAGAAAATTAATTCTCACTAATTCTATATGTGGCTTACAATCTTTTTAGTTGGTAGAAAAATAGATTATAATAATTCAGATACTACTTAAAAGTCTTATAAAAGTACTAGTTGAAGTGTATTGTAATTTATTTGGTTATATTGTGTAAATTGTAAATGATAAAGAATATAGAAACAAGACCCAAAAACCTCCTCCTTTTATACACACTGAGTTCCCCAATAAATCCCTTGATATACCATCCAATACACAGTTAAGGACGCATCAAATCCACTAATAGACCTGCCCATCAACATTCCTAGTGATCCATGACATAATTAGACAAGTAACAACCGCCAAAATCCTGTAATAATAAGTGAAATCCATCAAAATTAAAGAAAAAGACAAAAAGAGAGTATATGCGTATAAAACAATAATATAAAAGACTAAAGGAGACCTTTTAAGTTTAATAATAGCTTAAGAATAAGGGGGATTTACTGTAGAAATGGAGGGGCTAATCCTGACATTATACTACGTAAAATTCCCATCCAAAAATAACCAAAATTGACTGAGAAACCACCAAAAAACTTAAAACTGAGCGTGAGATGTGGGGTAACTACATGCAGTCCTTGGCAGGCACTTGCACGGGTACATCCTCGACTAAAATTAGGCTAATTTAAGCGTGGTGATGAAATAATATGCCAAGAATGAGGTTATTAATCAAATTAGTGCATATAAAGAGGGTCAATACATTATTAATTAAGCTAGGACACTAAATAAGCGCCTGTTGCCTATTTTAGTGTGTTTCCCCACAGTGGGCGTAGAATGTGGGGTAATTATAGTGTGAAAAAGCTAACTTTTCTAAAAATGAAGCTATTCACACGGGAAAAAAGCAGGCAGTATGTGGCCAGTACACAGAAGCCATTTCTGGCATAAAAAACACCAAATTTGAAAAGTGTTATTTTTATGCTTTTAAATAGCCAAATCAATAGTCCTAAATGAGCTCAATTGATCTGTCAAAGCGCATTTTTGATATTCTCAATTTTATAGCGCATATAGTCAACTTTTAAGTGAAATAAAGCGCATTTCTTGTTTTTTGCATAAAACAATGAATATAACAGCTTTAAGTGTACTTAAAAATTATGTAGCCTTATACTTAAGGTTCTTAAGATTACCATAACATATTCCAACTTAATATTAAGTACATAAGACCTATAAAAGGTGGATATATGCGTGTATATAAGGTGTTATAATGGCAGTTTTTGTGTATTATCATAATTTTACTTATGTATACTGTTTGTGTACTCTCATTTATTGTTCCCATGTATAGTTCATGTGTTTAACTTAACTTATAAGCACTTTTTACTCAGTCCTGGGGATATACAGGCTGAAACTTGCCCACCCAAAAAAAACAATAAAAAAAATGGTAAGTTATACATTTTATTTATTTATTTGTAATTTTTAGGTATTCAGAATAATTCTGTAGCATTAAAGATTAAACTTTAGAGAAATAAAACATAATAAAATATTATGAGTACTTGTTTTTTAACCCCTCAGCTGGTTGAACAGAAATTTATTTCTGTTTAAATTTTTTAAGAAGGGTGGATAAATTAGAAATTTCTTTTTCAGGTATCCATTTATCAAATTCATTTGATTTCCCTTTAAATCTTAGTAAATACTCAGTTCCTTTTTCTTTAGTAAGGATTCTTTTCTTGAGTATTTTTTCAATCTCTTCTTTTTCCACAATTTCTTCAGGTTGCTTTTTAGGCCTTCCCCTTCTTTTTGGAAATAAGTCAGGATCAATTGCATGGCAAGGTTTCAATAATGAGATAGGTAAAACTGGATGTTTCCTATCATATGGAGCATATAATATGACTTCCACTGCATTATTACCAACCATTTTATTTACTAAAAAAGGTCCTACAAAGGGATCCTTTAATTTAACATTACCTTGTAAGTTAAAATGTAGTGTTGATATGAAGACTTCATCTCCCTTTTTGAATTCAAATTCTTTATGAGATTTGTCCCACCTTTTCTTTTCATATTCAAATGCTTTTTGTATGCATCCTTCTGCATGATTTATACACATTTGTTGAATATGAATAAAGGATTTAGTACCAGGGTGTATATCTAACCTTGGTAATTTATTTAAATGATTTACTGGGGTATTTGGTATGTATCCCAGCCAGAGTTCAAATGGTTTCTTCTCTGTTACAGAAAAAGTTGTGCTGTTATAAGCAAATTCAAGGCCAGGAATTAATGTTACCCAGTCATGTGTGAATTTCTCATTGTCTTTGTATTCTAATCCAAAGGCACAATATCTTCTGATCATGTCTTCTAGAGTTTGTATCATTCTCTCAGCCAGCCCATCAGTTTGTGGATGGTGTGCTGTAGACAATTTCAATTGACAACCTGATACTTCCATCAAAGATATCCAGAACTCTGAAGTAAATTTAGGATCTCTGTCAGAGATTATGGCTTTGGGGAACTTAGCAGTATTCATCATCTGAGTCCACCATAATAATGCCAAGTCTTTTGCAGATACCTCTTTATGGGTAGGGATAAACTTACACATTTTTGTTAATCTATCCACAATTACCCAGCAAGAATTGAAACTTTCTTTTCCTGCTAATGGCAAGCCAGTTACAAAATCCATGTTTATAATTTCCATGGAGCTTTTGGCTGCTCTATTTGTTGTAAAAACCCAGCTCTCTTACCAGTTAATTTTTTAGATTTCTGACAAGAGTCACATGTTTCAATGTATTTTTGTACATCTTCTTTCATGTTTATCCACCAGGCTGTATTTTTAACTCTGGTTAATGTTTTGTTAAAGTCAAAATTACCAGCTAAGATGTCATCATGACAAGTACTCAACATTAACTCTTTCATAGAAGGTGGTATTACTATAACATTACTTAACTTTTTTCTGTAATATATATATCCATCTTCAATTGATAATTTACCTTTTTACAATGCATTTTTATACTTTGGAGGCAAGGTTTTAATTAATGCACTCATGGAGGAATTTGTTGGATCATTAAGAATGGTAGATAGTTTAGACAAATCTTTATCAGATGAATAATTTTCTAATATAGTTTGCATAAATTCTTCTTCTAAATCCACTATATAAATCCCAAATATATGTATAGCCTCATTCTCAGGTACATAAGCTGGGTTGTCAGCATCATTTGGCAAAGGACTTCTAGATAATAAATCCACATTAGAATGCAATGTTCCTGCTCTGTGAGTGATTGTCATTCTTCCTCTGTACTCTTGTACAGCTAGTTTCCATCTAAACATGTGCCTATTAGGTGTTTTCATGTTTAGCAATGATTTTACTGCACTGAAATCTGTTATAAGTTCAAACTTCTGGTCTTCCAGATAGTAATGAAGTTTCTCCAAAGCCCACACTACGGCTAAACATTCTAGCTGTGTGGAACCATACCTTAATTCTGTTTTTCTTAAGGTTCTGGATATATAACAGATAACTACTTCAGATAATTTTCCATTTATTATCTGTTTCTGCTGTAAAGCAGCACCCAAAACTATGAAACTTGCATCAGTGTACAAGATAAAAGGTAAGGTGAAATCAGGCAGTCCCAAAATTGGAGCTGTCATTAAACATTCCTTTAATTTATTAAAGGCATGTTGTCTTTCATTATTCCAAATGAAAGCCTCATTTTTCCTGATTAATGTTGTCAAAGGAGCTGCAATAGATTGGTAATTTTTTATATATTGTCTATAATATCCACACATACCTAAAAAACTTTGAATTTCTTTTACATTCTTAGGTATACCAATGTTTTTTATTGCTGCCACCTTATTCTGGTCAACACAAATTTGTAATCTAGATACAACATGTCCAAGTACTTTCAAAGATTGGAATCCAAATTTACATTTCTTTAATGCAATTGCCATATTAATTTCATCCATTCTTTGAAAGACTCTTTTCAGGTGATTTAAATGTTCATCATATGTTTTTGAAAAGACTATGATGTCATCAATATAGACCAATAGCCATCCTTCAACCATTTCCTGATGAAAAACACTATCCATCAATTTTTGGAAGACTGAAGGTGCATTCTTTGGGCCAAATGGCATTCTCACATACTTATATATACCCATATGTGTGGTTATTAATAAGTAATTTTGAGAATTTCTTTCCACAGGAATCTGGTGGTAACCTTTGTTTCCATCCAGACAGGAAATATATTTTGCTCCTTGTAAAGTAGCATGGATAGAAGCTATCCTTGGTAGAGGGTAAATATCATCTACTGTGTATGTATTCAGAGCTCTATAATCACCGCATAATCTTGTCTTATCTTTTTCATAAGAGATCAATACTGGTGAAATGACACAATACTTAGGTGTTGTGTCCACTTTTTCAACAATACCCATTTCCAACAACATTTTTATATTGTCTTCAATATCTTTCCTTTTTGCAGGATATTCTGGGTAAGGTTTCTTTTTTAGGCTTCCAGGAATATTATCCAAATCACAGCTTAGAGAGATTTTCATCTCATGGTCTTTGACCAATCCTAGTTCATTTGAACCATGAGCAAATGCCATAGGATATGATTTAATCAATCTCAAAATATTTTCTTCTTCAATTTTTGAGAGTTGAGGACTGAAAGAGGCCTTTTGGATTTCATTTTCCAATTCAACCACTTCATTGGTGGTTCTTCCACCTTGCAGTTGTTCTTCTCTAGGAGAAATGGCATACACTGAATTTTCTCTTACCATTCACTCCTATGGTGAAACAACTGTTTGCAGGATCTATTTTAATTTGAAATTTTGTCAATAAATCATTGCCAATAATAAACCAATCACTACAATTATTATTATCCATTACTACAAATTCACAAACTGCTCTTACATATCCATTATTATATTTAAAGAATACAGCAGTTTTGTATTTGCCAATTGGATTTAATATTGAACCAAAACCCCTCCAGTTATTTGTCTTAACAGGTTCTAGTTTTTCCTTATACTTACTGTCAAGTTTCATTAATGTATTAATAGAAACTACACTACCTGAAGCCCCAGTGTCAAGAATGGCATTCATTTCTCTTCCACATATAATAACAGGTGCTCTGATAGGTGTTATTTTGTAAGTATCATGAGATACATCTTTAATTATTTCAGCTTCTTCAATGGAAGTTAAAGATGTATCTGTATGAGGTATAGCATCATTCAGGAACATTATATCCTGTTCTAATACAAATATCTCATTTTCATCATCACTGTAAGATATGTTACTTTTACAATCCTCACTGGATTCCACATTTTAATCTTCATGATTACTTGGTTCAGAATTCTGGGAGGTTTCAATAACATTTATTCTCTTCTTACACGTATGACCCTTAACCCAAGGTTCATTACATTTATAACAAGTGTTATTCTCTTGTCTTTTAGGGACAAGGGGATCTGAAGGTTTTTTCTTCTCCACTGGTAATTTACTTGTAGTAGGTTTTACCACGTCAACACTTCGTCTGTAATTAATATACTTGGTTTCATATTTGTGGTTTAATAATATTTCATTACATATATTAATGAACCCAGAGGTATCTCTGATGGTTTCAGTTCTAGCTACAATAATGTCTCTAACTGATATAGGTAACTTGTATATTATCTTTTCTTTCCACTCTTCATAATCCATTTTTGGATCCATGGCTTTCATGATTTTTATTAAATTCATTAAAAATACCATAGGTTTATCTCCAGCATTTGGATTATATCTGGACTTTTCATACAATCTATGTTGAGTGATTCTAACTTTTGGGCCACCAAATTGCCTTTCAATTAGTGCCTTCCATTCATTCCAGGAGTAATTAATTCCCTCACTCAATACAGATTCAAACCATAATAAGGCCACATCTGTAAATAAAGATATTAACTTTGAAGTAATTTCTTCATCAGGTAATTTGTATGAAAATTTTAAGTTATCAATTCTTTGTATGAATTGCTGCCAATCAGATTTTAAATCTCCGTCAAAAGATGGGTACTGATCTAACTTAGGCCAGTTCTTTTGGCTAGTTTTTGCTTCCCTAACCTGAGGAATATTGAGTAATTCACTTACTTTAGAAAGATGATCATGTATTTCATCTTTTACTGATTTATTATTCTCAGAGCCCATGATACTATGTTCATGTTCCATCATTGGTTTTTCATTTGC